>CM053756.1:26368645-26563037 GCA_028658305.1 Pachyuromys duprasi | reverse complement strand
AAGGAAGCGAATGAGGATTCTAGGTAGCCTTCAGCTCTCTAGCCGAGGCTTCAACTCCTGATCCTTCCACCTCCATCTGCTGAGTGTTGGATTGCCACACCCAGCTTCCTTTTGCCTTTTAAACAGATCTTCCTTTCATCCTCAGTGGTGAGACCTTTCATTTGCTGAGCAGTGAATGGTCCCTTTCTACTGGATAAGACCTCCTGGGACCTATGATGGCAACTGCTCGATTTCTCTGTCTTTTCTTTTTTCTTTAAATTGTTTATCTATGTTCTCCTCTCTGTCTGTCTGTCTGTCTGTGTGTACAGGTGCTTGCAGAGGTCAGAAGAGGGCATTTAAGATCCCCATGGAACTGGAGTTGCAGGTGGTTGTGAGCCACACACCATGGGTGCAGGGAACCAAATTCAGGCCTACTGGAAGAGCAGCAAGTGCTCGTAACTACTGAGCCATCTCTCCAAGCCTGGTCTCCCCTTTCTCCTGCCCTCTCCCCCTTTCTTTCTTTAAAAGCTGTAATGAAATCACACAAACATTTGGGAACAAGAGCAAAGGAAAGACCAAATCATTCACAGGCTCAGCCCCTGAACAAGCACTGTTTCCTGAACCTCCTTTATTAGAACTATACCTTGCGTACTCAAGCACGAAACAGTGAATACGGGTTTCGGTATTCTCTTAGGTAATACTGAATACATTCAAAATGTTAGCGTGTGTAAAGAGCATAACAAACATGGTAATGTGTTCATGTGTGTACACAGGACAGCATAACAATGAGAGTTTGCCCTCTCCCCAGAGGAAGGGTTCCTCATCAGTCTTCTCTCCCCTCCCGTCACCATCCTGAATGTCTGTTTGCTCACATCATTTTCTTCTAGGTTCTGCCACTAACACTGTACAAGTAGTTCCCTGGGCAACCACATTTAAGTTATTGGAATCATACTGTTCTTATCCTATAACCCTTTTCTTCGCTCAGATTGTTCCGTGTTATACATCGCTATCATACTTCCATCTTAACGGTGCTGCTGCCCGTAAAATTCAAACTCTCCCTTCACTGCAGGGTGATGATTAATAATGAGATTGTGCAGAGAGAACCGTCTTATCTGATAGTCACTCAACTGCTGGACACTAATTGTGTTTATGGGGGTGTCCTTGTCTGAACTGCTAATATTCTTTCTTCCTGGGGGGTGAGGAGTTGATTTACAAAAGTGGGATTAGGGATAAAAATATATGTAACAGAAGAGATGGCTCAGTGTGTGAGAGGTTTGCTCTGTAAGCATAAGACTCTGAGTTCAAATCCCTAGTGCCCACAAAAGCCTGAAACCCAGGGCTGGGGGAGTGGAGACAGGAAGATCAAGGGGGCTTCCTGGTTGCCAGCTTAGCTCCAGGTTCATTGAGAGGCCGAGAAAGAACAGGACACCGGACACCCTGCAACGGCCTGTGTGCACACACAGATGAGCACATGCAACCAACATCACACTCACACACACATACACTCACACACATCGAAAGAAGTACGAATGAGTAACATAGCTCTTAATATCTACACTGAAATAGCACCAAAATCAGAGAGAAATCATTTCAGAAGATTTGAGAAACTAGAGATGGGCTTTGTGCTTAAGCGCATGTGATGGCTACCCTTGACCGTCAACTCGACCATATCTGGAATTAACTAAACCCCAAACATGGAGGTACACCTGGGAGGGATTATTATTTGATTTGAAGTGGGAAGACCCACTTTATATTCAGTTCTTTGAGGCGAGGAGACCTACCTCTAACCCGGGCCACACCTTCCGCTGGATGCCTACCTAAGGACACGGAAGAAGGAAGCTTCTACTCTGCCTGATTTGCTCAACTCTCCATTTGGCTGGCAGGTCTATTCCCTCACTGACATTAGAGCCGACTTCTTGGGAATTCCAGGATACACTTAAGAGCAGCGGAGACATCTACTGTGGACAATTACTGACTTCTTGGACCTTCTGAGTACAGGCAGCCACTGTCGGATTAGCTGGGGCACATATAGTCTATCGCTAAAGTACATACTGATAATATATAAACAAAGACGGAGAGATTTGTTCTGTAAGTTCTGTTACTGTAGAGAAACCTGACTAACACAGAGCACTCGCTGATTTTGCAGAAGGCCTGCGCTCTTTTCCCAGCATCCACCATCAGGTGCCTCAAGACCACTCATAACTAGTTCTAGGGACCTGACACCCTCTTACGGTCTCTAAGAGTAAGTGCACACATGCTGTACACATACCTTCAGGTGCACACAGAGGCATAAATGACATGTTCTTAAAAAGAGGCATTTTGGCTAACACTTGAAAGTATTATTTTACCAATGTTTTAATTCTCACCTTTTAATCACAGAAACTGAACACTTGCACCTGCTGCCTCAGTATTTGGCTGGCCATCTACCCGTGTGCCCCAACAGCATCCGGGTGCCTTGGTTTTAGCTGGAACATTTCTCATTATGAAGCTGCCGGTACTGTCTGTCATGCCGCTTCCTGATTTTATTTCCACGTTATTTTTACACGAAGGAAGTAGTCCCCTTTCCTCCTGTAGCCAAACTGACCAGTCTTCTCCTTTCAGAACATGATTCTTTGTTTCTTAGCAATCTCCAAATGGATGGATTTTTCTGTGCATCTCCATGCTGCACTTTAATCTTCTGACCCATCTCTAATTCATTTTGGTGAAGCCAAGATGATGTCTTGCAAATTGCTAACAAGGTATCCAAATTATTTATTGAATAATCTATTGATTTTCAATGGCTGCTTTGTGATTTATTAAATTATTTACTCAAGGGTCTATTTTGGAACCATCTACCTCGTCCGTTCTCCCAGTTACAGGGGCACTGTGGCATTTTAATTACAAAGGCTTTGTATTGAACTTCACTTTTTCTTGATTAACAATGTGTGTGCGTATTTGTGTGTGTGCCTGTGCCAAAAGTGGATGTTGAGTGTCTTCCTCTGTCACTCCCTACCGTATTTTTTGAGACAAGGTCTCTCGCTGAACCTGCAGCTTGCTGTTTCCACCGGGATGGCCAGCCTGTTTCCTCCGGGCTGCATCTGCCTCCACTTCACGCCACTCAGGTCACAGGTGTGTCCAGCTCTATAGATACAAGCCCCGCACGCTGCACTGCCAAATCTGGCAGCACTATACAGGAGAATGGCCGTTAAATCTCACTACCTCCCAAATCATTTCAGAACTCTTCCCCCACCCCTGGATATCCTTGGCTAGCTGTTTCTATAGACAGAGTTAGCACCATCTTGGGAAGTCTAAGCCATTCTTAGACATCACTTTCAGGGAGGCGACAGTGGACTGGGGAACTGATTTCTGAAATATTCAAATCCTTACTGTTCATCGCACCACGCAAACAAGGACTCCTTGAGCCCCGCTGAAGCAATCTGGGATGAATGGTAATTGAGACAGGGTGTGATGGTAACCTTGGTTGTCAGTGGACCACATCTAGAACCAACTAAAACTCAAACTGGGCATACCGGGTAGAGATTTTCTTGACTGGATCGCTTGATTCTCCCCCCCCCTCCCCTTCAATCTGGACCACACCTTCTGGATGTGGAAAAAGGAAGCTTTCGTCTTTTGCCTGCTTGCCCTCACTCGCATCCATCTATCCTGCTGCTGAAGCATTCACTTGACGGTCTTAGGCCCGCCATCTTTGGGAATCTAATGTAGATGGAAGACCAGCTGAGACATCCAGCCTCACGGACTGAACATCAGGAGACAACCACTGTTGGACTAACTGAAGCACAGCCTGTGGGCCGCTGCAGTACGTCTACTAGTTCTAGTTCTTTCGGGAACCCTGAGGAATACCACAGGGTCTCACTGAGTCACCCTGGTTGGCCCAGAATTCACCATGTAGACCAGGCTGGCCCTCCAACCACAGATCTTCTGCCTCTGCCTCCTGAGGACTGGGTATATACCACGACGGGCACTTATTCTCCTCGCAATATTTATTTTCTGACTCTGTAGCTGCTAAAATGTAAAGGAACAATGCTTCAGAGTCCCAGTCCTGTTTTGACCTCACTAGCTAATGATGACATCAGTGTTACCCACAGGCAGGAAGAAGCTAGTGCCTACACCATCCAACTTCCTTCTTACCCAAGGAATGCCCATCTACTCAGAAGTTGAGCTGGAGATGCAGTGCAGTGCACAGCAGTTGTAGGCACTCACAAAGCTCCGTCCCTAAGAACAGCAACAACAAATGAGGACTTCAAGGCTACTGAGACGGCTCTGTGGTTAAGAGCTGCTGTTGCAGAGAACCCACATTGGATGGCTCACAACTGCCTGTAACTCAACTCCAGAGGATCTGACGCCCTCTTGTGGTCTCCATAGGCACAAGCACTCATGTGCATAGACCCACATATAGAAACACACAATTACACATAATATGAATCTTTTTTTTTTTTTAAGCTAGAAGTTCAATTTACTGATTGCAAGTAACGTTAGAGGGCTGGCAAGATGGCTCAGGTGGTAAAGGTTCCTGCTGCCAAGCCTGATGAACTGAATTCAATCCCTGAAACCTACATGGTGTAAGCAGTGAACTGACTCCTGCAGTGTGTCCTCTGACGCCCACATATATCCCACAGTAAGCATGTGCCCACACATATACATACCTCAGTAAATAAACGCAACAAAACTTAAAATGCTATTAGTTTAATGAAATGACTCAATATTTTAATCTCGCCAATTTATGTGAAAACACGGAAACAAATATACAGGACACCAGCCCTCCATTGCAGAGATACGGTCTCACGGGAGACAGCAGAACACACACGATCCACTGTTAAGATCTACTTACTAGAACTTTATCTAAGACACTCACACCATAGAGAGAGACGGTCCAACAGTTCCTCCTGGAGACGTGCCAGGTTTTTATGGCAGGGTCATATTTGCTTGGGGTCAAAGGGGAATGATCTGCAAGTTTTCCTTTTTTTTTCCCCCCTTCCTAGATCCAGAACAGCTTACGTAACACAGGAATTCTCCGTTTCTGGGAAGTTTGAAGGTTTCCCAAAGGCCTTCCCAAGCTGTATGGTGTTCTGCCTGGCGTGTGCATGTTGCGTGTATGCATGTGTGTGATGATATTGCTTTGTCTGCACACATTGAAACTAACTGGATAGCGGAAATGGCTCAACAATTAACAGCACTTTATTCTTGCAGAGCGCTCACACTGGGCAGCTCACAACTCCTTGAGAGTCCAGCTCCAGAGATTCAGTGCCCTCTGCTGCTCTTTTAGGAATGCATGTGTGCGCGCACACACACACAAATCTTAAAAATGAAAAAAAAAAAGGACATGTAAGATACTAATCCTAGAAGAAATGGCCTTGTTTTAACTCCCTGTTTTCCCTTTCCCAGTCACAAAGAATAAATACCCCCCCCAAAAAAAGGAGGGTTAAGAAGAAATCATATTCCTAGGCTTTGGTTCCCAAGAGCTTTCCTTTTTGGGGGGCACATAAACGGGGCCACAGGAAGGGCTTGGGGAATGTCAGGCATTGCACCACCCAGACTTCACTGAGGCTGAGTTTGTCGATCACACCTTCAGAACTGACACCTGCAACTAGGGAACCCAAGACCGAGGCGGGCAAGGAGAGTGCTGGGCAGCCCTGTCAATCTGCACAAAGACTGTCCAAGCTTCCATTCACTAGGCCACCTCATCCCCTCTTCCACAGCAATGAAAACTTGTCGCTCTAGGAGGTTTTTTTACTTCAGGGTACTTGAGGACACTGGAAGAAGAACACAGATGAAGATTCTAAACTGGAGAGTGAATATTTTTATCTTCCATTCCCATGTCAGAGCTCTAAACGTCAATAAGGAGGCATTGCGAGGCAGGACCTTTGGTAGTTAACTACATTTAGATGAGAGCATGAGGGTGGACCCCCCTATAATGGGATTAGTGCCCATGAAGATGAAGATACCCCAAAGCCTCTTTCCTCAAGAGTGTCCAAAGAAGAGATCAATAAGATGACAGTCAGCCATGAGCTAAGAAACTACAAAGGAAAAAGTTCTTTGCAGGCACCTGGATATCGGTGCCTACAGAAAAAAAAAAAAAGGCAATGAAGGAGAGAAAGGCTTTAACCCATCACTGGAGGGAGAGTCACAATGGCAGGCACTTAAAACAGCTAGTCACATCACAGCCACATTCAAGACGGACACAAATAACTGTATGCATGCATGCATGCTTACATGCTTGCTTGTGTTCAGCTTGCTTGTTTCTCTAGTTTTATACAATTCAGAATACTGTGCCTAAGGAATGGTTCCACCACGTCAGTCAACTTAATCAAGATAATTCCTCACAGATATTTCTACAGGCTAACCCAATAAGACAGCCCCTCAATGAAGCTCTCCTCCCTGGCAACTCTACAGACTGTGTCAAGTTGACAATTAAAGCTCACCATCCCAGGCGTATGCCAGACAATGACTGCAGATGGGAGTGTGCCAGAGTTCTCTCTCTCTCGAGGACACATCTGAGTTCATATCCCTGTTGAAAGGGGACCCACGAAACACCAGCGATTGGTGAGCTGTTAGTACTGGACACACTTTTGTCAGTCAGGGTGTTAACCGCTAGGGCAGTTCAGCAAGAAGGTAGAATCCCTGAAACCCACTCTCCCCATCAATGGGACAGAGGAGTTGCCTTACGGCCAGTTACGGTCGCACGTGTAACAATCTCCGGCTAGAGGGCAGAGCTATCTGTGGCTAGGACAAGCGAGCATGTGTGTCAAAGCAGAAGGAAGAATACTGTCACGTCGGCTCTCGGTGTCAGCCATGGATGCACTCGGGTTCTTTTTTCTTTTCCGTTTTCATATCCGTACACTCTGCAGTGCATATACATGATCCACACACAAGTGTGCACGCCTGGCGTTTCGCATGGGTTCTGGATTTTGAACCCAGGTCCTCATGCTTGTTCGACCAGCACTTTAACTCCCGAGCAATACACCAGCCACACCCAGCTGCTACTTTGTGGAACTTTGTTTTTACATCCTCCTCTCCCCCAGTTAACGCATTCATTTATTGCTGTGGGGTAGATGAGGAGGTCAGAGGGCAATGTGACCGCCTCATATTCCCTCCTTCCACCCGGTAGGTCCCAGGGACTGAACTCAGGTCGTCGAGTTTGGCATCAAGCACTTACTAAAACATCTTGTTGGCCCATACTTGGGGATTTTTAATGGTTCCAAAAGACATTTTTCTTAAAAAGTCATACAAGGGCTGAAGAGCTGCCTCAGGTGGCATAAACAAATCTCCGGCACCCGTGTGAAAAGCAGACCATGGCTGGTGTGTGCCTGCAATCCCAGACTGGGATGGTGGAGACAGGAGGGTCCTCAGAGCTCCCTGGGTAGCTAGTCTTGCTGACTCAGTGGGCTCCAGGCTCAGGGACAGATCCTGATGCAATAAACAAAGTAGAGAGCAGTATAGGAAGACACTTGACATTAACCTCTGACCTCCACATCTATGCAAACACATGAACACACACAGAGTTTTCTTTTTTTTTTTGAGTAAACCCTTAGAAGCTACCAAAATAGTATAATATATGATTCTCTGTCTGTCTGTGTATGATGAGTATTATGTGAGTACACGCCATGGAGCACATGTGGAGGTCATAGGATGGATCCCCAAGAATCACTTTTCACCGCATTTGAGACGGGGTCTCCAAGGAGCTGTGGACACCAGGCTCCCTGGTCTGTGAACTTTTGGGGAGAACCCCGACTCTAGAACCCAGCATACCTTAGGAGCACTGGCATTTGGGGAGAACCCAGCCTCTACCTCCTAGCATGCCTTAGGAGCACTGGCAGACAGACACTACAGCATCCAGCTTCCACACATGGGTGCTGGGAAATAAAATTCAGTTCCCTAAACTTGCCCAGCAAGTGCTTTAATCCCTGAGCTGCCTCCCAAGCCCTCTCAGAGGGAGCTTGGCCACAGGAACTCACACTGGACAGTGACCACTTCCCTTCCTTTCTAGGGCTCTTCAAATAAAACCCACCTAGGTGTCCACACACACACACTTTTCCATCCACAGAGACATACCGCAGAACTGAGGCCAAAACAATCTGAAGGGAGATTTTTCTTCTTTAAAGTCACATTAAGGACGAAATAGTGGGAAAGAAAGAGCTGTTGGCACACCTTTTCATTTGACACACTTAGGTACTTCAGGATTCTTCCTTCCCTCCGACAGCATCGTAGACTAAGCATTCTAAGATAATGTCTGGAGAAAGAATGTCTCCTTCTCTAGAAAACGAGTTGGATTTATCAAAACATGTACCAGGACTGAATTTCCCCAAAGCTTTTAACCTTTACGTTCAGTCAAGATGTGACTGTTAAGGAACTCCTGGTCTCTAAACAAGGTTTCAGAAGGCATCACATTTTCCCTTTCGCCCTGCACAGGTGACTCCCATCGTCAGGTGGTTCCCCTCACCACCTCCAGGCACACCCATGCCGAGTGTACCTTGCATTGCTGACGGCACAAGGAGAGCAAGGGCAGCGTGGTACCTCGCCCTGAAGCAGATCCTTGGTCCCTCAAGCCCCTTCCTGCCGCTGTCCCCATGGAGTCCACCCCCCGCCTAGCATCGACCGACCCCTTCTTGATTCAGAAACTGGAGAGCTGAAGTCAGGAGAGACACTCTGCTCTTCCCACCACTCATCTGGGCATGAAGAATCTGACGTCAGCCCTGAAGACAGCATCCCAGAGCCGACTCTGCTGACGCTGGGCTGGATGCAGCACGGCCTCGTGTTCTGGCACACGGTCACCAGCTTGCAGCAGTGAACTGGAGGCCGTGAAGTCTCCAGGAGCTGGGCCTCGTGAACGGAAGCGGATCACTTCAGTGGGTCTCTGAAGGTTGCCTTAGTTCTGGCCTGTCCTTTCTGCTTCCTAACCCACCATCACATGCTCCCACCGCAGGTCTGCCGGGAGTCCCCATCACAGCTTCCCGGGAGCCAACATAAACCTGCTCTCCCTTACACTATCTGTGCCCGGTCTTTTATGTAAGCAACCTGAAAACCAACTAGCGCAGCCTAGGTGTCAGGAAAACCGAGCCGTGTGGCTACTCTGGAAAACCAAGGCCACAAGAGGTCAATCATCCCTCTGGATCCTCAAAACAGAAGAAAGGAGGAAAACCTGGTGCTCAGGGACCTCGGGCCGTCAGGCGCTCGAAGGATTTTTCAGTGGACCTATGAACCTATCAAGTTTGCAAGCTCTTATTTTTTCTGGGGGGTGACACCTACTTTTTTAATCTTAAAAATATGCACCACTTAAACTTTTTTATATTAATGGCCCTCTCAAATAAATCCTAATAAAAACACTTCAATTTAAAAAAAAATCCATAAACACTAAATATTTTAGCACATTTATTTACCTTATCCCTAAGAGAGCTAACTAACCAGGGGCAGACAATTTATTTGTTGTGAAGAGAGTTAATTTGCTGGATTAAAGATGCACAGAAACGCACGAAGGTGACACATGCTAAGATATACAGCGCTAATAAAAGTAACATTTATTGGGCTAAGCACTTGATTGGATTACCGCAGTAAAGCAGTTGCTATTCTTATTCCCATTTTATAGATGTGGTTAGAAATGAGAGGAGTCATTGCAGCCATTTCATCTTTGCCAGCCCAGAATTCTGAGTTCACTGTTTACACTCTGGCTATAAAAAGGTTGAATTAGCAAATTAGAAATGAAAGGGGATTGAAGAAGGCATAGTTAGCTTACTAGATTGATGACCCTCAGACTTGCTGAAAACCAGATGTTACCTGATGCCAGTGGGTCCCAGTGGGACCTCCTGGGAGCCTACAACTACACTGTTAAAATACTTTCTGGTCGGGGGGGGGCTGGGGGGGGCTGTGCTTGCCATGCGGGCAGAAGGACCTGAGGTCAACTCAGCACTGACCCAGGGTCTTTCTGCCACCTCACCTCACTCCACCACCGCACTTACTCAGATTTTTGCTTTCACTGGCTAAAATGCTTTTGCAGAAATGCATAACAGGCTCCCAAGAATCGCTTCAGAGAGGGTACGGGTGGCCCTGACTTCCCTGAGTCTTTTGTTTTGGTGTTTTGGGTCTTTTGTTTTGTGTTTGTTTGTTTTGTTTTATAAGACAAGTTTCACTATGGAGCCCTAGCTATCCTGGAACTCACTACAGAGACCCGGTTGGCGGCAAACTCACAGAGATCAGCCTCCCGAGTGAGTGCTGAGATTAAAGGAGTGTGCCGCTACCCCTGGCTTGCCCGAGTCTTGTTTTAACTCTGTAAAAGAACAAGAGTATTACTGCTCTTTCCAGGCCTTCCAGTCAACAGTCCAAACCGCTGACCTAATTATACAGTTTCCCTCACTCAAACATCACACTTTTTCCACTTTGGTTCGGGGGGGATGGGACCGAGGCCTCCAGCCCACAAGGTAAGCCTCTACCCTGCTACTCGCCCACTGCCTCCCTGGGCGAACATACGGTTTTGACGCTGAAACAGAAACTACCCAAGACATTGACAACCTCCAGCCTTCTTGACCAGTTTCCACCTGCTACTGGGGACACCCTCCACCAACTACTCAGCTCTAGCGTGGGGGGAGGGTCTTTGTGAGTACCCTAACCAGGCTCCCTCACCTTGCTGGTGACGGGAAGGAAGGGTGGTGACAGGGAGGTGAGCTCCTTCCTGATGTCATTTCCCTGGTTCTTTTGAGCCTCAATCCTGTAGGCTGTCGGCACCCCGCCCCCCTCCTTGCAGCCTTTTTTTCTAGAAATTTCCCATTCAGACCCTTTGCCCTCTCTTCCTCTTGGACCACGCCTAGGAACAGCTCCGTACCCCTGCTGTCGGGGAAGCCTCAAGCCTCTTTTACTGGGTATTCCTTCCAGTATAGTCTCCTTGATTGCCCAACTGCTACACGATAGAACCCCTGGACACAACGGCCTAAAACTTCTGATTATAAAATAGTCACAGTAGGGGTCAAGGGGGTCAAGGGAGGGAACAGGATGGCACAGAGGTTGAGGGTAGAAAAGGAGGGATTAAGCGTGGGGAGCACAGAGCGAGAGAGAACCGAGAGAGAGAATCAGTTGTGTGGGGTGGAGGCATTTCTAGATGAGCAAGAAAACTAGAACAAGAGAAACTCCCAGGAATCAACGAGGGTAAGTCCAGTAAGACTCCCGGCAATAGGTGATATGGAATCTAAAACAGCCACCACCTATAGCCACGAGAGACCTCCAATGGAGGGAAGGGAGCATCAACCCACCCACAAAACCTGAGACCCACAACTTGTCCCGCCTACAAGATATACAGGAACAAGGATGAGCAGAAATTGAGGGAAAGGCCAACCGATGACTGACCCAACTGAGACCCATGCCATGAGAGCTAGCCCACCTCTGACACTATCAATGATACTCTGCTATACTTCCAGACAGGAGTCGACCATAACTGTCATCCTGAATGGCTTCACCCAGCAGCTGATGGAAACAGGTGCTAAGACACACAGCCAAACATTGGGTGGAGCTCGGGGAATCTTGTGGAAGAGGAAGGTGGATTGAAGGAGCCAGAGAGGTCAAGAGCATCAAAAGAAAACCTACACAGTCAACCAACCTGGGGCCACAGAAATTCAACAACCAACCAAAGAGTACACTTGGGTCTTCATATGGGACCCCTAACAGCAGGAGCAGGGGCTGTCTCTGACTCTGTTGCCTGCCTTCGAATCCCTTTCCTCTAACTGGGCTGCTGTATCTAGCCTTAATAGGAGAAGATGCGCCTAGTTCTACCTCAACTTGATATGCCAAGGTGTGTTGATATCCATGGGAGGCCTTCCTTCCTTTCAGGGGAGAAAGGGAGGAGGAGAGAGCGGAAGGAGATGGGAGAGGGAGGAACTGGGAGGAGAGAAAGAGGAGGCTGTGATCAGGATGTAAAATGAATAAGTAAAATAATAAAAAAAGAATATTAAGTATAAACTAAACAATACTACAAAAAAGAAAAGAAGAAAATCCAATCAAAATCAGGCTCACAATGAAGGTAAGGATGACCTTGAACTCCTGACCCTCCTGTCTGGACTACCCAAGTGCCTGGATGGGGCTACCACATCCAACTCTCTTTCTTCTTTTGATTCAGCCTGGTGCCACAGTTCATGGGATGGCACCATCCACACTCAAGGTGAGTCTTCGTTCTCGGTTACACTTCTCAGGAAATGCCTTTACAGGTGCTCACAGAAGTGTGCCTCCAAGCTCATGCTACATGGTATCAGGCTGACAGTCACGAATAACCGCCAGGGAGTGGAGAGGCAGGAGCTGGCAGCCCGTTATCATGCTCGGCAGTTGGGAGCACGTACTGCTCTTACAGAGGGCCAGAGTTCGGCTCTCAGCACTCACATCACAGCTGCCCACAACGCCAGCCCTAGAGGGCCCAGCACCCCCTTCTGGCCTCTGTGGGTGCTACAGTCTTGTGCACAAATCCACTCACAGACACACAAGTTTACACATGATTAAAATAAAATCTTTTCTGAGACCAAGGACCATTCATGGAGATAACCTAGAACCCCTGCTCAGATGTAGCCCATGGCAGCTCAGTGTCCTAGTGAATTCCCTAGTAAGGGGAACAGGGGCTGTCTCTGAACTCAGGAACTCAGTAGCTGGTTCTTTGTTTACCTCCCCCTGAAGGGGGAGCAGCCTTACCAGGCCACAGAGGAAGACAATGATGAGACCTGATAGGCTAGGGTCAGATGGAAGGGGAGGAGGACCTCCCCTATCAGTGGACTAGGGCAAGAGAGAAGAAGAGTGGGGGAGGACAGGATTGGGAGGGGACAAGGGAGGGGGCTACAGCTGGGATACAAAGTGAATAAACGGTCATTAATAAAACATAAATTAAAACCTTAAAGATTACCCACCAGCACTGTAACTCCATTAACACACCCCATTCACCACAGCGCCTTCCAAATGCCCCAGTCACTGCGTCCACAAAACATCCTTTCACCCTCCGCTGTTTACAACTCTGAAAAGACAGACAAGGCAGGATGCCTCTGCCCTACTCCAGACAATGCTTAACACCCACGTGTGCATCCACTGACCGTTTCCTAGAAACATTTTCCAAAACCCCATGGCAGTCCAGGACCACAGCAGCACTTCTGGCTCTTCCTGAGCCTCTCCCACCTAGCCAAGGGTCCCCTTGCCATCACGTTTTAACTGCAAGAATCCGAAAGAAGATACCTGTTTCAGGATTAAGACGGCTGGTGACTCCTTCAGGGTCGCCTTGCTCCTGTGTCTTCCTCCTTCAACATGCCCTGGAGCCAGAGCCTGCAGAAATAATGGAAAGAGCATGTTCAGGAGCTCCGGCTCTGACATGGTCACAGGTACCAACCGGGAGGGCGAGGCTGGGGAAGAAGCCAGAGTAAGCTCTGAAGAACTCACAGCAGATGGGCCACTCTGGGAAGCCTCAGCACCGCTGCTGAGGAAGGGTCCTGGGTAGGACAGGACTCAGGGGAGGCAAACATAATCTCCATTCCTCATTCAAGCCTTAACCCCCAAGTCACCCAGCCTAGGCTCTTCCCTTCAAGTTCCATGTTTAACTCGCCGGTGAATTACGTCACCGTTAACTTTAAAACACATCTGAAGTTGGCTCTTTTCTACCCCCTCTGCAGCTGCACTGGCTTCGGTAGCTAGCGGCGCGTAGTCAGTGCGGTGGTGATTTCACCGACAGAGTCAGAGCCTTGTGCTGTGGCGCGTAGTAGGTGCTGGGGAAACAGCTGAAAGATCTGCTGTGGATCAAAGAAATGAAGAGAAAGTGAACCAGGAAGGAGGAAGTTGTTCCCAGTTTCAAAAGTAGCTGAGTTCAGAACCATAAGAACCGAAGCCCCATCGGTGTGGCAACACACAGGCCCTGAGAGGCTCCGGAGGCCTTGGGCAGGGACAGCTTCTATAGGAGGCAGGAGCCATCTGATGCGATGCACTCTCTACTGAGAGCCTGTTCTGGGCCAGACCCACCTCTCACAAGCAACATCAAAGGAATAAAGGAAGGTACTGTCTGCCTGTCCAGATGAGGGCCGGAGTTTACACTGCCAAGGGTGAGACACAAGGGTTGAGGGCCCAGACGCACAACAGGCCAAGGGATTGATAGCAGCATGCTATGGAGCAAGAAGAGGGCCATTTCTTTCCTGAGTATGGGAGACCAGGGTGCAGACAGAGGCAGTGAGGCAGGCCCAAGGAGCTCACTTGCTGTGGGGGTGGGGTGGTGCACCGCTCAGCCTGGTATTCTGCACCCACAGGCCTGCCCTCAAAAGCAGGCCTCCTGCGACCTGTGGCCCGCAACCCTGGGACCCGGTTTCAGCTACAGGCGACAGTTTTGGTTTGGTTGGGACACGGCCTGCATGGCCATGGGGTTCTCAGCAGCTTGGGTCTACGGTGTTCCCCGACCTCAATTTGGGGGGCCCCAAACCACTCCATTCAATCTGCAACATTCTATTTTCCCAAGATTCCCACAGGGAAGTCTCACATCCCGTGCCTGGATTCCAGCTGCTTACAAAAATCTGACCAGGACAGGAGGCAAACCTTTTTTTTTTTTTTTTTAACACCTACTAAGAACTGGGTGTGCTAGAAGTTGAAATCTTCATCCAACTGCCCTATGAAGCATTGGTCCTTTTTTTTTTTTTTCACAGATTTTTTTCACAGAGGGCAAAAGTGGGTTTAAATTAACTGGATCGGAGCCTTTACAGGCAGCAAGTGGCAACACTGGACTTAAACCTTCCGGGTCCAAGTCCTCAACATTTCATTCTTAAAATTCAACATGATGGGGGATGGGGAAACAGCAGCAAAGGCAAAGACCTGCCTTCTGCCTTTGGATCTGTGGTGTGTGTGTGTGGGGGGGGGGGGGAGAGAGAGAGAGAGCGCGAGCGAACGAGCGCTGGGTGTCAGCCCTCACCTTCTGCCTTCTAGACTTAACACCAGGCACCAGGCTAGCTGGGCTGGAAGTGTGTGAGGCTTCATCAGCCTCCACCTCTCATCTCCCTGGGTCAGTGCTGGCATTATAGGTTTGTGCCACCTGGTCCTGCTTTTAAGTAAATAGATTCTGGAAATCCTAACGTACCTTCGTACCATGTATACAAGAAAAATAGTCCAGCACGATGCTGGCCTCCAAACCCCTCTCCAGCATTCTCCTACTGTGCACACAGCCAGGTAATACCTCACCTGGCATTATTTTAACCTATCCTAGTCCTCAGCTGGTCTGCGTGGGCTCACCATTCCAGCCATCCCTCCTCTGCAAAGGGCACACGGTCCTTCTTAGACCCTGTTTCTAGGAGGTAGTTCTGTTCCACCCAATCCTTAACCTCGCCCTCCTCCCTTTCCCCCACCCCCCACCCCGGGCCTCTTTCAGGTACCAGTAATGAGCACTTTGCACTTTGTTCTGTCCTTCCTGGCCCTCTCCTGAGGCCCCGCTGAGTAAGATCTACAATTCCTCGGTTTACTGGGCCCTCTCTGGTCTCCCCAGGGCCTCACACAGCCTGCCCACCACCTCGTTTGGGTGTACAGCATTTAGCTTTTCTGTGTAAGTGTGCTGTCCGCCCATGTAGACGGCACCAACCTCCTTACACAGTCACCATCATTCAAGGGCAACTGAACTTTAGTAAAGACCACTAGATCGGGCTGAAGGGAAGGCTCAGCAGTTTGGAGCATGAGCTGCTCTTGCAGAAGACCTGAGATCAGCTCCCAGAACCCACGTGACACTCACAACCATCTGTACCTTCGGTTCTAGAGGCTATGACACCCTCTTCTGGCCTCCAAGGGCACCAAACAGGCGCACGGAGCACAGGCATGCATGCAAAACAGCTATACACATAAAACAAAACTATAGCACACACAAACAAACAAAAACACAAAACTGGGCGTGGCTGAACAGTGTGAGCCGGTGAACACCCACAGTCCACAGAGCAACTATGATGTTTCTAAGATACAATTTCAAAGGACTTTCAGAAAGCAGAACTGAGCTAGATAAAGGCAGAACAGCGGCCTTCTAGAAGCTTCCGCAGGTACATCAATGTTCCCCTTGGGAGGCTCTGCAGCCTGGCCCTTGCTAGCAGCCTTCCCAATAAGGAAGAGGAGGAGGGGACTTAGACCGGCCCCTCTCTGCCTTGTCCTGGTCACCCCAGATTCAAAGCCCCAATACTCTCCCTTAGCTGTCTATTCGTGTGTGCTCAAGGACACATCAATGTCCCATCTTCTGCTTTCTTCAAAAGAAGCCCTTTCCACGTGAGCAGGCTCGCTGAGAATAGCTGGCGGGCACCGGGTAGTCAGCGCTGGGTGTCCACACGCTGGAGGAAGAATGCCCCACATCCTGGAAATCAGATTTACTCAGCTTCACTTTGGTCGGCATGGGCCACCAGGCAACCAGGCTGGGATCCCAAGAGCGGCAGGAGAAGACAGGGGAGCTATGAAAATCGGCCAGGCACCGAAGAAACACCGAACCCTCCCACACAAACAACGGCAGCCCCGAACAACACGAATCCGAGAAAACACAAAGGTGGTCAAGCCATTACTGTCTGCTAAGATGCCTGGAAAGAAATCAAGAGCTACCCAAACCCTGGGGGAGGGGAATAGGATGCTCCTCCAGACTTGGCTGAAGTAATAGGAACTCAGGATTCGAGCCTGGGCTGGACAAAAGGCCAGCCGGGGTCACCCAGCAGCTTCAAACTTCCGCTGCCAGGCGAGCCGCCTTGATTCTGGTTCTGTGTGAGTTAATGTAAGCCTAAATAAAACAAGAAGTATATAAATACCTCCTTCGCAGTGCCTGGCATTACATAAGGGACCCACTTGGTGTTGCATCTTTCCCTCCTCCTAGCTACCAGTCCTCTCTCAGCACTCACTCATAAAAACAAAGTACAGAAGCCACGGGGCCCTTCCCAGTCAGGTTTGCAAAGCATGGCAGAAGGCGGCAAGGGGGACAAACAGGCCAGCCCAGGACAGGCTCTAAAGAGCTCCAGACCTTAGTGATTCAAAGATGCTTGGGGCCTCATACATCCCCGGACAGGAAGTTTATGAGAAACATTAGAAAGAATACACGCAGAGGCTGGGCATTAACTCCCTTGGGAGAGGGTTTGACCAGCATTCAAAAAGCCCCGGGTTCCGCTCCCAGCACCAAATGAGCTGGGTTTGGCAGCGCACGCCTATAGTCCCAGTATTGTCCAAGTTCAGAAGCAGCGGCAGGGTGGCCCAGTTGTAAACTCAGTCACCTGACTGCTGGCTCCCCCACCTCCTGGTGGTGGTTTCCCCTCTCCCTCCCCAAGTAAGGTTCCTTTAAAACAAAAAATAATGACTCATTTAGGAAGCAGCAAAAACCAAAAACTTCAATGGTAAAGATAAAAAAGCACCAAATTCTTTCAACACCTCCCACTCCCTGCAGACTTGATATCGGAGCAGCCTCCCAGCCCGGCCATGCTAGTTTGGAACTGACGGAATACACGGTTCTTCTAGCAAAAACACTTCCAGTAATATCTCTACTTTCAGTGTCTCGGGGTTTTCATCACAGACAAAGATGGCCTCGGGCCTCCAGCCCACTAGCTTTTCCAGAACAGCAATAGGAAATTAAAGATTTGGGCGGGAGAGAAGGTTCACTGGTTAAGAGCACTGGCTGCTCTTCCAGAGGACCCAGGTTCGATTCCTAGCACCCACATGGCAGCTCAGAGCTGTCTGTAATTTCAGGTCTAGATGACCTGACATCCTCACACAGACACAACAAAGAGAAAAAAAATAAGTATGTCATTAAAAAAAAATTAAAGATTCAAATCCATGCTTTCAATGGGGTCAAAATCTTATCTGAGTCTCAAGAGGATTCTGAGGTACTAGGCTGGGGCTCCTGGAATGACAATAAGGTCCTCATTTAGAAAGACCAGGGGCTGGTTAAGAGCATCTGCTGCTCTCAGCGAGGACCAGGATTCAGTTCTAAGTACCCATGTTGGTGGCCTATTAACTGCCCCTCCGGGAAATCTGATGCCCTCTTCTGGCCCTGATGCGTACATACACACCTACACTGCACACTTAATTAAAATGGAAATTAATCTTTTTAGGAAAGACGGCTCTTGGCATTAAGATTTGCTCACAGCATTCAAAGGGGAACAAGATTATGTAACACTTTGCATTACCTACCGAATGAAGTACTGGAAAGTCTAAATAAAATCAGGCTAACAAGAACAATTAAGATGGCCCAAACTCAGGGGTTCCTGACGCCAACTCTGTGTTGTTGTATTTTCTAGGTTCACGGCTTCCATGCCCCAGAATCTATGATACAGTTGGTTTGGGATGAATGCCTGGCATTAGGGTTTCTGATGTGTGTTTCCTCTTGTTTCCCATGATTTTAATGTGTGATTAAGACTAAAAAAATGTTCATCCACAGATTTTTTTTTTAAAACAGGTCTGGGAGACAGTTCAGCCTGTAACACACTTGCCTTGCAAGCTGGGAGACTGAACTTCAGCACAGCCCAAGTAAAAAGCTGGGTGTCAGGGCAGACACCGCAGTCCCAGAAACGGCAGGATGGGGGGTTAAGACAGCTAGTCTAGCCTGTGTACTGAAACTCCAGGCCAGTCAAAGACACAACTCAAAAAAACCAAGAAAAGCAGGAGGCTGCAAACCAAAAGCCTGATCTCCACATACTCATTACGCATGCATGAACATCCAAAAAACGTTAAGGAAAGCTAGCAACGTGGCCTAAACATGCACAAAAACACACACATAGACGCCTGCATGACTACACACACACACACACACATATACACGTGCACATAAAACAAAAATCACCAAAGTTAAAAACTAAGGAACAGTCCAAAAGTGGTACCAGAAACAAAATCAAAACCAAATTTGCTATCAACAGCTCCCGGGTCAGGGCCGGGCATTTGCCTGATTTAACGAAAAAAAAAAAAAAAAAAGTAAATAAATAATGTACGTGAGGTGAACACAGCTGCCGATCTTTCTTTGTGGAGCATTTTACAAATACCTACCAATTCCTACGACCACTTCCTGACGCTGGGCTTCTGCTACCCCACCCGCCTCCACCCCGACCCAAGGAGCAAAGTCTGAAGATAACCCACTCCAACCACCGTCCTGCTCACCTTCATCCCCCTGCAACTCCTCTCAGTGCCAATCCAAACCCGGGCTGGGAAAGGCCCCGGCCCTCCTTTCCTACCTCCCTCTTTACCCACAAACTGCTTCCCAGTTCTTCCAGCCCTTCCTCACAGCCCGTGCCCGTCATCCACAGAGGGCAGAAGAGCCAAGACGCCCATACTCCTCCTCCTCCCTTTCTCTGTGCCTCCCTGACAGGGCGCATCCTGGCGCATCTAAATGGGGAACCGCCGCCGTGGCGCGCAGTTTTATGGGGTAGAGGACAGAGGCAGGACACAAGGAGCTCTGTCTTTTTACTTTCTATCTTTCAGCTTGAATTTGGAGCAAACAAGTTTTGTTTTGTTTTTAATGGGTTAAAAACCAGGAGCGAGCGGAGATGACTCAGCTGGTAGAGGTACTTGCCTCAAAGCCTGACAACATGAGTTTGATTCTTGGAACCCACCAGACAGAAGACCGGAACCAACTCCTGGGAGTTGTTGACCTCCACACGCGTACTGTGCTATGTGTATGCATGCCACACACACACAAACAAACAAACAATAAATAAATAGGCAAACATATGAATAGATGAATGAACAGATGAATGAATGAAATAAAATGAAATGAATGAATTTAAAAGCCACAGACACAGAGACATGGCTTATAAAATAAGTGCACTGCTCTGTAAATGCAGAAAATCTCTCCAGGAAGTTTACATACCCAAGTGTAAAATGTAAACGAGTGAGTTACTGCGTTACCGGTGGCACGGACTGCCCTTCTCCTGTGTGGAATATTTATTACTACTGAAGGCTGGAGTAAAGGAATCATGACAGTTCAGAACCAAAGCCAAGCGCCACAGCTGGCCGGGAATGAGCATTCTATGAGCAGCGGACTCCAGGCTAGGTCCCAGCCTGCACTGCGGAACCCACATGTGCCTTGACAAATGGACGACTTCTCCATCAGGCCCCGCCTGGGCCTTGGATGCCAAGTCATCCCTGAACCATGGTGGGTTCCCAAGAACAGATGCAAAAGAGATGCCTTAGCACATGGGCCCTCTGGCCCTCTATAGCCACACAGGCCCGTGACCTCTCCGCTGGGCCTCCTCCGGTCCCCATCTCTGTCTCTTAGGCACTGCCTCTCACCACTGATGAATTTCTGCTGGCCAACAGCCACACACACTCCTGGTGTGTAGCGGGCAAACCTACAGCTTACACACCAGGATCCTAGAGGGATAGAGCATGGCTTCCCCCGCCTACTGTCTCCCCATCACTCCCTAATGTTTCTTGAGGCAAAGAAGAGAAATGAGAGAATATTCCAGAAAGTAGGAAGAGAGCTGGAAAGGTCAAGGCCTGGGGATCACAGAGTACAGTACGCTGCCAGGAAGGTTCAGGGCTCTCTCAGAAGGAGGAACACTGCCTGGCATACCCACTAACAGGCAGAAAGAACCCTAAGACACTTAGGAATGGCAAAATCCACCTGGGCATGCTGGGAGGGACCTGAGTGAGGACTCGGCCTCCCATCGGCAGTGACCACTTCCCTGCAGCCCCAGCGTGCCTTCCAGTATCTAAAGAGGATCTAAGCCAGCCGGTGGGTGGAAAATAGGAATAGAGAAAAAAGAAATGAAATTAAGCAACAGCACGTGGAGACAGGCCAAGTCCTCCTTATGTAACGTGGAGTCACTGCAAGGGACCTTGGTGACTCCTGAGAGGAGGGAGACATGAGCTCCAAAACCAGGCGTTTGGATAACAGACAGTTATCCAAACCTGCTGGGACGCTGACCTTTGAACTGTCAAAAGGGCCAGCACAGAGACTAGCCAAATTCAACAGTGATCATGTACTATGTCTATCTGAATATCTGTATATCTGTAGTTCATTTGGTTCTGCAGCACTGAGGTAGAACCTAGGGTCTTATGCTTGCTGGGCTGGTGTACTATCATGAAGCTACTTCAGTGCAAGGCTTTGGGGGAAGCCCTCATCAAGCCCACTGACAGTACCTGTCCTCTGAGAAGAAAGGCTTGCTTTCTTTTGGAAAACATGGCTACTGACTTTTAGTTATAAAAGCAGTTCTCGGGCTAGTGAAATGGCCCTGGGAGAAAGGGTGCCTGTGGGTCCCTGACTACCCGGAGTTTGATCACCACGACTTACACGGTGGAAGGAGAGACCCAACCCCACAAGCTGATTGCAACAGCTACCATGACAGGGTCCCTCTCTCACAGCTTTGGCCCTTCAGAGGCTCCAGGGACATCTCTCTCAGACCTTACATAGTGGTTTTCCCCACTGGTCCTCATGTGTTCTCCCATCCTAGAGGGATTCCTCAGCCCTTTCTCTAGCCCCATAAACAATTACTTCCTTCAAGTCACTTCAATGAAAGCTTGGAGAGAACAGTGAGTCCAGGGAAAATTTAAGACCTGAATTAAGCCAGGCGTGGTAGTCCATGCCTGACATCCCAGCACTCCGGAGGTAGAGAGGCAGGTGGATCTTTGTGAGTTTGAGATCAGCCTGGTCTACAACGCTTGGCTTAAAATGTACAAAAAACCTATACTTTAGGCACTCTGGAATCTCATTTGGTACTCAAGATGCCTGTATTCAGAACGGTCAGGTGACAGCCTGAGGCGTGTCACCTGCCACTGATGGCCCAGGAAGAGATGTGGGAGGTGGGAGGTTGGAGAAGGTCTCACGGAGGAAGTGAGATCTGACTTGGATCTCAAAAAACGAGGTTCAACTAGGTCAAATGGGAAGGAAGTGGGAAGCTGCCCCAAGCAGTGGGCTGGTATGTACAGGCCATAGCCACAGGACGGGCGGGGACCACGATGGAGGAATGAACCCCAAAGGTGAAATGGTGGAAATGTTTAGGAGTCACAGGGTTGGTCTGAGCCCACCTCTGCTTCTCAGACCTACTTCCCCATCAGTAAAAGGCATGATGAAGACAAGGATAATGGTACCCACCCTCTGGAGATGCTGTAAAGAGAAGATGCTCCTGAAATATTGTAATTTGTTCCTGATGTCAAAATGCTGTGATTCTTATAGCCACACAAATACCCGTCCTGCTGATGCAGCTAGGATATTTTCTTCTCTTTTCTTCCTTTCTTTGTTAATTTTTTTCCTCTTTCTTCTATTGTATGTATTCATTTTAATCTTTATTAGCATTTATTTGTTCTTTTGCTTTTTGAGAGAGGGTTTCTCTGTGTAGCCTTGGCTGTCCTGGATATACTTTGTAGACCAGGTGGGGCTGGAACTCACAGAGATCCACCTGCTCCTGCCTCACTGAGTGCTGGGATTAGGGGCGCACGCCATTGTACCCGCCTATCATATTTCCTTTGTGTGCCTGTGATCATGTGAGTATGTGTGTGCGGTATGCATACAGGTGGGTGAACTCGGAAGTCAACATCTGGACCTCAGCTTTATTTTCTGAGACAGCTTCTCACTGAACCTGAAGCTGCCAGTGAGCTTCAGAACTCCTCCCGTCTCTGTCTGGGAATTATAAGGACATGCTGCTCTGGCTCCTGGCTCTTCGGGTGGCTGCTGGAGCTCTGAAGTCAGATCCTCATTCCTGCATAGCAAGCACTTTATTGACTGCAACATGTCCACAGCTCCCATTTATCTATCTATCTATCTATCTATCTATCTATCTATCTATCTATCTATCTATCTATCTATAATTTTGAGGCAGGGTCTCATGCAGTTGAGGATGACCTTGTCCTTCTGATCTTCTTGCCTCTATACTTCCCAAGTCCTGGGGTTATAAGTGTGCACCACCATGCCTGGCCTGTATACTGCTAGGAATGCAACCCAGAGCTCCCTACATGCTAGGTGAGCACGCTGTCAACTGAGCCAGGGCCGCTGTGCTGCTGCTGCTCCTCCTCCCCTGCCCTCTTCTTTCTTCAGCCGAGGACTTGCTATATAGCCCAGGGTTAGTTCAAGTTTCCTTGGCAGACCATACCAGCCCCAAACTCGCAATCCTCTTGCCTCCAGCTAGTTCTGGGGCCACAGGCATGTGCCACCATGCCTAGCACACACTCTCTAACAGTTCCTCCCTGCTGTCTCTGGAGCTGGGCACTCCCCACATACCCAGCACTTCCTGCGGGGACCGCGACTGACAGCAGTCTACCACACAGACATGACTGAGATTACAGGCCTATTTGCCCTCAGTGACCCTCAAATGCAAAACAACAAAAATAAACAGCCATGAGAGACACTCAGACATCTAGGTGGGCACACTTGTGCAATCCTACGACTGAGGAGAAAGAGGAGGGGGGAATCACAACATGGGAGCCAGCCTGGGCTAACGGAGGCGGGACCTGGAGAGACAGGTGTCAGTCAAGTGCTTCAGTTGCAAGGCTTAGAACCTGAGTCCAGGCCCTAAGCTGGGCGGGATGGCACTCGCTTTCATCACAGCCTGGGTGAGGCGATGACAGGCTGGCAGACCCGGGGCTCCCTGGCCAGCCAGCCTAGCCTACTTGGCAAGTGCCAAGCCTAAGAGAAAGACTTTGTCTTCAATAAAAGTAAATGAATATAGGTAGACAGGCACCAGAGGAATCAAACATAAAGTTGTCCTCTGGTCTCTACACACACATGCACGAACAGCTGTACACATACACACATACACACACACACACACTCACACACACACACACACACACACACGGAGCACAAAGAGAAGCGAGTGCCCCAGCCCCGGAGGCTACAGTTGGAGCATCTGAGCTCTCTCAGTCCATCCCAGCACACCTCCTCTGAGGTACCAGCACTAGGCATCACTAAACACTTCCTCCTGGAGGTCCTTCTGTGAGCACGGCTGCCTGAAATCCCAGGGCTCTTTCAGGATAGGACACTGCACAGCAGCTGCTGCTGAGAAGCCTCCCTCCCCCAGGGTACCTGATTCAGAGATGCCCCTCCCTGCAGCAGAGTGGCTTCTGCCTCCTGCCTCACAGCAGCTCCGTCCTCCGCTCTCTCTCAGCAGATCAAGACCCAACCTGGCAGTCCCTCTGCCCTGTCTGTGTCTGTCTGTCTGTCTGTCTGTCTGTCTGTCTGTCTGTCTGTCTGTCTGTCTGTCTGTCTCTCTCTCTCTCTCTCTCTCTCTCTCTAGCAGAGCCTGTCTTGCCATCACAGGGCCAGGTTTTGGTTTGACGCAATGCAAGAGCATTTACTGGGACCAGCAATCGAGAGGGCCTCGGTTTCAACCCCAGCACTGCAAACCAACTATTAAGTGCTTAGTGTGGTCAGGAACCCTGCCAGGACTAGAACCGCCAACCAGGATCTCAGGACTGGGACCACAGAGACTATAAAGGAGGAAGGCTAAGGATGACCCAAGGGCTCTCGGAGAAGAGAGGAGCTTGAACTCAATTAGCTCCGTCCCTGGACTGGCGTGCTAGAGTTCGCACTGGCCTTGAGCTTGCTGTAGAGTCAATCGTGCCGTCAAATCACTGATCTTGCCTCCACCTCCCAGCTGCCAGGATTTTCAGGAGTCACTGTGCTTTTTATTTTTGTGTGGTGCTGAGGAGAGAGCCCTCCCCTGGCCTTCAAAGGCACTGGGCACACAAGAGGTGCACGTGGGTACAGGCAGGAAAAACGTTCATGCACATAAAATAAGTCTGTAAAAAATGTTTTTTTACAAACCCTTATATGTGTACATATGTGTAAGTGTGTATCTGCACGAGGTTTTGTTTTTGTGAGGCCCGGGCAACGCTAGGCAGGCACTCTGCCAACCTAGGCTACATCCTCAGTCTCTAAACAGGTTCACGAAGGACGGGACATCTGTTTTACTTATCAAAAGACTTTTTAAAAAGTATTACCTCCTTCCATTATTTATTTAGTATGTATATGTTTGTGAGCCTTTGTGAATTTATCTCCTTTCCGTTATTTATTTTTATTTGTTTGTTTGCTTTTCGGGACCGGGTTTCTTTGTGTAGCCCTGGCTGTCCTAGAACTAGCTCCGTAGACCAGGCTGGCCTCGAACTCACAGAGATTGGGCTGTAGAGACAGGCCTGAGTGCTGGGACTACAGATGTGTGCTGCCACCACTCGGCCCTTTAGTTAGTATGTGTGTGAGCCTCTGTGAGTGTGTGCACACCTTTCATGGACAGGAGCCTTCAAGGCCAGATGAGAATCTCTTATTCCTAGAAACTGGTGGATGGTTGTGAGCCACCACATGGGCCTTGGGAAGCAAACCAGGGTCCTCTGCAAGAGCAGCCAGTGTGCTTAACCGACAAGTCATCTAGGAAGATGTTGGCTCCCAGAAGATTTTGTAAAGGGCAAACCAAATCATGTTCCAACCAGGAGTTCCTTCAGTGTCCTTAGGACAACTGGGACAGTACCCTCGTCCATCTCTACCCTCATCCGCACTTTCCGACACACAATGGCTCAGGTGGCAGCCCTGAACCAGGCAGACTCATGGAGCCTCTCAGCCCTTCTGAGGGAGCTTGCAATGACTGTAAAAGGCCCAGGTTCCGGGGGGTCCAGGAAAGGACAGTCAGCACAGAACGCTAGCTGGCGTCACAAACGCAAGCTGCTGCCACAAACACAGACCTGCACGGTCCCAAGGGACCCGACTTAATCCCGTCACTGTCATCAAAGGCAGCCTTCGTATTTTTAAAAGCGGGAGGCCCACATCTGCATTTGCATTGGGCCCCACAAGCTGATTCTGAACAAGAGGCAAGGGTGTGGAGAAGGTAAACCCCTTCCAAAAGCTGAGGGGAATGTGGCTCCCCCTCACTGGGCTAGGCCAGGGTTGGGACAGGTCAACACAGACAAGTGGGGGGAGGGGCACCAGTGCTACAGTGATGCTCAAAACCAAATCCAAACAGGCCTAGACCACATCCCGTGCCCCAAGGGTTGAACCGTTCATTGGCCAATAATGATTCCCTGAAACAGGCTGGCAGCTGAGGTGATACAAACTCAGACTAGGCCGGGAGGGGCGGGGAATCAAACTGAAACTCTTTCTGATCTCACGATTGCTTACAGGTTCAGACTGAGAAGAAAGACAGACAGACTAAGAGAGAGAAGGAGGTGGGGAGAGGGGGAGAGAAGAGAAGAAAAGAGAGGAGAAGAGAAGCAGGGGAAACACCCATGTTGACTAAAGTACCTTGCCCTGAGAACACTGGTCAACCTTTACTCTTTGGTCAAACCGTCACCTTTATTTCCAACCAATCTCACCCAAACCCTGATCCTCCATCCAAAGAGAGCCATGATTCTAAATTTTGACCCTCTCCAGGGATGTCAGGACCAGAAAGGACCTTAGGAACCACCAGGTTTCTGACTCTTGTCCCTTTGGGGAAGGTCCTCCTAAAATTATCAATATGGCTCCCAAGAAACCTTGACAACCCCACACCCCGCAACCTGGCCTGGTCTAATTCTCACTTTATAAATGAGGAACCTGGGGCTATGACAGGGGAAGTAACTGGTCAAGGCCACCCAAAACTGGGGGCAGGATCAGAACCCTGAAACTTTCAGCTTCCCCTCCTGACCTCTCAATTTCACGAGAACAAACAAATTCAGATGTTCGCCCCAGCATACTCGGAGACATTACAGTTTTCCCTACATCCTTGGCTCACGTCTTCTGGTCCAAATGTCTTCCAGAAGATGAAATCTGGTTACACGGGGCGGGGAGGGGGGGAGGTTTAAGCCCTTGAACCTGGTGTAGGACACACAGCTGGCCCTCAGCACATTTAAGCCCCAGCATACCATCTGGCAAGGTAGGACAAACTAAAAGCCACGTTGTGGACCTTTGTAAGGCCTTGGCGTTTGCAAATACTGCCTTTTCTTTATTATTTATTTCATTTATTGGACTTTGTGTGCATTTATCTCTGTGCCCTAGGAGGCCAAATGAGGCTCAGATCCCCTGGACCTGGAGGTGTCGACAGTTGTAACCTGCCATGTGGGTCCCGGAAATCGAACCCGGGTCCTCTGGAAGAGTGGCCAGTGCTCTTTACAGCTAAGCCATCTCTCCAGCCCCAACACTGACTCCTCTTGAGAAGAGTGAATCTCAGCCCTAGGTATTTAACCTCCAGGTGGGGCTCACACAAGTGGACAGAGCTAAGTGTTCCCACTCCAGCCCACCACACCAGAGAGACAGAGCCACACCTAGCTGCTATGCCACTGGGCCCAACTCAAGACTTCAGAGCATGGTGGGAAAGTGCTCTGCCGTGCCTGGGCTCCTTGCAGTTCAATGTGTGTTTGTTGTTCTCGCCTTCCTTTCCTCCCTCTCTCTCCTCCTCTCTCCCTCCCTCCCTTTCTTGTCCCCCCCCCCCTTTTTCCTTTGAACAAATATGAACTAAGCATCTACCATGTGTCAGGAATGATCTAGACGCTGGACATACAGCAGTGAATAAACAGAACAGTTTGATGCTTCTAATTGACAGGGAGGAAATGCACTGGATAAATGAGTAGACAGCATGTTGTGTGCTGGTGAACACTCTGGAAAAGACAGCACAGGGTAGGGGGGCAGAGAATGGGCCAGAAAAAGGCACTTAGTCCTGGATTGTCAAGGAAGGAGTCTCTGAAGGAGGTGAGGGACATCTGGGGTGGGGTGGGGTGGAGGAATATTCCAGGCAAAAAGAACAGCAAGTGCAAAGGCCCTGAATCAGGAATGTCAGGACTAACCAGGAATCCAGCGTCATCTGAGTGATAGCGATGATGGTTATAGATGGGGGGGGGAGGATGATGAAGAGTTGGGAGCCCAAGTCAGAGGGTCCTGAAGTTACAGCGAGTGTTTGGCCTTTATTCCAAGCATGGAGCATGCAGGGGAGTAACTGACCTGGTATAGCCAATCACATGACTTTGACCACTGTCATCACCAGGCAGCCTGCACTGAGCAATAAGGGGAACCAGGCTGGGGAACCAGGCCCCGAGCCCAGTACAGCCTCAGCATTTCTAAGAAAATCCCTCCCCTCCTCTGGGCCCCCACCATCTTCTCTGTGAAATGGGAACATCAGACTAGGTGGTGTCTAATGTCCTTTCTTCAAGACTCGTACATCCTGACCTCGACAATGATAGCATCAAAGGACCTAAAACAAAACTTCCTCCTTTGATACAGGAAAAGGCAAGGGAGAAACAGTCACATTTCTGGGGCCCTTGACTGTTCTCTGATGCCTACCCACCTCCAAATCATCTTCCCACAGCAACCTACAATGAAAAGCCCAGCCAAAGAAACAGCCTCACCCATCAGTTACAGACATTATAAAGGTTCAGCAGGCCTGGTAAGATGGCTCAGCTCGCTGCCATGTATGAGGACCTGACTTCCAGAACTGATTCCCGCAAGCTGCCCTGTGACTACCACAAGTTCGTCATGGCATGCACATGGCTACACACACACACACAAGAACACACACACACACATGCATGTATGGCAAACAAATGTTTAAATTGTTTTCTGTTCACTTGAGGGCCCTGTCTCACACCATTCGTCATCAAATGGCATCGGAAGGAAGTAAGGCTTAACACTCCTCCATTCTGTTGCAGGAACAGGGTTTGCTTCCCCAGTCAGCCGGCAGCTCCTGAGAATATGGCCCCGTCTCTTTCTGGGCCTTAGCCATCAGGCTGACTCTCTCTTGGGAGAACTGTCTACCACTCAGACGCAGAGCTCCCTACGACAGCCTGTGGGTTCCCGCAGAAGGGGTCGCTCATGGCCCTCCTTTGGCCTAGAAGCATTCTGAAGACGGTGTTTATCTGTCCCACTCTTTGCTCCCTTCTCTAATTCTAGTGGTTTAAACAGGGCAGAGTGAAACACTTAGATTGAACCGCCCACCCAGGCACAAGGCCCTGTCATCCTTAGCTGCTGAATCGGCCATGAAAACTCAAGCTGAGTCTCTATGACGAATGAAAAGAAAGCCAGGGGTCAGCTTCGTCCAGCATCTTCTTAGAGACTGTTGGGGTCCAGCCCAGAAGCTGCACCCCATTTTATAAACAGTCCTCTCTGGAACCGGGGCTGAGAAAACCTGAGCTGCACCAAAGGACTGAGAGAGCAGGAGCCACCTACTCGGGCCTAACCACCGTGGGCGCCATGCAGGCCCAAACAGCGCCATGTTCTTAGCTTCTGTTCCAAGGAGAGGGCTCCCCAGAGGGAGCAGCAACAGGGGTGAGGATAGGGGCTGGGCTTGAGGCTGGCTCAGGTGGGATACAAAAAGCCCACCCAAAGCTGCTCTGGAACCCAGCTTCTTCCACAGAACTGCAGAGGGCCACAAAGGCGGGACTTCCCATGGGTGCCGTTGGTTGGCCATCATGAGCTCTAACACGTTCCAAGTACTTCCCACACACTCGATCACTCTGTACAGCAAAGGTAACCAGCACCCCACCTCCCACCACCCCAGATCAGACAACATCGTCTCTCCACAGCCCGCCAGGGGACCAATGGCCATCACAGCCAGGAGTTCGCTCTCAGTGCCCCTTTCTCCTCAACTGGGGGTTGGAAGGAGCCGTGGGGATTCCTGCCGCTTCCTCCGGACAGCCAGGGTTGGATGTGGAAATCCACCCTGCTAAGCACCTAGAGCGCATGGGAGATTGTTGCTGAGACTCAGCTGGACAGCAGCAGGGTCCCAGAACACCGGGAGCTTGGGCACAGGGAAAATGGCCCCTGTGGGCTGAGGAGAGGGCTCAGTGGTCATTGCTGTTGTGGCAGAAAACCCTGGTTTGATTCCCAGCAACCTCAGGGAGCTCACCATTTTCCTTCTGTCCAGTTCCAACGGCTCCGACACCCTCTTCTGCCTTCTTCGGGCACCAGGCATGCACGTGATGGGTTTACACACATGAAGGCAAAATATCTATACATATTAAATAGAAATAAACTCTTTTTTTTTATTGACACGGTTCAGCCATCACTGTCCACAAAGCGCGGACATGGAGCACAGACTGCTCTTTAAACAGTGAGCCGGGGATGATGTCAATCTTCCCTTGGCTTCTTCTACCTCCACACCTTATCAAGTGTCATTAAGCTGCAGGTAAGTCAGCGAGCCCCAGTGGGACACTAAAGAATGAGCATCCAAACTGTCTGAAAAATACAAAGCAATGGAGGCTCCGTAAACTGGATGCTTATTGAGCTCAGGGCATCGCAGGTGTGGGTTTTGGTGCATCGGCCACACTCTTACATCCAAGGGGATTTAGCGGCACCAGGCCTCCACCCATTCCATGCCAGCAGTATTTCCTGTCCCCTCTCCCCAAGAGGTGGCAATCCAGGGGTTGGCTGCTTGACAGTACCAAATGCCCCTCCCCCGTTCAGAAAGACCCCCCGTGGAGAACTACTGCCTAAAGTTTGGACATCTGAGGAGATATGTAGAGAAAAACTGACACACTGTTTTAAAATGCGTGCACATCCAATTTCCCCTGGCTCTCTGGCCGCCACCATTCTGAAAAGTCAGGGTGGAGCTGCCGGGCTTCAGCTTGTACATCTGCCGAAACGCAAAGGCTCCGTTCCTGGAGTCCTTCAGCTCCTTCCCTCTTCCCCACGCAACTTCCCAGTCTCCCTGCAGCCACTCTCTGACCTGGCCATCTGCGCATGCTCAGCACAGCTGTAGGCATTGGCTGCCTGAGTCAAGGGGCTTCCAGCTCTGCAAACAGTAGGATGAGGTAGCGATGTCCACACCCAGAAAGCAGTCCGGTATTTCATTACCAGCATAGGGAGGCCCTTATACGCTCCATAACATTTCTCAAAATGCTGTGTGCTTTAAGCGAGCATCGTGCCAAACACAGAAACAGGTCAGAGACACCGAATCTAAATGTCTTGCAACGATCCAGAACCCAGCAGAACGAACAGAACTGGAGCTGAGGGACAGGGAAACACGAATGGACCCTGAACTTGTGAAAAGCTATGCTACCCCCTCCTCGTGCAAGAAATGCAAATGAGAACTGACAGACTCCAGCGGGGTGGCAAAGATCAAAGGGCGTGATAAGCCCACGTTGGCAAGGCAGCCCCATTCATGGATGGAGCTCGCTGCTACAGGCTTCTTGAAAGGCTCTTTTCAATGTCTGCCAACATGGCAAACGCGTGCCTGCCAGCGAGTCCACATCTAGAAACTTATCCTGCAGGAACAAGCCCTCATCTGCAAAATGGTGCAAGACAAGGCTGAACAGTGACCAAAGACAGGAAGCAGGCTCGATGCTCGGAACTAGAGAGAATGCTGCGCAGCTATGAAGAGGAATCGGGGCACTCTCTCAGCCAGATGGAATAATCGTCAAAGGACACTGCAGAGTAAGACAAGCCAGGTACAGGACAGGACGCCGCCAACCGGGTGCACTCAGTCGGAAAACCCCGTGTATTCACGTGTACCCATAGGTTACCATTCCAAAGACACACAGAAAGGTTCACAATGGCGGGCGCTTCTTGAGAGGAGGAAGGGCTGGGTAGCCAGGATTACTTATCCCGCTTTAGATACACGCCCACTTTATGGCACGACCAACCGCTATCCCATCAGTCACTAACAAGCAAGCCTAGAGAAAGAGACTGTCTCCAATCTTGGGTTGTTAGTGCAGGCTACAGGCCGGTTTCCATTAAATCCTTTATTCTCCTGAGTATTCACACCTCACATTCAAATGTCCCAGGCTGTGTGTGTGCGTGTGCATGTGTGTAAACACAGGTGTGTGCACTCAGCTATCACCCACCGTTTTGTTTTTAGAACAGTGTCTCTCAGTAGCCTGGAGCTTGCCTGGCCACCAGGCCTTGGGATCCTCCTGCCTCTAGCTCCCCAGACACAGGAGTTGGTAAGTATGTCTTACTAACTGCTGGGAATCAAACTCAGGTCCTTTTACCAACTACGGTATCTCCCCAAACCCTAATGTCCCTGTTTTGTTTTGTTTTGTTTTGACTTTGTTCTTTTTTTTCTCTCCGTAATTCAAAAGTAGAAAATATTTCCTCCCTTCCTCAATAGCGTTTTAAAGACATTCACCCTTCAACACCACCTTCCCTTCATCCTGAGAGCATGTGATCACCAAGATGGCCAGCCACCATCCCCCCCGGGACTACAAGGACAGACAGGCGAGATCCTTCAGAAATTATTCCTCAGGGTCAACTCCCAAGAACCCAGGGATACCTGAGCGTTTACTAACGCCTCAAAGCCCTGTCAGCCAGGACTGTGCATCACAGAAGGGCCTGGACCCCAAAACTTCCCAGGAGTGGCAAGAACCAGGAGCAGTCACCCAAGGGAGCTCCCTGCAGCACTGCCTGCAGCGACATTTTAATGGCTTATTACTCCAGGGTACCACCGACGATCCCTGCAATCCCACCCCGACACCCCTGCCGCCTCGTCATAAAATACCCCTTATATTTTAAGCTGTGTAAATCAGCATTTGTCAAGCCCTAAATTGGGCCGAGGCAATATTTATTCATCAAAGGATAAATCTTCCCTTGCACCATCATAAATCCGCTTCGTAATTTACTATGCCATCATCACTCTTACCTGAAACCTTGTCAGAAAGTACCCTGGAAGAGTCAGACACTGTGCAGCTGGCTAAGGGTAAGCCCACAGCCGTGGCTCATGTGTTTGGTTCTCTCTGTGGTGAGGGAAGGCATAGAGGCCTGTCCTATCCAGGCTGGCAGCTGGATCGCTTGTTAACCCCCGGCAGGGGACTGAGGAAAGCTGATTCTCCTCTGGTGGGAGAAAGAGGGAGGCGAGTGGAAGGTGTAGAGTGACGACGAACGTCAAAGGGCAGGTCCACGGAGCAGCAGGACAAAATGGAGAACGGGTCCAAGAAAAAGGTGGCAAGAGCAATAACTAAGAAATAAATAAATGTAAACAAAAGGGGCTGGCACCGAGGCCTGCCCGGGAAGGTGCTTGGCTGGGCAGCCAAGGCTGCAAGTGAGGTTGCCTGATATTTCAGGAGCTGGAGCCGCCACAGTCCACGTTATAATTAATAACTGATCTGGAATTAATTCTTGGTTGCCGCACACTGAGAACCCTCGCAGGGTGGTAGAAGTTTTCGTGACCCCCTTCCAGACTCAGTTACAGGACTCCACAGGGGACCACCCCTGGCGCTTTAAACAGCGTTGCTCTAGAATAGATGCAGTCTAGCTGAAAGGTAAATCCACCCCCAAGCAGCTTACTCTCTTCCCTTTGTGTTCCTTTCTCCCAAGCTTCACATCGCTGCCCCGTCTGAGGAGAGGCAGAAATCAGCTCTCGGTGTGGGCTGGAGCCTCCCAGGTGAAGCCACCTGCGAGGGAAGCCCTCCTTTCCCCTTACACGCGTCCCCCACCCACCGGCTTCACCTTTTACTGCCAAGTCACCTCCATCCCAATTCCTCTGCATCTTTCCAAGACCTCGAGGCTTGATCTGGCACAAGAACATGGTTGGGGCTGGCTGGTGGTTAATGACAAGGTGGGTTTCTAGGGTGCGCACACACTATTAATTTCATGTTCAAATGCATGCTTCCTGTTCGTGGGCGAGTAAGGAAGGAACATCCCCCTCCCCATCTCATGCTTTACAGCGCTTAAGTAACCAAACAAAGAGGGAGCTGGTATTTAATTTTAAAAAGGCCACGTTTACATGTTCACATTGGTGAATTTCTCACAAGAATTTTTACACCGATAGATGAAGCTGCCGTCCGACCTGTACCCTGTAAGTGTCTATCCAGGGACACTGTTAGTTAGCTGGGCACTAAAGCCAACTGGGATGTAGCTCAGTTAGTGGAGAGCTTGCCTGGCATGTATAAAGCTAGGGGTTGGATTCCCGAGATGGCACAAGCCCGACATAGTTGTGCACACCTCTAATCCTAGCACTTGGGAGGTAGCAGGAAGATCAGAAGTTCAAGGTCATCCAGGATTCATATGAAGTTCAAGGCCAGTCTGGGTTATGTGAGACCCTGTCTTGAAAAAACAACAACAACAACAAAAACTGACTTAATTTTAAAAGTTTAGCTTTAAGCTTTGGCTTTGCTGTGGAATTTTTAACATTATTATCATTGCACTTATTCACTTATGTGTGCATGTATGTGCGTGTGGATGTGCAGGCGTGCCTCTCTGTGTGTGCACCTGTGTGTAAGAGTACTTGTGGAGGTCTGAGGAGAACTTCTGCGAGTCAGTTCTCTCCTTGCACCATATGGGCCCTGAGGCTGAAACTCAGGTAGGTGATTGTCTTGCTGACAAGTGTCTTTACATGCAAAGTGATCTCTCCAGCCCATCACTATGGGTTTAGAGCATAAATAAGACAGCATCAGAGCAAGATAGGAAATCCTCAACAAAGCAGGTCTAGAGCTATTTTCCATCCATACAGACTCGTCTGTCAAGTGGTTAGGTGATGCCCAAAGCCCCAAAATAGAAGAGCAAGAGAAGCTGCCTCCTGGCCACCTGCACAGCCCCACTTCAGTACTGGCTGGCCTTTTTATCAAGCACACACCCTGACCACTGACCACAGGCGAGCACAGCGTCCAGTCACACAAGCCAACTTCTCTGTACCGTTGATTCACTGAAACAAGCCTTGAAAAGCAGACTCTGCAGGCCCCGAAGTCCTATCTCTCCCCCCAACCCCGAGTTTCATTCACCTCAAGAATGCCAAAATCAGGCATGGAAGCTCACGTCTGTAATCCCAGCACTCGGAAGTCAGGAGGACTGTCGTGAGTTCAAGGTCAGCCTGAGCTATATAGCGAGTTCTTGAACAGCCTGGACTGTGGTAAGAGAATCTGACAACCCCCAAGCGACAAAGAAGGAATGGCAGCCAAGGCCACCACCTACCTGCACATCTTTACACACTTGGAACCCTCAGAAGGTGGGGGCTCCGCTGGACACATGCTTAGAGCTCCCCAAATTAGCCCTGGGATGTTAGGCAGCAGCTGAGAGCATTCTTGTTTGTTGTCAGTACTGGGCACTGAACCCCAAGGTGGGCAGGGCTCTACCGACTGAGCTGTGTCCCCAGCCCTCTGGCTGGGTTTTAAAAATTCTCTTCTTGTTGCATCTGCTTCTTCACCTAAGCCTTCCAAGTTACCACTAAACAACATTAGAGGGGGAAAACTTAACAGGACAGACACGAAAGCAGCGTGCTGGAGGGTGTGCCATCGCAGGGGCTCAGGTGGGGACAGATAGAAGACAGAGCTGGGCAGACAGAAGGATTTCGGGTTTTAGCATAAAACTTAAACTTTTCTGTAACAAAGCCTGCCTGGGTGCATTTGCGGGAACACAAGACAACGAACACGCATGCCCACAAAGTGGGGGCACACTGACGGCAAGGTGGGGGAGCCAGACCACACACCCTGGAATAAAATTAACGAGTCAAGGCCAGGCTGTGTTGTAAGCTAAACAGCCACACTTATGCCCCCCTCCCTCAAATGAAGACACCTCAGAAACAGACACCCGTGAACACAGAAGGAGGGACAGCAGCACCCTCGATCAGGGTGCCCACTCCACGAGCGACCTCACAGAACCCCAGGTTTCACAGAGGTGCTTTGTCCGAGTCTCCACCGCTGTCCCTCTGTCGCACCCGCCACTTAGCATTGGGCCACAGGACCCAAAGAACATGCCCAGCGAGACTAGCATCACCTGATATTAATGTTACTGTTTTCTAGTCATTGCATCAAGCAGCTGGAAAGGAAGCTACAAGGAAACAGTGCCGGCCAGCCTGCACTTTCACGGTCATTACCACAGTGCAAAACGACTTGAAGCCCCTGTACACTGAACTCGGCCTAAGCTAATCTATACTCAAATTAAACGCTTAATTTCTCCACCAATTGCTCTTTCTATCTGGCCAGCCAGCTATTCCTCCCTGGCAAGTGGCCTGTTAGGGAGCCTTAAGCAGTTCTCACTGGGCTTGGTGGGGAGTGAGGGGGAGGGAGGTCTTGAAGTTTTCCAGCAGTCAATAGGAGAAACTGAGATGGGGCAAAGAAAGTGTGGGGGCAGAATTCCACTTTCTGCACCTGCTTCTGCTTGGTTAACCCCTTAAAAGCTCTGTCCAGGAAGGTGTTTGAGAGGTTCAACTGCCCACCTCCTTCCAATTCTCAGATAAGAAAATGAGGAGGCGGGGATCCTGCTGACCGGAATTTGCATAACCTTTGCAGGGGCTGGTGGGGTGTTTAGGGCTTCCCTAAAGCCAGCTTACCCTCACTTCCCATCTTCCCAGGAGCTTCAGGAAAGAACAAAACCATTGCAAACAAGCTAGGGTCTACCTCAACCATCCGCGAAGGCAAGAGGATTTTTAAAAAGGAAATTAAAAAGGCCATTTTGCCCTCTGCTCTGCACATATACACAAGCTTTGTTCTGCTGGCTTCCCCACTTCCTGTTGCTTCCTCGCCCCGCAACTTTGTATTTTTGAGGCCTGTGTGTCCGCCCAGGTTTCGATGTGGGTTTCTGTGGGAGGCTGTCTGAGGGAGTGGGATGTGGCGGGATGTGTTCTGAGACCCAGGACGGTGCAAAGACAGAAATCACTACGGCCCAACCGCCAGGAAAGTACAGTCAAAATTTCACAGCCTCACAATCAACCGTGGGGGTTCTAGAAGACACTTGTAGGTAAGGTTGACTCTGTGGGGAGCATGCTGCGTGGGCAATGGCCACTTAACCACGAACTAGTACCACGTGGCTTCAGATAGCAGCCTGGATGTGGAGCCTCATTCCACGTCCCTAGATTGGATCCTCCTGAACCCTTCCTCATACCCTGTTCTCCAAGGAGCCTCTGCCATTGAAAAGCTCCATGAGTGAGACCCCATCTCATCTCTATCTTAAGATTTTGGGGGGAGTAAAAGGGGACATTGGAGCGCTGGCCTCTGGCTACCCTCTGTTCACAGGGGAGGGAGGCTGCTGAGACAGAGAGCTGTGGCTCAGAGCTGCTTATAGCCAGACAGCGCTGGGGCCCAGCTCTCTTGCCTTGCAGGGTGGGGCTTCTTAAGATCTTATCAAATTAACAAGAAGCAGATGCTTAATAATATCAGCTCCTCGGGCTGGGGAGACGGCTCAGGGTGAAGTGTTTGCCATTGTACACAACCTGAATTCATTCTCTGGCACACACCTGCAATCCCTGCCCTGGAGGGGCAGAGTCTGGAAGATCCCTGGGGACAGCCAGGGGGAGCCAGATTGGGGAGCTCCAGGTCCAGGGAGACCTTGCCTCAAAAATAGAAAGTGGAGACACAATTGGGGAAGACATCAAATGTCAACCTCTGTCCTCACACTCACACTCACAAATACTGACTCAGCCACACTGGACATTGCCTAGTTCACAGAGTATATATCTGTTTGCTAGAGACCGGAAGGTTCCATCTTCTAGATGTATGCTTTGGTGGGTAGAGTCACCAGCCTGGCAATCCACTCTGGTTCCTGACTACCTAAGGTAACCTGGGTGTCCTTTCCATGCACCCCAGCATGTGACCAACCTCTGCCATCATTCCTGGTGCGCCCCAGCATGTGACCAACCTCTGCCATCATTCCCTTCCAGGAAAAGCAAACCTGGAGATAAGCTGGCACTATGCAAGGTGCAGGCCCAAGAGGAAAAGACTAAGCCCTGCCCTTGTGTCAACTGTATCAGCAGAGGGCTTCCGTGAGTCCCTGTGCCTTCCTGCGCCCACGTGTGCCACCAGAACATCCATCTCCAAGAATCTGCCGGCCCTAAAGGGCTGTGGTTCTAACCACGGGCACCTCCCCCACCCTGACCACCACAGAGTTCCGCTCTCTGTCCCCAGGGACCCGCCCTCCTGCCCAGGCAGCTGCCCGGCACATCTCCTGAGCATCAGCTGCTTGGCGTCTCCTGGAAGGAATGCCCCACGAGGGCAAGGACATGAGGCAGCCAGAGCGGCAACCAGCACAAGAGAGGGCTTTGACATCTGCTGAAGGAAGACGAGGGAAGGAAGGGACCAATGAACTGATTTGGTGGGGTGGTGAATCAGTCAGCAAGTGAATGACTGAAGGAATAAATGAATGAATGAACAAATCAGCGGTCAACAGTGTCCCTTAAAAAAAGTTACTAAGTAAGCTCGCTAAGTTTCACATACTCTTCGTTTATTAAAAGGGGGCGGCTACTAACATATCTTCATACAACTGAAATGAGGACTAAGCCAGGACATGGCTGTAAGGCGTCTAGTTGGCTCAGCAGTTGAAGGAGCTCGCTGCCGCTTGCTGCCAAGACTGAAGATTGGAGTTCAATCCCCAGAACCAACTCCCTTAGGCTATCCTCTGACCTCTACATGCCTGGTGTGCCTCACGGGTTCATACAAACATACCACACCCGAGTGCACCCCGGTTCTCTCTCTCTGTCTGTCTCTAACTATGTCTCTCTCTCACACACACACACACACACACATAATGAATAAATACTTTTGTAATACTCAGAATGTATCTAGGGCCAAGCACTCTATAAGTGTTAGATTACAATCATTATTAGAGTCACTGACAGGAACATGGCAACATAGGTTCCACAGTTATAACCTGGGCAGTTTCATGCCAATCACTAGAATTCAGCGTAAGAGCCTCTGTGAGGGGAAAGGGGCTGGCACAAGTCTGGGCAGCCGCTGAGCTGTCTTGGTATATTTTTCATGTGAAATCTTGAGCTCGTTAGTCCCTTCAGTGTTGCTTTGCTGGCCTCCAACAGAGCCATCACACAAGCAATTAACTCTGAATACCTAGTTCCTGGCCCAACTGTCCAGTTGGGGCAGATGGGATATTGATATAGGAAAAGAAAACTATAAAGTCAAACTCAAAACAAGGAATGGCAGGGCTGGAAGCCACACAAGCATGAAGGAGACCTGAGTTCAAGCCGTCAGAACTGGCATGACGCCCAGCTAGGACGCACACATCTGTAGAATCAGGATTCCTACCTACTGCTGACTCTGCAAAGGTGCGCATCAAAGAGACCTCATCTCAAGCAAGGCCTGTGACAGAGAGCTGACGTGGTCCTCTGAGCTCCACGCTATGTTGTGGGGAGCAATTTCAGGGTGCCGCCATACATAATCTAGGGAAGAGGGGTGCACTGTTGGTTTCCTGGTGTGAGCCAATTCCCCAACACTACCAGCATAGGACTGGTAATCAACTGTTCCCCAAAGAGGTCAAGGGCCTGAACCCTCTGTGTACTATCGATTAACATCTGCACTTCAAGTTAAAATGTTTAAGGCCGCAACTGTATTTCTTCATCTCACGGTCGGTAGTCAGTGGGTCTAGAATATAAGGAAACTGGTGGTCAACAAAGTGAAATCCTTTCTTGTTGTTACTGTTGTTTTTGCTTTTTTATTGGGAGGGGGTTTATTCTCCATCATCAGGGCTTAAACTCAGCTCTGCAGAGGGTCACTGTGGCCTCTCCTGATACATCTGAAGGAGGAGATGAAGAATAGACAACAGAGGGGAAGGGCAGGAAGGGAAGGCAGAAGAGGCAAGGGCTGACCCCAAATGCCAGCTCAGTGCAGAGCACAAAGGTCCAGGGGACATGAAGGACTAGGGCCCATGCAGGGTATGATATACTCTAAAACCTACAACCCATTCAGTTCAGAGGGCGCTGTTGAGAATCTCAATTTTTTATTTTATCCTATGCATGTGTGTTTTGCCTACACCATGTGTGCATCTGCTGCCCACTGATCCCCTGGAACTTGTGAGCTGCCATGTGGGTGCCGGTAATCAAACCCAGGTCCTCTGGAAGAAGAGCCGATGCTCTTTACCATTAAGACATCTCCCCAGCTCCCAGAGACCCTCTACTTAGCTACAGAAATTCCCAGTTCCACGGCAGCACCCGCTGAAGGAGGTTCAGGAAAGGAAAACAGCTGTGCCACCTGACCTAAGGGACCCTGCTGTGGTACAGCCCGTCTGACCCACTGAAAGATGTCTGGACATAAAACAGAGCAACTAGAAGAGATCCACAGTATTCCAGAAGCACTTCACACGACAACACATGTGGTCTGGCTTTGCGTCTGTTAAAAACCAACAAGCAGGCAAGCGCATGGACACACACGTGCACAGAAAAATCCCTGGGGTAAAAATCCAAGATCCTTAGAATGTCTGGGTCTGGAAGAGTAGAGAGGAATATCTGTATAACTTCGATATGCCCCAAATATTATTATTATTATTATTAAACAGTAAATATTTGTTTGTTAAATCATAAAAAGTATTAAACAGTAAAATTAAACATTATTAAAATTATTGTATATAAATATATAAAATTTATATACTTATATATTATTTATATTACATTATGTTTATATTATATTTATATACTGTATTATTTATTTATCTTATATTTTTATTTATGTGTTATATTATTTATCTATTATTATTTATATAATTATATTTTATATAATGCTATGTAATAATATATTGATATAATACACTAATATCATAATATTGTTTATTATATAACATAATATATTACATAGTGTTACAATATATTATAATTATGTATTAATTATTATATAATTAATGTATAATTATAATTATATATACTATATGATGTATATTTTATATATAATTATATATTATTATATAATAACATATAATATTTTATATATTTTATTATATATTATAGAATTACATATAATTATAAATATAATAAACATAAATTATAAACTAATTATGTAATAAATATAATTATAAATAAGTGTGGTAAAAATAAGTATAATTATAAATTAATAATATTTCTAATTATAAACATTATGTCATTATATATTATATAATATTATATAAAATAAAAACATATAAAACAGTAAAAATCACTACTAAGCAGTAACATTTGTTTCACTTGTTTTGCGGTGCTAAAGGAGCAAACCCAGGGCCCAGCACATGTTCCAGCACTAGACTACTCCCATGAGTCAGCTCTGTCCTTTCAATGTGCATCCCGGGGATTGAACTCAGGGCATCAGGTTTGGTGACAAGTACCTTTATCCACTGAGCCATCTCTTGGGACCTAGACAAGACGTTTTTAAGACAGAGTTTCATTATGTAGTCCTTCCTGGCTGGCTTGGAACTCACTACATAGACCAGGCTGTACTTGAACTCTCAAAGATCTGCCTGCCTCAAGTGATGGGATCAATCTGGGTATTTAAAGGCTTCGAAAGACTCAGTGCCGTAAGACACCCTCTGGAGGGACAGTCTAGGTCTCTACAACCCCTCATGTCCCCCAAGCAACACTATTCCTGTACACATATGGGTAAGAATGCGTGTGCCCATGCATGCACACACACACCTCACACACGCCTCCATGCTATCCTCACCCTCCTTCAGCAGGCTAGTCTCACAGTCTCAGATCCCACTCCGCCCCAGCCAAGGTGGCATGGATGTCCTCCACATGGGCACCGCTCGTCAGGGACTTCACAACCATGACCTCACACAACCAGTGATTCTAAAACACAGATACTGCTAACACCCTTTGATAGAGAGGAATCCGAGGTTCAGGGTCACCCAGCGACCCAGGGGCCTGGAGTTGGGAATGCACAACTGCCTGCAGATGCTGAGGAGGCCTGGACTCGACCCTCGTCAACTGCAACCACAACACAAAGATGCAAAACAACACCTTAGAGTTCACACTAAGCTGTAGGTTGAAAGTGAAAAGCACGGCCAGTCTCAATTTGAGAACACAGAAATATGAATATTTAATCATTAAAAAAGAAAAGTAAGAAAAGGAAAGGGGGGAGGGAGAAAATGCACTCAGCTCTAAGCTCAGCCCTCATTCAGTGAAGTAGAAGTAAAAAGTGAACCTGCCCCCAACACTGCGATTTAATGAAAGCACCGAGCCGATCTTCACTCCCACCCACCCCAGCCCACTTCGTTTAAATTTAGGCAACCACCAGGCGCACTGTACCCAACCGCATTCTCTCAGATGAAGTCATGAAGTCCTCAGCTGGCGCGCCCACACCTGTGTGAGGGAAACAGGGGCAGGCTGGGCACATGGGGCCAGCCAGCCTGGGCTAAAGGGAGGCCCTTGGTGGGGAAAGGGCATGGTCAGGTCTGTGACCTGGCTCAGCCTTGTGGAACTGTGTGACCTGTGACAGCCAACTTCCCCTCTCCTGGGTCTCCACCACCCCTCCACAAAGCCGGGGTCACCACAGGGTCGGCTTAAATCCGTCACAATGTACAGCTAAGGGCACCCGGGACTCCAGCAGCCTGATGGAGTGACGCCCTCGCTCGGTGCTTACAGTAAAAGCAGCCCAAGAACTGGTAGCGGCGGCTGCAGGGCTGCCTTCCCTCAGCTCTGGCTTTCTGTCAGGGCCTGGCCTGAGGGAGAGAGGGTTAAGAAGGCAGACACTACAACTTTCGAAAGGGATTTCACAGCCAGGTCCAGCTGAACCAGCTTTGAGTCCTTGGTCCCTTCCTTCGGAGGTTGTCCCATGTGTTTGCGGCCCCCCCAAACACATGAGCACATGCACAGTCATACATGTATTTATTATCTTCTGTCATTTTTCCCTCTTGGAGATATGGGATCAACAATTTAGTATATAGAGACTTTGACTGTTTTTTTTTCCTTTAGACCAGAATCTTAGCACAGGCTGGATCCATACTTCAATTCTCCTGTCCCTGTCCACCTGCATCTCATTTTATTTGTTTATTTAGGTTTGGTTTTGTTCTTTACAAAAGAACCCTGGTGTAGCCCTGAAGAGCCTTGAATTCACTTTGTAGCCAAGGCTGGCCTTGAACCACTGATCTCCCTGCCTCTGCTATGCGATGACAGCTTTCAAGCATGCGAGTCTGCTGGACTTCCCAGCAACCAAGGTGAAGTGCCCCTCTGCCACTTAGGACAGTGACCTGCTAGGCAGGTCATCGGCCATCCTCTCAGGCAGAGGCACTGAACACCCTGGCAGAAGAGAGTAAAACTAATCTGCAAAGTGCCCAGCTTCACAGAGGGCCAGGGAGCTCCTCAATGCTCCCTGACACCCAAGGCTTCACTGTGCTGACTGGCCAGTGTTCGGTTCCAACCTCTGCAGCCAACAGACCCTCTCACCTTCCACGCAGCCTGATCCCAGAGCTGTGCTCTCAGAACTCCACAAGAATCCAACAGTAAACCACTGAGAGCCAGAGATGGCAGGCTTTTCAGGACAGAAGGAAACCAACCACCTCGAGTGGCCTGGGGGCTGTGACAGATAAGGTTACCCAGCTTCAGGTGCTGGACGCTAAACCACTCAGACCTCCCCCACGCTAACCGCAACTGGGTAACTAGCACCTGAAAACACACACACTCACATGCACGCTCACATCCATCAGAGCCCCAAAGGCTAACCTCCGAAGGCAGACCGTTCAAAGCACATAAAAATAAGCTACAAAGCCAAGGCATGGTGGCCCACACCTGTAGTCCCAGCACTCAGGGAAGCGGAAGCAGGTGGATCTCTGAGTTCCAGACCAGCCTGGTCTGCAAGGCAAGTCCAGGACAGACAGGGCTACACAGAGAGACCCGTGACAAAAAGCAGAGAGAGAGAGAGAGAGAGAGAGAGAGAGAGAGAGAGAGAGAGAGAGAACTGAATTACCCAGGCTACATCCCTTAGAGCAGAAAATGACAGAAAATACTAAATGTACTACTTATTAATGTGTGTGTTCATGTGTTTGCACGTGTACGTGTGCGCAGCGTAAAAGGGCACCCTCAGATGCTCCTCCCCAAGAGCCTTCCACGCTGATTTCTCACGGGCCTGGGCCTGGGCCTGGCTGATGAGGCTAAAGCTGGCTGAGAACCCCAGGGCTCCTTCCAGCTCCGCTCTCTTGATGCTCAGATTACAAGCATGCACCACCACACCTGGCTTTCTACACGGCTGCGGGGTCTCACACTCATGTCCGCACGCTTGCACAGCCAGCACTTAAGCGACAGAGCCATCTCTCCAGCCCCAGAAAAGAATAAATACTTTTGACTGAAGGGCCAAAGGATAGCTGACAGACCAAGTAACGAAAATAATGAACCCTGGGTCCCTTCCCTTAATAGCTGTGTGACCTCAGCCCCTCTGAGCTTCCTCATCTGCAAATGAGTGTCATCCGAGAGTATATAATTTGAAATCTACTCATTACTTTTCATAATGAAACTCACAAATTGATTTCCTCAGAAGCCAGGAATGACAGGAGGAGAATTTTAAGTCCCCCAAGAACAGGAAAGACACAGAGCTCGGAAGAAGATGTCAGCCACAGCCCGGGCACGTGGTTCCTTGCTTTTCTCTGGGCCCCTGAAGCAGGAGAAGGCCCTGGAGCCCCCCAGGCCGCTCTGGAGACGGTAAGAGCTACTGGAAAGCTCCAGGCACCTGTCTTTCTCTTTTCTTTTTTTGTGCTAGAATCACAGACCCCAATATAGCGAATAGAGATAAAAAGGCTCCATGCTCTTCCAGTCTAAGATTAGCCAAACTGCAAAAGAAGCTGCAAACTAAATTTATACTGCAATGAAGAAGGAGGGGAGAGAAAAGGGGGGCAGAGGACATCTTTGGGGGAGAATGATGACAAGAAATTAGCTACATAGCAGGGCCAGGCCCTCTTGGGGACAACACTTCTTTGCAATGACAAAGAGGACAGGCTGGGATGCTGTCCCTAGACCGTGTTCTGCACTATGGTCCTTGTCAGAGGGTTGAAAGACAGGACAGAGTATACTACACAGCTGGACTCTAGAACGACGGACGACACTGTTCTGGAATTATCAAACACTTGGGAAGTTCCAAACACATCCCCCACCCCTCTGTCCTGCTGGGCATTTACCCACCTGACTCAGCCCTCAGCTCCAAAGTTCTCGAGGCTCAGGCTATAGGCAACAGGAAGCCTCTCGCCCCGCTGCTGCCATCCGCTCCTCACTCCTGGACTTGATGGACTTCCTCCCTTCCCCTGTGCTGGAATCAAACCCAGAGCCTGCTGTGTACGAGACAAGATCTCTCCCTCTGACCTTTATCCTGCGGCCCAGCAGCATTCCTTTGTCCAGTGAAAACTCCACTTCGCTCAAGAGATAGTGATCCAGCCAGCCCCCCGGCTCAAGAGCTGGCCTCCCCTGGAAAGGCCATTCAGGCAAAGCCTGTCATTTACCAGTTTGTGCAGGTCATGGGTCAGAAGATCCCTGTTCCCCTGGGAGCTCGGCCAACACGCAGCACGACAGGCCTGGCACCTACAAGGTCCTCCAGGAAGAGCAATGAAAGCAGGAACATTCTCCCACTCCCCAAGAAACTGAGCGCCAGGCAGCGGCCAAAGACTTCAGAAGCAAGCCCTCTGCTCCGAAGCCAACTCCACTCTGCGGACTGATTCCTATTATTTTGGAGCGAACACTTAGCACTCACAACTCCGCAGGGGAAGGCGGTGTCACGGTAGGAAGAACAAGAGCCCTGGAGCCAAACCCCAGATCCAGCACTAGCTAGCTGCCGGCCTCTGATTAGACTAGGCACACTGATTGGACAAATGAGTGCAAAGCGCCCTTCTCCCTCCAGCCCTAACCCTAACCTGAAGCAGGTGCAAGCATTTGCAAAACTGACAGAACGCCACTCCAATCCAGGTCGGAATCACCTGTTTACAGGGACCTGCAGGTAGAGCGCTCCTTCTCTAGTTTTAGGATGAGGTGTGTTGAAGTTCTCTGAGCCCTTCAGACGTTGGGGTATGGCAGACGTTACCAATGTAACATCCCTAAGTCCCAAAGAACACTGATGGCCAGAATGTTCTAACAGCTAAAACCTTCATCATCGTCACTGAGAAGGACTGAGGAATCAGGGTCACAATGTGCTCCAGGTCTCCACCTCCCCAGGGCCAATCCACAGCTCTTCCACTACTAAATTCTATTGCGTCTCTAAACCTCAGCCCCGAGACACAGCCATCAGGCAAGCAAAAGGCTCACGAGCATGTGTCCAGTCAAACCACCTGCTGACGACAGTACCCTGCCTGTCCCTGGACTGTTAGAGCTGATGAATTCGGTGAGTTCAAAGGAAACGAAGTCTGCGTATAGAACTCAGTATGTTTCGACAACTGACAATAGGGTGTCGGAAAAAAGAGACTGAAAAACAATCCCACTTTAAGGGGTATTTTAAAAAATTCTCAGAAATGAATTTAACCACAAACATGAAACATTTATATGCTGAAAACTGCAAAGCATGGATGAAAGAAACTGGAAAATATAAACACACGGAACGATATCCCATGTTCGTGGATTAGGATTACAATTGGGGCCAGTGAGTTGTCTCAGTGGGTAAAGGTACCAAGCCTGATACCCTGAGTTTGAGACCCAGGACTCACATGGCCAGAGAGAACTGACCCCAACAAGCCCACCAAGCTCCACTCCCCACAAATCAATATATTTTCTAAGAATTAATACTGTTAAAATATCTGTACCAAGGGCTGGAGAGATGGCTCGGCGTTTAAGCTGTCCTTCCAGAGTGCTGGGTTCAATTCCCAGCACCCACAAGGCAGATCACAACTGTCTGTAACTCCAGTTTCTGGGCACCCTCCCATAGACATTCGGGCAGGTAAAAACAACAATGCACATAAAAATAAATAAATCTCTAAAAAAAATAGTCTGTACTGAGCCAGACATGATAAACACACCTATAGTACCAGCACTCAGAAAGCTGAAAGGGAAGGTGCTCCTGAGTCAAAGAGAGAGCGGCCTGGATGACAAAGTTAAGACCGTCCAAAAACAAAACCAAAACAAAACAGAAGACCAGACTGTTCATTGTGTCCAGTGAAATCTCTATTAAGTTCCAATGTCGTTCTTCACAAAAATGGAAAAAAAATAAACCCAAAAGGAACCACAAGGAACCACACACACACACACACACACACACACACACACACAAATACCAAATAGCCTGCACAATGGCTGATTTTCAAAACATATATTATAAAACCATAGTAATCAAAACAGCATGGGGCCAGCGTCAAAATGGACATCCTGCCTAAGGACACCAGGAGGCCCAGAAATGAAGCCAGCATCTACAGTCAGCTGATGTTCCACAAAGATGCCAAGGACATACGACAGGGGTGCTGTCTTAGTAACTGTTCTCAGGACGACTGGATAGTCACCTATAGGAAAATAAAATAAATCTTTCCCTTAATAAACAAATACATGTAGACCTTGAAAGAAGAGGAGGAAGAGAAAAGGAGAAAGAGCAGAGGAGGAAGAGGAGGAGGTAGAAGGAGGAAGTGGAGGGCCTCATCAAGATCAGGAACTAGAGTTATGAGCAGTGGCGAGCCCGCTCCTGCTCCAGTGTGGACATCAATCAATTCCACCCCCACCCCAATCCCATGAGCCTCGGTGTCTCCCCTCAACTCAGTTGCGCTGTTAAGGGCGGCGGTGGTGAATGCCTTTAATCCCAGCACTCGGGAGGCAGAGGCAGGCAGGTCTCTGCGTTTGAGGCCAGCCTGGTCTACAAAGCAAGTTCTGGACAGCCAGGACCACACAGAGACACCCTGTGTGGAGAGAAAAAAAAAAGATGCACAGAAACGCCACCTGGGAAGAAAGAAGGCCCCTTGCTGCGTGTTTTCCAAGGCCCAGTTATTTCCAGGTGCTTCTCTATAGTAGGTTGTTTTGTTTTATTTTTTTTAATGCAGAGGAAGAGAAATGAAACAGAATGTGTAGAATTTTTAAAAATAAAACACAAATAAGGAGGAAGTGGGTCCCTCTCACAGGTTTCTCATTAAGCCAACAGTTAAGTTTTAGTCATCCGTGAGCACTAAGCCATCCACTCCCAGGCAATTGACGAGAAAGCACAGGGCCCATCACAGCTAATGAGTCGGGTCTTTCCTCACGACTACGTCAGGCAGCTGGTTTGCTCGGAGGCCTGATTCCACCAGTTAGGTGCCTAAGAGACTCGTGTCAACCTACACCCAGGAAGGAGCCCCTACCTTCTGAATGGCCACGGCATCAAGAATCTCGGCTAAAACACTGGGAGCCAGACATCATGGTAGACAGCCGTCATACCAGCTAGGGCTATACAATAAAACACTGTCTCAAAAATACAAAAGCAGGGCTGCGTGCATGGCTCAGTGGGTGGAAAGTGCTGAGCTGGTGTCAAAGCCTGGAGTTTTGATCCCTACAACCCACATTAAAACGCTGGGTGGGCGTGACGGTCTAGCTTGTGGGAGGCAGAGATGGAATCCCCAGAGCTGGTGAGCCAGCTGACACCAGGAGCTCAGGGTTCAGCGAGAGACCCTGCCTCAGCGTATCCGGTGGAGAGCGATGGAGGAAGTCACTTGACATTAACCTTGGGCCTTCACACACGTGCGCAATGTAGATATGCAGCACACACCTGTGTGTACATACACACACACACACACATGCAAAACACACAACTGCACACACAAACTACAGGTACACTGAGCTCGTTGAGATGTTATTCTTCTACTGGGAATTGAAACCAGGACCTCAAATATCAAAGGCGAAAGGCAAGCCTTCTATCACTGAAACATATCCCCAGCCACATTTGGGGGTGGGGCTTTCTAGGTTACCCTTTCCAGGCCTTGAGCTCTCTCTGCAACCAAACAAGCCTTGAACTTGAGATCTTCTTGCCTCAGCTTCTATGTAGCTGGACCACAGGCTCAGGCCCAGGCCCAACGACGATGTGAACCTACAGGAAGTAACCAGAACTTGCCGTAAGGAAATGAAGGAAGATGTGGTGGAAGGAAGAAATCCAGGGTCACTTAATACTAGGGTTAGGGCACTGTGGACATGTCTGGTGGTGACAGAGGGATTGCAGGACAGAGGCCACTTCCCTATCCTGACGTCTGATTCTTATGCAGTCCTTATAGCCAGATAGGACAGTGAACAGTTGCCACTGATCAGAATTCTTTCCATTCCTCAACACAGCCTACTGTGAAAGGGGCTGGAGAGACGGCTCAGCAGTTAGAGAATTGGCTCTTAATGGAGGACTGGGGTTCCATTCTCAGCACCCACATGGCAGCTCACAACTGTCTCTAACTCCAGTTCCAGGAGATCCAATTCATACACACACACATACATATATACATATGTATGTATACAAATACATACACACATACACAAATATATACAGGCAAAACACCCATACACATAAAATGTTTAAAAATTAATAGTATATTTAAAAAGAGTCCCCAAATCCCTGCAGTGAATGGATCCCAGGATTAGAACACTGGAGGATTCCAGGAGTCTCTGGATGCAGGGATGTCTCTGGATGAAGCTGGTACTACCTCAGAGCCCTGATCGCTCAGCGGAGCCAGCTGCCACGGCCAGACTCTTCTCACTGTCCCCTATACTGGATGCAGTTTTCTTTAAAAACAGAAGTCAGGGGACACATCCTTTGTGTGGCCCAAAATATTCCTGGCCCCAGTGACAGACTATACCATTCACCCCAGCCAGTCACACACTGAAGGCTGCACCATCCCTTCCCTAGGAAGAACCAGGCAAAAAGGGACTGTGCACAGCTCAGCTTGAACAAGTCATAGGGTGGGTTCGCAGCCAGCACATGGACACACGTGCAGGAGAAAGAGTATAGCAACCGAATAGCAGATGGGGACCACCTCTTCCCTGTAGGGTGCAGGGGGCAGAGATTCCTCTCTGTTTCATCCCAAAGGGCTTCATGGAGCTCATGGTGCATTCTCATTCACTCTGCGCTGGGGTGCCTGTGGGTTCAGCTGCAGTGGGGGTTCACAGCGGGAGAAGGGGGCAGTAGGAACCATACCCTTAGGAAGGTGATAAACACAAGTGAAGAAGCAGGACACTGCGACATGGAAGTTCAAGAAGAGGCTGTGTTCTCCCCAAATCACCTGACAACTGGGGTGGGGGAAGACACAGACTTCAGAAGACCCCAACAAAAAGGAGGCAGAAGCAAAGGGCACCCCCTTGATCTCCTGGACCTTTAGGATACAACATCCAGATGTGGCAACCATCATTCTGAATGTCTCCTAAGCATGGATTGCAGACTGTCTATCACTACTGCCCCCATAAATACTGACTATGTCTCAAAGGGAGCCAAATTTCAGAAGCCCAAATGGGTGACAGCCTCTAGATCCAAAGACACATACACAACAGTCTCAAGAGATTGGGGTCCTAGCTGAGATGTCGGGGGAGGAGGGGTGACCAGCCAGGAGGCCAGAGTGAGAAGGGAAGTGGGAAGTGCAGGGAGTCACTGTGGTCCATGAAACACACCAGAAAAAAACAGCCAGGTCAAAGCAGCTGGAGCAGCCCCTCAGAGAAGTCCCAGAAGAGGGCATAGCCCAGGGGTGGGTTTTACTGTATTTTTGAGGGGGCCACATCACTGAGCACAGATAGAGAGGTACAAACTAGGCCAATGAACACAGTAACTAGTTGCAGATTTTGAATAAATGACCACAACAAACCAGGGAGAAAACTACCAGCTAGCTAACCAACTTCCGCCATAGAAGATACCCAAGCCCCAAATCCATAGCACTTCCTGAAACTACAGTGGCTACTTTTTTTAGACCCACAACATACCAAGGTCCTTAAAAAGCCCCATCAAGGCCTTAAAATGATCCCACTGAAGAAAGTGTCACTGTCCCCACTTTAGACATAAGGAAACTGCGTTCTGAGAGGCACATTCAAAAATGTCTTATGTGGAATCGGGGAGGAGGCTGTCAGTGAAATGCTTTCCTTGCAAGGGATGGGAGAAATTAAGAAAGGAAGGGGAGAAAGAGGAAGCAATAGGCGGGATAAAAAGAGAGGGGAGAGCGGTGAGGAGAGGGGGACAGGAAGATGGGAGGAAGGAAGGGGAAGGAAAGAGTAGGGAAGGGGAGGGAGGGGGAAAAGAAGGGAAGAGGACGGATGGGAATGGGAGGGAAATGCAGGCATGCTGAAGTGCTTTTTGGGCACAAAGACAAGTGGATTCCTGGGACCCACTGGAGCCCGGCCTAGTCTACTTGGCAAGATCCAGGCCAATAAGAGACCCTGCATTAAAAACAAACAAACAGATGTGGAGTATGCCTGGGGAATGACACCTCTAGCCTCAGGCCAGCACAAACACACACACACACACACACACACACACACGATACATAGAAATGTCAAAGCCACACAGTGCGGCATGAGTGTTGAGGTCAAAGGGCAGCTCTTGGGACTCAGTTCACTCCTTGCACCATGCAGATCACCACACTCTGTAGCAAACACTTTTACCGATTAAGCTGTCTCCTTGGCACCCTTCTTCTGTTTTGAGACAGGGTCTCTCAGAGGGATCCGAGGCTCTTCCCAATCAGGCTATCTGGCTGGCCCATGACCCCTGAGGATCCCTGGTCTCCACCTCCCAGCACTGAAATTACAGGCAATGCCACCATGCCCAGGTTTTACAGGGGCTCTGAGGATTTAACTCGGGTCCTCCCTCATGCTTGTACTTGTACTGAGTGGGCACTTTACCAACCGAACCATCTCCCCAGCCCAACATGAATTCATTATTATTATTATTATTATTATTATTATTATTTCACACAATAACAAAATTAGTCACAAGAATAAACCCCACGCAAGGCAAGACGAATGTACACAGCGCTGCCTGATGTTGGCACGTGCCTACCGCTTAATAAAGTTCAAACTAAATGTCCAGCAGGCAACAGGGAAGCTGAAGGCAGCAGCAGACCTTCACCTGCGGCCTTCATGTTAAGCGGGATCACAAGGCTCGTGCCCTCTCTTGCTAGATATGCCTGCGGCTGGGCTGTGGGCCCTGTAGAGGGCCTGGTCCCCACCAATGGGCGTGTCTGCCGGGCATCTGAAAGCTTTACAGTAAACGGTGACTCATCTATAGAAGCCACTGTAGATACCACTATGTAATAAGCTGAAATTTGTTCCATCCACATGAAAGGGAAGCAAGTACTGGGCTGCGCACTTGAGTCAAACTGAGCCCCCTGTGAGCTACCGCACTCATCTGCATCCAGCCCAAACCCAAACTGCAGTTATCCGACTCCTGGGGCCTCGGGGGGGAAGGGGGCATGGGGTGGGGAGCACACAAGTGTCGGCAGCTCTCCTCGACAAGTCCTAGTGGGTCCGTGTGTCCCCTCCTTCCCTCCTTCAGACGCTGCACCAAATACAAGACAGATAAACGGAGATCCTGACCTCCCGGAGACCTGAGTCCCTAAACGGCAATCCTCAGATCTCTTCCTCCTTTGATCCAGTAAGTCCTCATTTAACTGCTCCATCTCACAGAAAGGGAAACCGAGGCAAAGGGAAATGAGGAAGGCCACCAAAGATCACACTAGCTAATTAATAACTAGCATTCACGTCAACCCCAGTCACACTGTCACTGTCTCTGCCGCTCGGCACAAGGAAACAGGGGCAGGTGGACTCGGATCCCAGGAGTCCAGGGCCTAGTAAGGACATGCTCAGTAAGGCCAGTATTGGGGTGCTCTCAGAGAGGACGTGTTTATGAGGTGCAGTGACCTTTGGTTGAGGTAGATGAGGGACGTCTGCCTGAAAGGAGACTGTGGCACTCTGGTGGGGGGAAACAGTTAGAAATGCCTGGGTACGGGCCCCAGGCCCATGAAACCGTGGCGTAGAGACTCACAACGGGATCTCATTTAGAAACAGGGTCTCGGCAACGGGAATTCGCATGCAACTTGAGCTCATTCTTTCTTAAAATGTTGTTGTTCATGGAAGCCTGGATGTATGAGTGCTTCAAACGTGTGTGGACGCGCATGCGCACGGACGCACCAGAGGCTGACCTCGGATGTCAATCATTCTCCACTTTATTCACCAAGGCAGGGTTCCAAACACACGCACTGCTTCATGAACAAGTGGGTCACCCTTGCACAGGGGCCATGCTAATCTCTCTATCATTCCGATTTTAGCCTATGAGCTGCTAAAAGGGAGTCACAAATGCTGTACTACACACACACACACACACACACACACTGTGGGAGGAGATACAATTCAACACCTCGCTTTCAGCTCCTGCAGTCCTTGGTACCCTTTGGCTTGTAGAAGCAGACACACACCCTCACACCCCCGCTTTCCCTGCCCAGGCTTTTATTTCAAATATCCAGAACTGTGAAAGGCTAGCTCCGCCTGAGACATCTTAGCCTCGGGGAGCTGAGAGGAGGCAAGTTCCCCACACGTCCAGTTGAGCTGAGAAGCTGGCCTCCACCCTACGGCTGCTGTCTTTGCCCGCCCTTACCCTTCTTGCTCTCACATCCACGCTCATGGCTCCAAGAACTAAACAGAACATCTGTTTGCAGACAGTGGTTGACTTCGGCGGCGGACAGCCTTCTGGCCAGCCTCTCCCACCTACGACACAGGCTGCTCAAACTCCACGTGGCCAACACAAGTTCAGTTCAGCGTCCTCCCACACCTCATTCCCTCCGGGCTTCTGATCTTTGTTGGGTGTGCCACTGAACAGCTAGTCACTTCATCAAAAGCCGGGAGGTCACCCTACACACACACACACACACACACACCGGGAAACTCCCACATTGTCTCTGCAGTGAGCCCCGCTCTTGAATTCTGTACATGATTCAGTCGGCCTCTCTCCTTCTCAGGGTTGCTACCATCACCCATCCTGAGTTTTCCCTCCCTCCCTGCATCCTCCCCCTCCCCATCACCCGGTTCAGCCACATTGAGAAACGCAGAGGCACATGTCCAGAGCCGACACCCCCAGTCTGGGACCCTCTGGGAATTCACAGTGTTTGTTCGGGCAAGAGCCCCCACCAACCTTATTCCTTAGCCCTCCCTGCTCAAGACACTTCCTTACACCTCACTGTCCCAGCTGAGCATCCAAAGCTCAGCATTACCTCAGGACTGACTTACACCGTGTTAGGACACTTCCTCACCTGGGATACTGCCACTGAGAACTTTTGTGTCAGTCAACAATGAATTGCTGACCCAGCAAGTACCTCACAGCTGCCGGAAACCCCAGCTCCAAGGAATCTGATGCCCTCTTTGAGGGCATACACACACACACACACACAAACTCAAATGTCCTCAGCTGGACAATGGGTTCAAGGCCAGCCTAGGTTACATAAGACCCTGTCTCAAATTAAGACGCTTCCGCCCTGATGCCACAGATGGGAACCCTGGAGGTATTTCCAACCGTGCCTAGCTAACACCAGAAACAGATCTCTTCCTGGAGGGGGACTGCTCCTCAACTGCAGGCTCGCGTTAACAGCCGTGCCCAGAGCTTTGAGCCTCATCTTCCTGGAAGCCCTTCTGAATGCCCTCATCAGCACCACGTTCAGTAACTCAGTCTTCCTTCCTGGGAAAGGCAGGGATCAAGGTCACCCCGAGCAGCGTCCCTGCGGAGGTCTGAATTGAGAAGGGCCCCGTTGCTCAGATATTTGAATGCTTGGTCCCACGTTAGTGGTACTGTTGGGGAAGGATTTGGAGGTGTGGTCTTGTGGGGACAGTGTGATCCAGTTAGGGTCGCCCATCCTCTCTCAGCCTTGTGCCCAAGAATCAGAGGCAAGCTCTCAGCTACTGCTTCAGCACCATGAACGCCTGCCTGCTGTCAGGCTTCACCCCTGGATGGTCATGGCCTCAGGAATCGTGAGCCCCTAAATTAAACACTTCCTTCTATAAGCTCCCTTGGTCATGATGTCTGTCACTGCAACAGAATGGTAAGTGAGAGAACTAGGCACAGGGAATGCTGTTTCCCAATTCCTTGTATCAGCCCTCAGATCCAGGCCCCAGGACACAGTGGCTCATCCATGTGAATTTCCCATGCAGACGGGCTTAAGCCCCTTCCTGTGGGACTCTCTGAGCCCCTCACTCGTGTCTTCATCTGACAAAACCAAGAACTGGCCCTGCTTTAGAAGAGTTGTCAGCTAAAACAAGTGGTAATCCTAACCTTGCTGTGAGTGTCTTTTTTTTTTCTCTCTCTCTTCTGAAAATGAACCTGCGGCCCGTCAAGGACCAGGCAAGGGCTCCACCACTGAGCTTCAGCACACCAGAATGCCTTCATAGGTCCCTGTCTTTTCCTCCTGGGTCCTCTCTGCAGGACACAGACTCTGCTGACCCTTCATGCTGGAGCCCTCTCACGGGTTATTTGCAGTGGTTCTGCAGGCTGCCTCCTTCAGGGGTGTGTCTAGCTGCCCCTCTCTGTTGCCACGCAGAAGCAGCCCTGCTTGGAACCACTGATGCTTGCAGACGTAAGGACGAAGTGAGAAGGCAAGGGCTTACGGTGCCCCGCCGCGCTGCCTTCACGAAAGCCGACAGCCCTCGGCTCTCATCTGCGGCTCTCACACTGCTATCTCTTCTAGGGTGGAGACAAAAGGCTAAGGAAGAGATATGTGATTTGCCCAAAACCACAGGGCAACACAGTGACTCAAATCCAGCTTTGTGTGGATGCCCGGTACCCAGTGTTTCCTTTCGCTGTCAGGATTTTCCCCACATTTCTGCTAAAAACCTCAATGTGGGCCAGCAAGATGGCTGGGTGGGTAAAGGCGCTTGCTGCAAAGCCTGACGGCCTGAGTTCCATCCCAGGGCCCACACGGTCGGTGGACAGAAGTTCTCCTCTGACTGTTACAGAATGCTACGGTATGTACTCGCTCCATAAACATTCGGAATAATAAACAAATGCAATTTTTAAAATTTTAAATAAAATTGTTAAATTGAAAAAAAAACTGCAAATATGTAACAATCACAATTTGACTGGAAAGAACATTAATTAAATCTTTAAATTCAAACTTCATTGTAAAGATCTTGAAAAAACAAGCATTATGCAGATAGATTAGCCAGATCCAAAGTCTATAATTCAATGAACACTGATTATAGTTGCCAGAGCCAGGAGGCTCCCAGCTTTTCCAGATTCTCATCAGTGTGTCTGCCCAGTAAAGGGCCGGCCAAGACAAGCCTCTCTCGAGTAAATCCACCCTGTATCCGCAGGGTGGGTATCTGCCGTTCTACCACGGCAGTAAACGTTCCCTAATTTCACACATTTACACTACCTCTTCGTTTGTTTGTTGTTTACTTCCAATTCTGAGGACAAATCAGTTTCTTCCTCTTCGAATTGTCTCTGGAAGGCTTACCCCCACCCCCACCCCCAAAGCAAAAACACTGGTCAAGGGGTACAAATACCGCTGTGATTCTTGTGTCTAAGGTCATGACACCCTCCTGAAAAACCAAGCTGGGTGTGGTAGCCCACACCTTTATTCCCAGAATGCCCCTGAGTTCAAGACCAGCCCGGCCTAGATATGGATTCCCAGGACAGCCAAAAGCTACATATGGAGACTCTGTCTCAATAATAATGATGCTGATGACGATAATAACAATAATTAGGAATAAAATCAACCCAAGCTGGGAGCAGTGGTGCACACCTGTAATCCCAGTACTCAGAGAGGCAAAGGCAAGCAGATCTCTGTGAGTTCAAGGCCAGCCTGGTCTACAAAGTGAGTCCAGGACGGCCAAGGCTACACAGAGAAAGCCTGTCTCTGGATGGATGGATGGATGGATGGATGGATGGATGGAATCAACCTAATTACATCTAATATTACAAGCCCAGTGAAATGCTACTGAGTTGGTTATCTTCTGTAGTTAGTGATTTCAGCTTACATTTCTTCTGCACATTTTCTTATTATCTGAACTTCCCAGGACTGACTGTGTCGACAGTACAGCCTCTCAGCCTCTGCGCCTGCCTTCACTGTATCAGTCTGTGCGGAGTTCTCACAGTGTGCCTCACCCACACGTTAGCACAACCGCTTCCTCGTCCATTCCTTTCCCCTTTTACATGAGTTTACTTATTTTTATTTTACTATTTATTTATGGGGAGGCAGAGGCAGGTGGATTGCTGTGAGTTGGAGGCCAGCCTGGTCTACAAAACAAGTCCAGGCAGCCAAGGCTACACAGAGAAACCCTGTCTCGAAAAACCAAAGAAAGAAAGAAAGAAAGAAAGAAAGAAAGAAAGAAAGAAAGAAAGAAAGACAGACAGACAGACAGACAGACGGTCTCATGTAGCTCAGGCTGGCCCAAACTCCAACTTTAGCCAACGACTGCCCCGACCTCGTGAGTGATGCAGATGCAGATGTGCCTTGCACACCTAGTTTTCATTTTTACCATTTTTAAGAAAATGTATTCCTTTATACTTAGCGATGGTTGTTTAGGTATTTATTTATTTATCTCAATATGGATACTCAATATGGAACTCAATATGCAGACCAGGCTAGTCTCAAACTCAGAGATCCGCCTGCTTCTGCCTCCCAGGTGCCTGAATCAAAGACGCATGCTACCACGCCTGGTATTAAGGATTTATATAGAATTTTCAAACACGAGTGCCCTTTACACCAAGGGCAAATATTCTCTGAGTTCTAAGAGTTTTAAAAATGCACTTCTCAATACATCGAGGACTTAAGATCATATGTATATGTAAGGTATATGTATGATGTAAGACCATTTCCTCTGAGTTGTCATCTGCTTTCCCCTCCTCCCCCCGACACACACACACGAGCCATCTGCTTTAGGATCATCTCTTTCCTTACTGTTTCTCTCCAAACCTGTCATCTGCCGGCGTCCTCCGGTTCCTTTCGGGCGTTAGTTAGCACACACGCTGCCCATCATTCTGCCCTGTCCTAATACGGCACATCTCTACCGCCTCCTGCTCAGCCGTCCGGCACCTTACTGCTTTCAGAGGAGCTTCTGGGGTTGCTGACAGCAACTACCCCCCGGTCCTCACTACTGCAGCTTTTCAAGCTTCGCACTGGCTCTCGCTGGCGGTTCACCGTCTGCCCATGAGATGGAAGCACCAACTTCAGCCCCTTTAACTTACATGCACTGGCAACCTCGCTTCTCGTCTTCTTTGAATAGAAACTGTGTCCTTTGTAAACAGCCGAACTTTCATTTCTTCCTTCCCTGTGCCAATCCCTCAGGTGTTTTGTTTTTGTTTTTTGGGTTTTTTTCTTCTGTGTTTTGTTCCTATATTGTCGTGACAAGCCTCTGTTAGACAGGCTTTCTTAAACAAGAGTTGAGATAAGGGGCTTTGGGCCTAGTTCCTGTTTCTCTCCTAGAAGCGGCCTCTATGGAAGGCTTGTGACCTGCTCACACACACCGTGTGTGTGTGTGTGTGTGAGAGAGAGAGAGAGAGAGAGAGAGAGAGAGAGAGAGAGAGAGAGAGAGAAGATTCTCTGACATGCCTGTTTTAATCTTATGATACTTAACACTTCATATATTGTGGGGTTTCAGTATTTTTCCACATCTAATGAGACAAAATTCATTCACTTATCAAACTTTTGGTGAGTGTCAGTTATAGATCAGGTTCTGTCCCAAATACTAGGTCTTCCCATTTTTTGTCTTTCTTTCTGTTAACTCTGGTCTGTTTGTGTTGAGTTGGATTTATCTTCCCGGGATAAGTTTAGTAATTGCTCAAGACTTCATTTTTTTTATTTGCTTCTACTTTGTTGTTTGGTTTTGAGATAGAGTCTAAACTCCGCACGCAGCTGAGGATAACGTTGAACTTCCGATTCTTCTGCCTACGACATCCAGGTGCTGGACTGCAGGCAGGGTCCAGCATGCTGTTTTAGGCAGTGCTGGGAATTAAACCCAAGGCTTCGTGCATGCTAGAGGAACACTCCCTACTGAGCCCCACGCCCAGCCCTATTTCTCACTCGGGGAGGGATCGTGACACAGGACCTCGTGTAGCCCAGGCTGGCCTAGAATTCATCCCTCCGTCTCCACTGTCATGTACTTGGGTTCCAGGTACTGAACATCACCCCCAGCTTCAAGACATTTAAACTTGATCTCAACCCTAAAGGCTGAGAAGCTCTTTAAGACTTGCCTTGGTTGGTTGCTTGCTTTTTTTTTTTTTCTCTTTTACTTGTTAGTTGACTTTAATATCCACATAGCAAAACTACTGAGATATGAAATCAATTGTCACCTCCTCTGTGAAGGCCTCCCAACTCCCACTTTTCTGAAGTAGACAGCAAGACTTCTTCACAAGGACTTTAAAATACCCAAACACAAAGTACCTGAACCCCCCTCAAGACTCCCTGGTGCCCTGAAGGCCGCAGGAGTACATCACCTGTCTGAGGCGACACAGCCAACAAATGGCTGGTAGTTACTCCATAAACATCTCCCAGACCTGTGAGGTCATCCATGCGTCCATTTCTCCGGTTCATAGATGATTTTTGAGGCTGTGTTTTGGACTGGGTCTCAGGTTTGTTCGGCAAGTTCTCCTGTAGCTCAGGCTGGTCTTGAACAAACAGTGAGGCTGAGGTTAACCTTACTCTGCTAAACCTGAGCCTCTGCCTCCTGGGTTCTCAGGCTGTACTCACATTCCCTGGCTCAGGCAGTGTCTGCACATGAAATCAGTCTGTAATTTTCTTTTGACCTAGGTCTAAGCTTAAACAGGGGCGCTGAGAGGTGGTGGGGGCAAACGGCCCACCAAGGGAAGGTATTGGCAACCCCTAGATAGGAAATGTGCTTCATGGAGGTTTTAGGAAAGGAGACAGCATAGGATAAAGTTATGAATGGTCCCGGTAAGTGCCCCAAGCCAGCACAGGTGACTCAGCAACACAGAGGGTAAAGACACCATCGGTGTCTCTCCCCATGTCCAGGGATGGAAGCTGAAGACCCCAGGAAGAAGAAGATGGTGAGCAGGGTCCTCCTCCACAAGATCATCAGGGCTGGCCCCTGTGAACTCCACCTCTGGACCTTGGCGATCTGCTCCTCCTCCAGGAATCCCCCACACAGCCCTGGGGCCCCATTCAGGCCCCCTGATCTCCCTGAAGACAGAGCTCCTTCTGGACCTGGTGGCTAAGGCCCAGTCCCACCACCTAGAGGAACAGAGAGCGACCTTCCACACCCCCAAATTCCCCCGAAGCCTAGCCCTAACCCCACCCCGGCTTCTTGAGAACAAAGAACAGCTCTACAGCACCATCCTTAGTCACCAGGAGCTCTGGAAGTCGCTGCTGAGTGTTCAGGGTGGAAGTCAAATGGAGGAGCAAAGATCCCAATACACACACCTGCTGAGAACTGAGCTCCCTACCAGTCCCTTCTCACTGGGGCTCAAAGCCCGCCAAGTCGTCAACCCTATTTGGTAGGGCTCCCGGGACTGAAGACCCGACTGGTATTGCGGTCTTTACCACCCACTTTCCTTGGGAACTGGACTTGGGGCTGAGTACTCTAACCTTAGAGGATAAGCAAAGTAGGCGGGACACAATTCCCCAAGGCAGTTAAGACTCTACCCTGAGCTGTCAACCTACTCAACAGGGCCTTGAGGGTGATGGCCTGTTCCTTCCTGCCTACCAAGAAAAAAAGAAGATTAAGACAATGGTCTAGCACTAGCAGCCCGAAGCCCCAAGGCACCGGGTCCCAGAGGCTGTGACCCTCAGCCCTGCCCACCCATCCTGCTGCTGAGTCCATCTGATGTTTCGGTTCTATGAATAAATATAATTCCCCTCTGGGGGGGGGGAGAAAAACATCAATCATAGACAGCACCCAGCCCAGTGGACCCGCTGGTTTTCAGCACACACGCTGTGCAGCCACAATCCAAGGGTGGCCTATTGTTCCTGTCCACACATAGAGGACCTAAGGTCCAGCTGCGGTAGATAATTTACCCAAGAGTCATAGGACCAGCAAGTAAATGGACGAGCATTCAAATAAATACCCTCCAACCACACCCCTGACAGAGGGCAGGCAGTGGCCCTGGTCCCAGGACAGGACCTGGATACCCAGCATGGTGGAGAACAGGAAGCCACCCAGGGCCTCTTGGTAGAACCAAAATTCAGAGAGGGAAACAGGACACAGAACAAAGCAGGAGGCTCGGCTATGTCAGGGCCGGAGCAGCAGCGTCTCGGGCCACGATCCCCGCCGGAAAGAAAGGCTTCCTCAGACCACACTGCTGGGACTGAGGGCAGGACTGAGCTACAGGAAGTAATTTCGGGGGCTGTCCACACCCAAGATGTCACAGGCTGGGTCTGGGTAGGTAGGCCTCTCAGACCCACGGGCCCTAAGGCAGATCAACATCTAGGCAAGCAGGCTTCTCAGCACCCACAGTCAGAACTGGATAGTGGCCTCAACGCATGGGAAATCTCAGCCTGGGATTTCCTTACCGGCTAAGGAACGGGGCTGGCCCAGTCGCCTGCTGCAGACACTGAAAAGCACCCCTGAAGTGAAGGGTTCTGTGATCAACAGACAGGCTACATAGATACCTGCGTGCACAGATACATACATATTCATTCAATAACTTGTTTCCTTCCCTCACTGTCACCTAATCCTGGGCAGGTATCAAATCTATGACAGTCCTTTTTAATTTGATTCCGTTTGTTCAACTGATTGATTTCAGTCATCTGATTTTAGTCATCAGGCTACCACGGGGCCCAGACTGGTCTCCAACTGGCCCCACCAGCTATGTGGCCAAGAGTGAGTTTTAACTCTTGATGCTTTTGCATCCAGCCCCCAAGTGCTGGGATTACAGGCACACATTACCACAGGATCATCTTGAGAGATATAATTTAAGGCTAGGAACTGGCTTCTTGCTATGCATGCACAAGAATGGCAACTCAAGAGCCCCAGCACCACATAAATGCCTAAGTGCCTTGTGGGCGTGGCAGTCTGCTTGTAATCCCGGTGCTCAGGACGGCAGAATCAAGGGATTCCTTTGAACAAGCCAAGTAGCTACACTAGGCAGATCCCTGAGCTCTGGGCTCACATGAGAGACCTTGCCTCAGCACGTAAGGTAGAGAGCAGTCTAGGAAGACACTCAGTGTCAACCTTTGGCCTCCACATGCAGGCACATACCTTCACATTCATGGGAACACCCTAACACACACACACAATCTTAATTAACCAAATGCATACTGGGATCCAGTTCACACTTACAACTATCCAAAGCAAAACAAGCAAAAAACACCAAACATTTGCCCTCATATGTGCAATGCACACCACTATTCTCCGTTCTTTACGTCACCTTGTGTACAATCCACTGGGTTGAACTACTTGACCCTGTAATGGCCCAGAGGTCCAGCTTTTATTAGCCCTCTCTTACGGGCGGATATTTATATCGCTGTTTCCCACTTTACACTATTACAACAACATCCCCTGAACACTTGCACACGCAGGAGACTCTTCCTCCAGGGCAAGGCACCTAAGACTGGAATGGTTAGATGCTAGAATGCAGACTTTTATACTCTGGATAAAGAGTGCGGCTACATTCCCACACAATGACACCCATTTGCTCTTCCTGGCTGTGTGCAAACGACTTTTTACCAAATCAGCGTGTTATCGAGTGCTTCCATCTTTTCCGATCCGACAGGTCACAAATCCTGGCCCCCACACCAGGCTCTCATGCAAAGGTTCACGTCCCAGCCCATGCGTCTCCAAATCCTGAGGAAACTCTTACAGTGCTTCCCCCCTGAAGATTTATGTTCACACACCCATCCAATTTTCAGTAAGATCAGTGACCCTTTTATTTATTTCCCAGAGCTCTTTGTATGCAAAACAACAACAACAACAACAAAACAACTCCTTCTAGACAAACTTGAACTTTAACTCAGACTATCATCTTTTGATTTCATTTGGGGTACCACTCATTTTCACATTAAAGAAAAAAAAATCAATTGATCTGTTATTCTATGGCTTATATCCAGTACAAAATTTAGGAAGGTATTTCTAAAATGATAAAACTTTTTTCTGGCTTTTTGTTTCCTGAGACAGGGTTTCTGTGTGTAGCCCTGGCTGTCCTAGAACTCACCCTGTAGACCAGGCTGGCCTCAGGCTCAGAGATTCTCCTGCCTCTGTCTCCTGAAGCATGCTCCACCACTGGTTTTTGGTTTGGTTTGGCTTGATTTTTGTGAGTTTGCTGTTGCTGTTTTGTTCTGTTGAGTAGCTCAGGCTGGCCTGGAAGTTGCTATGAGCTACTGGGAAGTTGAGATCCTGTCTCTATTTCCCCGTACTCTGTGGCTTGAGGGGTTTATGCTGTGCTAAGGATCAAACCCTGTATTTCCTCCATGAGAGACGAACACTCTGCCAACTGAGCTACATCCCCAGTCTCTTCACGTGGCTTTTACGGGGCACCTCTGTTCGCTGCCCTAAACTAAGCAAAACTTTGGCTACTACTGGTCTGACAAAAATCTACCTTCCCTTTTCAGGAAGCAACTAATTATTCCCATAAGAGTTTTTATTGGACACAGATGATTAATTTTTTTATCAACTATTTCCGTATCTTTTTTTCTCCTCAGATCCTGTATTATGACACTTATTACTAGAAACCCTAAAATTACTCTATCCTCCCATTCCAGAAGCACACGTAAGCAGGCAGTGTCCCCTCCCGACCCCTGGGCAGCTCGGTTCTGTCTGTCTGTTCATTGTCTGTCTGTTCATTTTGTTTCCTAGCCTGCAAAGCAGAAGTCACTCTATCATATATTGCTGCCCTGTCTCCATGAGAAGAATACAAGCGTTCCTCTCTGTTCCGGGTCAATCTGAATGGTATCAAAATCACCTGCACCTCCAAGGTTCATCTGGCCCTGGGACTATTTTAAGGGATGGCTCTTTCTTTTGTGAAGGTTCTCCACATCTTCTAAAGTAATTGGTCTGTTTACACTGTGGTCTATTTCAGTATCGTTTTTAAAATTAAAGGGCACATGCTTTCATAATTCACAAATGATTTCTAAACACAGCAAAAGATCCCTCCAGACTCACTCCAAGAAGCAAATTACAGCCTCCACCCCAGACCTTACTAGGACAACACCAAATCATCCTGGCTCCTGAATTCTGCATCCTTGTTACCCTACCCCACCCAAAGTGTCCTCACATGAGAAGAGGAAGAAAGATTTGCAACAAGCCAGAAACACCATCCAGAGGACCATCGGGCCCAATATTGGCATCCTGACCAAGCTGGCGAGTTTTTATGTCAACCTGACATGAGCTAGAGTCATTTTGGGAAAAAGACTCTCCATTGAGAAAATGCCCCCATCAGACTGGCCTATGGGCAAGCCTGTGGCGGGAAGGCCCAGCTCGCTGTGGGCAGCGTCACCCCTGGTCTGGTGGTCCTGGGTACAGGCTGAGCCATGAGGCGAAGAGCAATGTGGGGCACTCCTCCACCATTCTACGTAAGGTCCTGACTCCGCCTTCCTGCCTTGAGTTCCTTCCCTGACTTTCCTTCAAGAGGGACTGTGTCATCAATAAAGCACACAAACCTGCCTCAGGCATCAAGGAAGAACCGTGCAGAGCCACATGCTTTCTCTCCTGTCATCAGCTGCCCAAACCCTTCCAACTCCAGCGAGGCCCTTCCAGTTCTTTCTAGGCCCCCGTCTCTCTTTTAATTTTGCTTTAAAAATACCGGTGTGGGGGTGTGTGAGAGAGAGAGAAAGAGAGAGAGTGCAAGCACATGTGCTGCAAAGTACAATGTACACACGGAGGTCAGAGAACAACTCTCAGGAGTCGGCCCTCTTCTTCCACTGTAGTTTCTGGTGATGAAATTCAGGTTATAAGGCTTGCGTGGCAACAGGTTTGATCTCCATCTCGTTTCCCCACTCCCCACTTCTCTGACACCCCCGCACACACCTCCTTTCCAAATGGAACACACATGTCCAGATGTATAGGCCAGAGAAACCTCAAAGTGTTCAGTCACCATGCCCCTTCCCAAGGTGAGATGCTTGGTACACCTGGACCCTTTCAACACAATAACAAGTAAGGACCTGTCCAGGAGAACAAAAAATCACCAGAAAACAAGCCCGGAATGCCCCGTGCCACACAGAGCATTTCGGAGGCCAAGTGCCCACAGTTGGGGAGTGCCGAAACCCTTCCAGCAGGAGGAGGAGCCAGGAGTGACGGCCTCATCTGCCTGGCTGGAGGACGTTCCAGGCAAGCCTGTCACACGTGGGCTTCGGAGCCAAATCAAAAGGCCTGGACACCACACACAGAGCAGGCAACAGGAACCACCGTGGGCTCCTGTACAGGCAGAAACAGGAAGAAAGTGGTAATTTGGTCACACTCCCCACACTCTGTGATGCCAGGCTTGTATTCAAAGAAATGACTAGCCGTGCCAAGAATTTGGGAGGCTGGGGGGGGGGGTGCGTAAAACCGCAGCCCTGGGCTGTTGCCACAATTGAACTGCAAACAGCACACCACACACACACACACACACACACACACGCACCAAGCTGTAATGACAGGCTGCAGACAGGAATTACACTTGGTTGTCTTTGTACTACACAATCAAAACCACACTGTCACCCACCCTTTTAACCTCAGGGCCATCTGTGCCGGCCCTATCCCCATCCATGCTGAAGTGCACCAGACCACCCTGTCAAAACGCAGGCTCTGGCTGGAAGAGGCGGCTCAGTCCGCACAGCTCTCGTGTAAGCATGAGGACCTGACCCCGATTCTCCAAAAGCCCATATGAAAAAGTCCCGGGCCACGGCACTCACTAGCCAGCTCAGCAATGGGGGAACGCAGACAGGAGGATTCTTGGGGCTCCGTGGTCAGTCAGTTCTAGAAGAAATGGTGAGCTCCAGATTCTGTAAGAGACCACGTCTCAAAACACTAAGGTCGAGGGTGAGAGAAGAAGATACGGAGCATTGGCTGACCTCTGACACCCCCCAACCCCCGCACACGGCCACAAACACAGAGGAAAATGCCGAGTACACTGTTGTGGGTGAGACCCCAGGCTCTGCATTTCTTTCCAAGTACCTGCCTGCCTTGCTTCCTCCAAGTGACAAAGGACTAGATGACTCTGAGACCGTGATGGGCTGAGAGAAAACCAGAGACTGATGGGGTGTACGGAGTAGGGGGAGAGTAAGGGAGATCCAGCGATGAGCATACAACAGAATCCACATATTCTGTGTTTCCTGGGAGGGCGGTCCCTACCGGACAGCCTGGAGGCACCGGTAAAGAGGAGCCCCCACCCCGCCCCCATCCCCAATTTCACGACTGCTATCTAATTACTTTCACAGAACTATTCAAGCAGCCCTAAGCCAGGTCTCTCAAGAGCTGATGCCACCGGGTTAAAGCCTTAGAATGTCACTGTCATTAGCCTTGATAAGGAAGAAAAACAAACCCGTGAACAGCCCTCCACCTGCCTTTCCTCCAGGCGGTGGTCACTGAGGTTCACGTTAACTAGTGAAAGCGCTACAGTGGGGATGGGCCATTCCATAGAGACCTAGCTGAGCCGGCCAAGAAGATGCAGGAAACTGATATGACCTGCCAGTCTCCAGGAGCTTATTTAATAATAATAATAATAATAATAATTTTTAATATGGAGAAGTGATCATGTGCACAGGAGCGCAGTGCCCATGGTAACCAGGAAAGGGTGTCACCCCTGGAGACGGAGTGACAGGCAGGTGTGCACTGCCTGGCCCGATGCTGGGAACCTGGCGTGGGTCATATGCAAGGACAGCACGTGCTCTCAACCACGGCCATCTCTTCATCACTCTTCCGGCAGCCCCTCCTGTCTTATCTCTGCAAGTGTTTTGGAAGATGGAAAAGGCTTCTCCTTCCCATTCCTCCCACAGAGGCCCCATCCCTCCAATCACTTAGAAACCATGGCTGTGCTCTGACTCAGACTGCCTGTGTTTCACCCCTACAGCCATGAGGGTAGGGCTACAGAGGGACCCATGTTCCAAGACAGACCAGACTCCGCATTCATCCGACCCACGAAGCGAAGCCACGCATGTTGGCAGGCCAGTACACACTGAGTGTCGGATGTGTGCAGAACCCCAGCAGCCTCCCTGAAGGGGAGGGGTCAGAAGAGGAGGGTTGTCCGTGTTCACCTACAAACCAGACGTTCAGTTCCCAATGCCTGGCACCCGGCAGGACGGAGAATCTCCCACACCTGTGGCCAAAAGCTCTGCAGAGCTTAACTAACGACAGCTCCTCAATGGACAGCAGGCCGCTGGCTCTCAGCGGACACAAGGCCGAGGCCAGGCTCTGCTAGGCTCTCCTGCCTCGGGGCTCACTAAGCAATACCAAAGAGAAATTTATCCTCCACGAGCCAAGCTAAGTCACGCACCCCAAGTCACCCAGTTCATTTTAAAGCAGAGGCCAGAGTTCAGGCCCCTGAACCTAGCAACCAGTGGTTATTTTAATTACACCTTCACCTCACTTCCGTTCAGTCCCCAGCACCACATAAAGTTGGGCCAAGGAGAAAGGAACACCTCTTTCTTCCCCAACGACAACGGCCTCCCCCAATTCCCAGCTCTCTCTCCTTCTCCAAAAGGTGCAGTTTAACCCACATGAGGGCAAGACCCCAGGTCGAGGCTGCCAAAAAACAATCAAATAAGTCCTGTGCCCTCCTCAGGGTCCAGCTTATAATCAGCGAGTGTGATGGTCTCTACGATCCTTTCCACCGCACAGTGCAATCAGTAGACAGTTCCCTCTGCAGCTGGAGAGACGCGCTCCCCAGCCACGGCCCCTGCCTCGCCTGCACTGCACAGAGAGGATGGGCCTGGCCAGGAAACATAAGAGGCTGCAGCCCTTGCCGGTGTGGACAGCCTGAGCTTCGCCGGCCCACACAGGAGGAACACCAGCTCCCAGCTGTCCCTCGAACGCCTGCCAGGAAGAACTCTACATCAAAGTTTTCTGTTGCTCTTCAGTATTATTTTCTTTTTAATGACTTTTTTTTTAAGGCTATAAGTCACAAGATGAATTCATTACAGACCATCAAAAACATTTTATTTTTAATAACTTCTTTACACCACAGAATAAGTGTATGTTTGCTACGGAGAAGTCAAGGACTTATTAAAAGAGAACACCCACTTGTAAACAAATCTAAGCCTACTCTATTAATTAAGTCACATTCCAATTGAGAATCCAAGTCACGTGAGGGTTGGAGCTGACCTTCCAGATTGCGCTGGTTAAGTCCTAGTGTGTGTCATAAGAGGCTACAGTGACCTGGTCAGGTCTCTCCCAGGGACAGAAGAAGGCATCTCCATGTCCCTGGCAGGTGGCCACCCACCTCCACCCCAATCCTTCCCACTTTCTAGCTCTTTTCCTGATAGTCTGGGCTACTGCGAGCAAAGGGTGGCTCTTCCTTCGCCTGAGGCTGGGTTTTGTATGAGGAGGGTTTAAAATTATTATCACTGTTATCATTGCTGGGGGTTGCTAAATACGCCACAGCCCAGCTGGGGAAGGCAGGGGGCGACTTTCTGTGTCTGCTCAAAGAGGGTCTCCCTCACTTCTGCGGCTGGGCTCTGTACTCCAGGCTGGCCCTGGGAGGGACCAGGGCAATTGCCCTGTGTCTGCCTCCCATCTCTCATGGGAACAGTGGGACTACAGAAGGTTGCCACCACGGCGAGCCTTTGTGTGTAGGCTCTGAGGACCAGACTCGTGTCAGGCTTGTAGGGCAAACACTTTTGGCCCCTAAATTCTTCCAATGCCATGAACAAGCCTTTGTGAGCCTAACTCAGGTTCAACCTCAGCTTCAGTCTCTAGCATGCTCTCTGACCCCAGAAAAACAGTGAGCCTCGCCAAACTAAAAACGTGCTCCTCTCAAGATGAGAACACTATTTGTTCCAAATATTTGTCTTTTGGAGACTTTTTTTTTTAATATAGAGTCTGTTTGTGTAGGTAGGCTAGTCTCAATCTTGTCATTCTCCTGCCTCAGAGCTACCCAAATTCTGGCATTTTATGTATACACCATTAGGCCAGGCTTGTTATGAAATTTGAATGAGAAAATATCTAGACATAGCCCAGCCATGTGCTCAATAAAGAACAAATACTGTTATCGAGTGGTGGCATGTGGTGATGGCTTCCAAATGCTCTCCGTCCTTGTTCCCACTCAGAAACGTTCCTTGGGGCTAGAGAGATGGCTCAGCAGTTAACACCAGCTGCTCTTGCACAGGACCCAGGTTCAGTTCCCAGCACCCACACGGTGCTCATAACCATCTGTCACTCCAGTTCCAAAGGATCCGATGCCTTCCTTCTGACCTCTGAGGAGCACTGTAGTAGTACATACATACAGTGTATACACACACGTGTAAACAAACACTCATACAGACAAAGTAATTAAAACTGCCAAGAGACTTTATATCATGACCCAGCATACAGCTACATAAACATAAACACATAATAAAAACAACAAAAAAAATATTCAGTCGAGGAACAATGCTGAGCCATATAAATCTGGTCTTCTCCATGGTTTTCCTCTCCTATTTTTTTTTTCCTGTTCCAGTTCATTTCTTTTAATTACTGATTTTGATCACTAGTCTGATTATACCACCTACTGGTGTAATCTGGGTGATTACAAAGCCTGGTTTGAAAAGCCTCAATTTATATTAAATCAGCTATTTTCTACAGCTTCCAACTTTCAAATGTAGCTTTACCTTCTAGACCAGAAAAAAAAAAAAAAAGGAGGTAGTGGGCAGACGGCTCAGTGAGCAAGGGTACTACAGGTGACGGATGGAGAGAACAGACCCCCCCCCCCCGTAGGTTTTCCTCTGGTCTACAAATGCACCCCTGGCATACATTCACATGTGCATTCACGCATGCAAAATAAATCAACATAAAAACATTAACAACAACAAACACAAACACCACCCCCTCCTCCACACTCAGACCTGAGTGTGAAGCATCCCCCCCCCCTACCCCAGGCAGTTGTAGGAGACATGGCTTCCCAATTCCCCCTGAGTCTCAGGCATGCATCCGTGCACATGTGAAGTTCGGAGTACAACTCTCTGGGGTCAGTCCTCGCCGTCCACTATGTTTTGGGTCAGGATCTCTTGTTCTTCTGGCCTTGCCTCTCAGTCCAGGCTAGCTGGTCCATGAGCTCTGAGGCGACTCTCCTGCCTCGGCTTCCTGGTTTTACACCAGGAATCCTGGGGTTACCAATGCACAATATTGCAACTGCTTTTTCGTGTTGATTTGGGATTCGAACGCAGGCCACCCACTTACTCAATGCACCAGTTCCCCACACCTCTCTCCATTTCCTTCTGACTTACCCCTCTCTTCTGAGCACCCTGCTTCCTCCAAACGCCTTCCCTTTCATCACTGGCGCTCAGCAGGGCCGTGTTCATTGGTCGTCATGCTGCCCCTCTGGCGGGTCCTATGCCACCTGACCTGACCACCCCCCTCGAATGTTCTGACCATTCCCAGAAAAACTCATTTGGATTCTCCTGGCTCATCCCCAACTCCTCTCCCAAAGTTAGATGTTTCCTTAAAAAAAAAAAAAAATTGTCTACCTCCTCTGTCCCTGTGCCATTAATGAAATTTGAATGCCTCAGGACTCATCAAACAAGAAAAGAGAAAGTGGGGACCAGTTTCACTATGCAAATATAAGCCAGAATCTGCAACCAGAAAGTGGCCCCCTCTTACTCATCTCTGAACCGGCTCTGCCTACCAACTCTGGTCCACGTCAAGAGGGCCTCCTGGCTCAGCCACTTCTACCCTTCAGGGTAGAAGCCACCAGCCCTGCAACAAGGAATCTCACACCTGGCTGCAAACACCCTTCCGAGCTAAGCTCTCCCAGCACCACCTTGCATGGGCAGGAAGCGATAGACATCAAATACAGCCACAGTTTCCCATATCCTATCTGCGTTTGTGGTTATCAAAAATGCACTCATGGTAATAAAAAAAAATTTTTAACGTAGACACACACACCTAGTATCATCACTCGGATGGGTAACATTTGGTAATCTGGGTTTAAAAAAAAAGGTTTCCAAAGCAATGAAAAAAATTTTCTACTCTGTCATCAAAAGCTGAGCAGACTCATCTGCGCTCTCAGCTCTTTGCAGAACTCATCAGGCTCACCTACCACCCATCGCCTGTTGTTTAGACAGTCTGTGTCCCTAAGGGATGTGTTGGAAGCCAGTCTAAAATTTTAGTAGAAAGGTCCCGAGTGCCGCAGAGAATAGCCACAGCCCTTGCTTCCTTAACATCAACCAATTACCAAACTCCTTCAAGCCCAAAGGTCCCTGGCATTTACGCATTTTGCGGCTATCAGAATCCTTAGTCTCCCCACCCCCGTGGGCAGGTTTCTCCAGACTGGTATACAGCAAGAAGTGGAAAAGCCAAGACACATGGCATGTGGACACACTACTCCGCAAAGCAGCGGCCCCTTCCCTGGCAGCCCAGGCAGCCATAGCTACCTACGTCCTCTCCAGCCTCCTCCTGAAGAGGGGTGCTTTCCTCTGACAGTGCGCACCCAGCTAACAGCTTCACGGAGTACCTTAGCCAACGACCGGATTCAAGCCTATGCAAAGCCTGTTTCCCTCGCCTGTGTCCACCACACCCTGGCCCAGAGTCTCTCTAAACGATGGACACACACACACACACACACACACACACTGATGCAGTGCGGGTTCTGACACGATACTAGGACAGCCTGGGCTCATGAACCAAGCATGGCCTGGATTCGTGGCCCTGAAAACGCGATGGAGTCTCCATGCCTGGGCTGAAGGAGAATGGTCCCGAGACAGAGCAAGGAAGCCCCATCTTGAACAGGGAAGGAGGTGCAGTTCTGTAAATACCTATGATAACAAAAAAGTCCGTTTGTGAATCATACCCTGACTGGGAGCCGTTCTTACCACTCACCAACAGCCAGAGCCGTTTACAAAGCAGTCTCTCATTGGCTGTTTGTTCATCTGGTCGTCATCGAGACCTTCATTTTGCAGCACAGAAAACGAAGAGGCTCAAGCCAATGAGGTAACCAGTGCCTGACATACAAGCGTGAGGCCCTGAGTTCAAGGCCCAGAACCCACGTGAAAAAGCAGGGTGTGGTGGTGCAACCACGGGGCTGTGGAAGTGGAGACCGGTAGACCCCTGCAGCTCCCTGGCCAGCCAACTTAGCCTCGTCGGAGCCACACAACAGTAAAAGGGCTCAATAGACAGTGAGTGCTTGTGCGGCTGAATTCTGGTCTACGTTCACACATGCTGCAAAGAGCCGCTCGGAGACCTAATCCAAAGTGAGGGTCAAGTCCAGCTCTAGAGCCACACCCTTTCCATACACACTGCAACGTGGCGACCTGAGGCTCCCACCTTCCCTGTGTGGCACACCTAATGCAGCCTCCTAACAGCCTTCCGGAACTACTTCCACCCTGTGGTGGATCACACCTGACCGCACATACTGGGCAGGACCCTGCAGGCGCTGGCTCGCAGAGGGAGACAGCTGGGAAGGGCTCGATGGGCCACTTGGGACCTGGAACACAGATGGAGTCTGGGTGACCTGTGAAGATGATGAGAACAAGCCCTCCAGTAGGCCTCCAAGCAGGACCTGGGACCACTCACATCAATTAAGCACTCTGTAAGCCCAGAGCCACAGGTAACATCAATTTCTTTCCAATGCCAACCACTTCTGGCCAGAACAACGTATCAGGAGGTGGCTGCGTGATGCATTGTTCACCCCTGGATTTATCAGTAAGGCGGCCTAACCACGCGATCATGTTTTTCCTCCCTCGAGCTGGACAACACTCACTCAGCTGGTCCTTTTCTGAAATGAACGGTCCCAGCAGCAGAAGACAGAGAGAGGAGGTGAAAGGAGTTGGCACTGCTGGTCCGTGAGAGGATGACATCCTGACGCTGGGCGCAGGGTGGCTAGGGGGTGAGACTCCAGCCTCCCGTGGACGTGCCCCTCAGGCATCACTCTCAGAGTCCCTCATCTTACACTGCACACATCAAGGGCACAGCAGTAATTGTGTGCCCCTGACCTGAAAATATCACCCAGCTCCCTCCCACAGTTCAGAGGGAAATAAGAGCCGCAGTCTTGAGCCCATAAAGGAAAAAAAAAAAAAAAGGGAACAGGGTGTGGCACAATCCTAGGGGATCTAGAATTTAAAGTCATCCTCTGCTACTTGATGAGTCGGAGGCTAGCCTGAGCTACAGGAGACCCTGTCTCAAAACACAAAGCCAAAGACTTAAGGATGAATTCCTTTAGGGAATGTTTAGAAAATTATTCCAGGAGGCTCCCCCATTTCCTCCTCAGCCGGCCTCCCCTCCACACACATTAATTATTCCCAGCATGCTGCCCACTTCCCAGGAACCCACAGACTGAGATAAGTCCAATACCCTGGCACTGAGCCACAGGGTCACACCCGATTCCTCTGAAAGAGTTCCTTCTGCTGCCAGCTGAACAGCGGCTGGAGACCTTACTCCAGACCCAGGCCCACAGGCCCTACATGCTCCTCTGTACACAGCAGGCGCAGAATAACTGCCGTTCAACCGATGAATGAACGCACTCATTATGAGTGAAAACCACGTTGGTCCTAAGAAAGGCGACATTCCGCCTCTCTCCAACGACCTCATTTCTCTAAGGATGGTGCGGACCAGCTCTCTCTCTCTCTCTCTCTCTCTCTCTCTCTCTCTCTCTCTCTCTCTCTCTCTCTCTCTCTCTCTCTCTCTCTCTCTCTCTCTCTCTCTCTCTCTTGCCTCCCCTCTCTCCCAGCTCACTTCCTTCTCGCTCCCACCCTGGGCACTGTGACTGCGGAACCCTTCCTGGCTGTTGACTCCTTCAGGCTGACAGGCCCCTCAAGGTCTGGGAGCACCAGCTCACCCCAACCGTGCAGGCTGCAGGCCATCCCAAATGAGCAGAGCACAGGACAAAACCAAGGAAGGGGGCGGCATGGAAGCTCATGAAGCCGCCCGCCTCCTCCTTCTCCTTCCTCTCTCCCTGGGGCCTTCGCTCCGTCAGATTCTGAAGCATAATGAGTTTTGTTTCATAACAGACTTAAATGAACTGGAAGGGGGAAGGGAGTGGCAACGATAAAAATCTTAATTAAAAAAAAATTCCTACAGGCAGATAGTTTTCCAAATCCTAAGATGTAATGAAAGTCCCAGATGCTGGGGGGCCCCAGCAAAGCCCTAAGGACACAGCATCCGGCATGCATTTATGGGGTGCCTATGACATACTTGCCATTCTTCTGGGTGTTTGGGAAGCTGCCTTGCTTGCAATCGCATTTTCAGAGAAAGCAGACAGGCTGTTAAAGACCATGAGCATGGGAAGAGGGCAGCGGAGGCTGGGGGATAGCTCTGTTAGTAACGTGCTTAAGGTTTGTTCCACAAAATCTGGGTAAAAAAAAAAGCAGAGGTGGGGGGTGGGGGAGAATGGTAGGGGCTTGTAGTCCTGGGGCTGGGAGGCTGGAGGTGGACAGAGGCCTGGAGGAGAGTCCCAGGCCAGTGACAGACCCTGTCTGGAGAACAAACAGGTAGACAGTGTCTGTGTAAGGATCTGAGCTGAGGCTGTCTTCACACATGGGGGCCAGGGGTAGACGGTGAAACCCAGGCAGAGCGCAGGTGCAAGCATCTGTAGAAAGAGGCACCTAAGCAAAGCCCTTCACCAAGAGAGGGTTACGCAAGTCAGAAGGGCACAGAGGCTGAGAGGAGCGAGGCAGGGAAGGCTGACTGACTTCCAGAAGGCCTTGAGGAAGAAGACCCAGAAGCAGCCGGGAGACCAGAGCGGGGAGGGAAGAGGGAGAGGTGGGGAAGATCAGAAGATGGTGACACAAAAGGGAAGGGGGGGGGGAGGGACACAGGCCGCTATGCAGGCGTGGATTGCCTCTGCCTCAGGTGAGGGAGGGTGGGCTCTCTTCAATTTCCTGCCACCGTCATCCCTGCCAGCTATCCCCTTTGCTACCATTTAATAAACACAGCTTCAAGCTAGCTCAACATGTGTGTCACTCTCCATCACAACTCAGGGGATCAGACAGCCCTCCAGCATCGGACCAGACGGCAGAATGTCCCACTCTGCCCCCCACAGGAGCCACCTTCGCTCACCCCTAGCTCACACAGAGAAGCAAGGGACACAGGCTTCAGGTTGGTAGGGCCAGCCCAAAGAAGAGATAGGCAGCTAAAAGCAATTTTTGAGACACTAAGATTCCAAATACCGTTTTTAGACTAAAAGCAAAAGACAATTTTCATTCAGTCAATACACCATTTTGCTTTTGTCTTGAGACTAAGCCTCACTACGTAGCCAGATCAGGCCTAAACTTGGTATCCTCCTGCCTCTGCCCTGCCTATCAGGGAACATATCTTCAAATAAGGGGGTCCTGGTGGCACACGCCTCTCATCCCGACTCCTGGAAAGTAGAAGCAGGAGTTGGAAGTTATTCTCAGTTACATAGTGAGTTCCAGGAGAGCCTGGGACACATCAGACCCTATCTCAGAACAAACAAACAAACAGACAGGACACTTAAGATCTGTAAAATTTACAGTCAATACAGAGGAAGAGAAAGGGGAAGGAAAGAAAAGGCCAGTGGGAGCCAGACCGGGAACTAGAGACACAGAGAGGTACAGTACGGGGGCCAGGCAGTCCAGATCAAAGCTTACTGGCTTCAACCTGCTGTGCGAAGGCTGCCTGCTAATCCAACTGGGTGAACCCCGTCCATCAACCTCAGACCTCATCTCCCTACCTGGAGCAGAACAGGGGGAGAGAGCGACGGAGTTATCCTTTCTCTCTAAGCTGCAAAGGTGAGGGCCCGGCAAGCTCATGCTAGTCACACCCATGGGAGGAAGCAGAAATTCCCTCACGCTTAAACACGTGCCAGAACCCCCACAACAGACACACGACAGGCTGCCCGTCAGCCAAATGTGGTCAGGGTTAGTGCCAACAACAACTCCCGTGTTGGAACCTTCTAGAAACTCCTTCCCCAAGTTGTCTCCACCTTCCTATCCATCCCCTAGCAACTCCTCTGTGGTGGGGGAGGGGAGCATGCATGGCATGTAGCTCCCCTTGGTGGGGTTCACCCCAGAACCACGGAACCAGAGCTGGCAGCACACACCTGAGGGGGTGGGGAGCTCAGAGCAAGGCCGCTTGGGGTCACATGAGATCCTGCCTGAGAGCAGGCATGATTTGAGAGCAGGACCCTCCAATGAAGGAAGAGTTAAAAGGACTGACTCGGACCCAGGCCATACAGCCCCTCTGTGTGACCCCTCCTGCTCCAGGTCGCCCCTCTGCAAAAAGACCATGAGAGCCCAGAACTCTCAAGAGGATTTAAACACCAGGCCTCCCCAACAGGTAAATGATGGCTGACAGGTGTGAAATCGCACAACTGTTTTTCAAATAGTATATCTGAATATATACATATATATATATTCTCAACGTATATATTGAGTAGGAAGGAGGGAGGGAAGGAGGGGGGAGGGAGATGGGGGGAGAGCGTATGTGTGTGCTGCTTGGATATGGTGTGCTAGCCGGTGTGCATGCCTGTGAGCGCAAAATGTAGAAGCCAGAGCAAGCCTTCAGGCGTCCATCGCTGTCACTGTCCTCCTTATTCCTTTAAGACAGGGTCTCTCACAGGACCCCAGGGCTCGCTGTTTCAAGCAGGGCTGGCTGGCTAGCTGTCTGGCCAGGGATCTCCCAGGATCCACCTGTCTCTCCTCCCCACCACTGGGATTACACTCATGCACATTCATGTCCAGCTTTGTTCCCGGACGCTGGGGATTTGAACTCAGACCCACACGCTTATGTGGCGACTGCTCTTCCCCGCTAAGCCAACTCGGCAGCCTGTGGTGAGGAATTACTTTGAAGGTTGATTTTATTTATGCTGTGCGTAAGAAAGTGCACGTGCGTATATCAAAATGCACCGTGTGGGAATCAGTTCTCCCCTCCCACTGTGTGGGTCCCAGGGATCAAACTCGAGTTGTCGGGCTTGGTGACAAGTGCCCTCACCTGCTGAGCCATCTCGCTGGGCCCTTGTGAAGAACGTTTAAAGTGTTTAAAGTCGTGGGGAATGCTGCTGATACCAATATTAAAGGGAACAAAATCAGCCTTCGCTTTCAGCTACTGCGAGGCAGCTCGGGTGCCATCTGACAGTAGCCAGCTCGGCCGAGCAGCTGCCAGAGGGATGGACTGCAAAATGTCACAGCTTTCTGAGCTGTGGAAAGACTCGGGGAAGCAGGCTTCTGGAGACAGGGCAGCCTGTGGCGCACATTTCAGTACGCCTGTCTCCCCTCGGGATTTCGGGGTGAGAGGGCAGGAAGCACAGAGGTAAAACCCAACAAGCTAAAACATGAGAAGTGAAGGAGCAGACCCCTGACTAGAGAGGCCCGGAGGGGCAGCTTAGCGAGTAAGAGCAAGCTGCTTACGCAGGCGATTCAGATGCGGTTCCCAGCACCCACAGGGCAGCTCCCAACCATCCTTAGCCCCAATCATGGAGGCTCCAGCACCCTCTTCTGACCTCCTCGGGCACCAGACATGCAGGCAAAACACATATAAACATAAAATAAAAACCAAATAAATCTTAAAAACTGTAACTGTACTTCAGTGCTATGAAGGACGCCAAGATGTGAAAGAAACGGAGAGCACCCCAGAGGGACTCCGCTGCCCCGCAAATGGTTCCCCTCTTTTGCTGGCACTTGGTGGGCAGAGTTGGCATGGAAGGCTCTAAGCGGAAAGAAGCTAATAAAACACTAGAGCAACAGGACGCGGGGGCTCAGGCCTGGAACCTTTGTACTCGAGAGGCTGAATCAGGGAGTAAAAGGGATTCCAGGCTATCTTATCTACAAAGAAAGTTTAAGGGCAGCCTTGGCTACATAAGACTCTATTTCAAACAAACAAAAATCTAAAGACTTAAGCCAAGGGGCTGGAGACATGGCTCAGTGGTTAAGAGCGCTGTCTGCTCTTGCAAAGGACCCGGGTTCAACTCCCAACACCCACATGGCAGCTCACAACTGTCTATGCCGCCAATTCCATGAAATCTGACACCTTTACACTAATGCACATAAAGTCAAAATTAAAAAAAAAAAAAGAGTTAAGCCAAGATTTTGATATTTCCATGGTGACAGGTGAGCAAGACAGGAATCCGAGCCTATCAAGAAAGAAGAACCCAAGCCACGAAGTGGTGGTGTACGCCTGTAATCCCAGCACCTGGGAGGCAAAGACAGGCAGATCTCTGTGAGTACAAGGCTAGCCTGATCTACAAAGCAAGCTCCAGGACAGCAGGGCTACACAGAGAAACCCTGTCTTGAAAAAACAAAAACAAAAAAGGACAAGAAGAAAAAGGAGGAGGAAGAGAAGAGAAAGAAAAAGAAGCCTAAAGAACATCTCCAAAATAAAAGCAAAGAAGAAATAGAGCAAGCTTAACTGAACCCCAGCGAGCCGACATCCGGAATCTCCACATCGTCTATGTAGTGTCCAGCATTCAAGCAAAAAATTACCAGGCAATGTCACAGAATGGGATCAAATCTATGGAGAAATGCAACCCATGAAGACAGAACTCTAAAAATGGGTAAAGTTCAGAAAAACAGGGGCTTAAAATTCGATGAAAAACAAAACAAAAAACAGAATGTTTTTTTTTTTTAATGTAAGCAGCGTCCCTGTAATGAAGTAACTAAAATTAAGAACTGAATAGGATGATTTGAGAGTAAACAGGAGAAACAGGAGGGGCCGCTAGCCCTGAAGACAGGCCAGTAGAGACCTGCACATACTGAAACAGGACACACGGAGGGAGGGTCTCAGAGTCACAGCAGGTGCCCTCAAAGCCCTCCAACGCATGCGCATCTGAGAAGGGAAGAGGAAAAACAACAGGGCAGAAGCAAAATGTCCAGAGAACAACCCAAGAGTTCTCTAAAGCTGACCCGAGCCATACGCCATGATTCCTAGATGCTTCTCCAAATCCTACGGAACAGACACAAGAGGATCAGCGCTGCGCATCACAGCAGAGCTAAACCACACGAACACCAGCAGGCCTTCCTTTAAAAACAGAAACGAGAAAGCTAGAAGAAACGCCATCTCATGTGTGAAGGGCTGAAAGCAAGTAAGGCTACAGTTCTATGGCCAGGGAAAAATAGCCTGCCAAGGATAAAAGGGAGTAAATGACATTTTTCAGACAAATATTGAGATTACTGTGACAACCACCAGAACCCGACACACACACAACACACCACACACACCACACACACACACACACCACACACACATACCACACACACCACACACATACCACACACACCACGCACACACCACACACACACACAACACACACCACAACACACACACATATGGTCCTCCAGACAGGAAAAAGTTAATCTGGGAAAGAAATGAACATAAAAAAGGTAACATATAGGGACTCGGTGGTTGAGCATCCACTGCTCTTCCAGAGGAACCAGGTTCGGTTCCCAGCACCCAAATTAGGCAGCTTACAACTGCCTGTAACTAATTCCAGGAATTGTGATGTTCTCTGGCTTCTAAGGACACCAGAGAAGCACACAACATTTTACACATAAACTCACATAGGCACAAACACACATGAATAAATCAAAATAAGTAAACAGTATTTAAGTTAATATATAGATTTGTCTAAATTATTACTATTTAAAGCAATGTCTTGGGCCTCTTCCCCAGAGACTCAAATACTAAGGCCTCAAACAGTACACAAAACGCTTCAAGCATTTCTTGCTTTGTATGTGCGCGTGGGGCAGGGAGCAGGCGTGCAGGGCGTGCACGGGGAGGTCAGAGGACAGCCCCATGGGGCCAGCTTTGTCCCTTTTCAGCTTTGCCTGGGTTCTGAGGCTGGAACTCGGGTCCCTGAGTTGATGTGGCCACACTTTACCAACTGGGACATCTCACCGGCTGGACAGAGTACTTCCAGCCCCAACACAAAAGATGCAAAACCAAATACTCACAAAAGTCCAACTAGGGGAACCTATGACAACAAAATAACTATTATTAAAAATACACCGGAGGAGCCATGTCACGTGATCACCACCCTAAGAGGGTAGTGCCCAGTTTTCATTGTGTCTATGCTCTCCGGCATGGTAGTAGAAATATTTTTTCAGTATTTCATTTCATAGGAAACAAATCTAGTATTTTCTTAACACTGCAAGGAGTGACTGTAATTTTTATGTTCTTATAAAAGTTTTAAAAAAACGCACACACATTCTTTGTAAACTGGGCCCGGGGTCTATCCCTCCATCAGGAATTAATAACACTAAGTCTTATGAATCAAGAATGATGTTGCGGGCGCGTGGCTGAGAGATGGCTCAGTGCCTCTTGCAGGATCAAAGTTTGATTCCCAGTGTCCATACGGCAGCTCATGGCCACTTGCAACTTCAGCTCCAGAAAAGCGCCTCCCCTGGCCACCAAGAGCTACATACATGTGCTGCCACATACATGCAGGCAAAATACTCACACACATAAAATGAAAATAAAATAAATCGAATGTTCATACACATATACATCTGCACACATGTGAGTGCACACATACACACAATTTTAAATATATACATTATATTTAAATATATAAGAATATATATATATTCTTTCAAAGAATGATTGATGCTGGTCTGTTGACCTAGACCAGGTACCCAGCCTACATGCAGGATGATGTGGAAGGATGCTCCAGGTCCACACCAGCAGCACAGAAGCAGCATCCCTCAAATCTTCTTCCCGGAGGAAAATTCTACCAATTCATGAGGAAAGTCTAACTCTGCAAAAAACAGTATCATTTTCAAAAATAATGACCCAAGCCTACACGCGAATTCCAAGGATCGTGTCCAGTACCAAGTAGCAGACATCACGCAGCTGAACTGAATACCCCTCTGTGCATCAGGGAACACAGAGATCGAGCCCAGAACGGCAATGCGCTCTGTTGCTGGAAGTCAGTTCATACGACCCACCTCCCGCTAAACAATCACACGAGGCCGAGTTAGGCGGGTGCTCCCATTCACTCACAGTGTGGGGGAAATGAAAACTGCCCGAAGACCAATCAGAAACATGAACAAATTGGGGGGATGGGACGTGATGATGCGTCCCTGTCACCCCAACACTGGGAAGGAGGCCGGAGGATCTGGAGTTCCAAGCCAGTCTCTGCTAGGTAGTAAGTTTGAAACCAGCCTACATGAGAGCAACCCTGTCTCAAAACAACGACGACAAAAAGAACCTTGGAAATGTCCACTCTCTTCAGTTCTCTCGAGTAATCTACCTTTAAAAAAAAAAAAAATCTGAGATGTGTTCGAAGATTTACGTATGTATACTCACATTCATGGAAGCATTTATAATAGCTAGAAACAGGCAATAAGCTGTATTTTAATAATCAGAGATAAACTAATAAAGCTAACTGATTAAATTGTACCCAGTACACAGTGAGCGTGTACCTGAGGAGATATTAAGTATTTCAGGAAAAAAAAATTTCAAAGAAAACTTACTGAGCAAGACGGTAAGTCTCACTCACGGCAGCCCAGGTCTATGGTCTATGACTGCTTTCCTTGTTTACTGAACCCAGGTGCTCGGGCAGCCATGCTGCAGAAGTGCAGGTGATTCGCAAGTGTCAACCTCCGTTCGTCTCACGGCCCTAAAGGTCACTGTTCTTTCCAGTGCCCGGAGGGGCCTGGCTGCAGCTCAGTGTCAGTGTCTGCTGTCCATGCCCGAGGCCCACGGCCCTGCCAAAAACATACATATTCAACAAATCCACCATACCGGCCTCCAGATTTTAAAGGGTTTTTGTATCTTCTCTTTCTTCCTTCCTACCTTCCTTCCTTTTTTTTAAATGCAGGGTTTTGTGTATCCCAGGGTGGCCTGCAGCTCAATGTGTAGCTGAGGATGACCTTGAACTTCTGTCTCCAGATTGTAGATTGAACTTCCTGCTTGCTGGGAAGCCCTCTAACAACTGAGCCACAGCCCTGGCCCCAGATTTTAAAATCGTAATCATCAGACTGCATTATCTGCCCCGAGATGATGAAAGGAAATAAATGAAAACACGGTAACCCACAGGAATTAAATTTTTTCCGTATAATCGCTGTGTGTGGTTTATAGACTCCTACTATCAAAAATGGTTTATGAAGGACTTTCACTTGCCACTTACCATTGCAGAAGTTCACATACACACTCGCGCGTGCACATGCGCACGCGCGCACGCACACACACACACACACACACACAACAACAACAACAACTTTACTGAAGCATTGAATGGCTTCCCTGACCTTTTTTTTAAAAAAGCATACTTTGGCCTTTAAAAATAAGAGACAAACAAACAAGAGGTGAAGACAGTGAAGAGAGGTTCTGGGGGGAAAAGGTTCTGATCGAATACAAGGGGAATGGAGAAAGGTGAAATGACAGAAATACATTATATACACGTATGAAATAGTCAAAAAATGTTTTAATCTTTTAAGAGGGCTAGCAAGCTGGCACACAAACACACTTACAGCCCAGACTGAACACGTGGGTTTGATCCCCAGGACCCATGCGGTAGGAGAGAAGGGATGGCTTGTCCTCTGACCTCCCTACATTCATCAAGACACACACCCCAACACATACACACAAACCAAATAAACAAACGTAAAGAAAAAGTAAACAGTTCGTGCCAGGCATGACTGACACCCAACGGCACTCAGAAGCTTTAGGCAGTTGGAGAAGTCAAGACAGCCAGACCATCAGCACGGTCCCTCTCACAACACCAGAGGAGAGAGCTGGAGAGAGGGCGCGCCAGTTCAGAACACTGGACGCTCTTACAGAGGACAGAACTTCCAGTACCCGTGTCGGCGGCCTCACAACCTTTTCAACTCTAGGTCCAAGGCATCCGGACACCCCTTTTGGGCTTCTATGGACACCAGGAATACATAAGATACACACACATTCTATACATAAAACGAAAAAAAAATAAGTGAATTTTTAAAAAGAACATGAAGAGAAGTCATTTTTTTATATTAAAGAGGTTTATTAGGTGGATATGAAGAGAGGGAGAGAAGGGAGAGAGCGGGACATGATGGGGGGAAAGAGAGAGAGAAGGAAGGAGAGGGATGCCCCAAAAGAGAGGAAGGACCAAGAGAGAAAAGAACCAAGAGCAAGAAGTCATTATTTAATAAATCTCAATTACAGCGTTCTGGGCAGAAGAATAAGATGGGACCTGAGCTTAATCTACAACTGTCCAAGGGTTTCAGTTCCCAAGTCCATTTTCACTGTCTGGCTTGCACTGTACTGATTTCACAGGTGTTGAGCTCATCTATCGACTAGCCCCACCAGAAAGGATGTGACCTTTCAGGTTTACAGAGATGAAGTGAATTTCCCAAGTCACATAATGTCCTCCAGTTCCTGTTAAAGAGATTCCCCACCTCCCACCTGGACATCGACTATTCCCCCAGATCACACAGACGGATTGGCCTGGTCAGATCCCAACATTTTCTGGAAGCTGACAGAATGTCGCTCCTCACATGGGCCCACAGCGCAGGCCCAGCCCCGAGAGTCCACACAGAGCCTTGTGACTGCAGAAGATGGTTAAGCAGAGGAGAAAGCTCTTCAGAATTCTCGAGGCATCTTTCATCTCCTCTTCTTCTCAAAATAAGTCTTTGGGGAGCTGGGGACGTAGCTCAGCTGCCAGAGAGCTAGCTCAACGCACACAAGACCCTGGGTTTGCTCCCCCGGTGCCACAGAGGCAGCGTGTGGCAGCGCACGCCTGCCATCCTAGCACGGGGGAGGGGAAGCAGAGGAGGGAGGCCAGAAGCTCAAGGTCACCTTTATCCACAGAGCAAGTTCTGGGCTAGCCTGGGCTACAAGAGACTCCGTCTCCAAACAGACAAGTAACGAACACTTCATTCAGGAAATCCAAGGATGACGAAAATAAGGCTCCGGGATGCTAACCTGCACAAGAACAGTCGTGGGGGCCAGTGCGGTCCCCTATCCACCACATTCCGGCGTTTATATTGTTGAATAAAACTGACTTCCAGGCACAGTAAGGAAGTGGGGAAAGCCCCTGCTTTTTAGGTCGCTAAGTCTCCCTTTCTGGATTTGAATCTCTGCCCTGATGTTTACCAGCCACGAGACCTGAAACAATTTTCTTGACTCCTCTGTGTCCCCATTTCCCCATCTGTGCCATGGGCACAGAAACACCGCCATCGGCGCGGAAACGCTCGGCAGTCAGCTGAGGACGGTGAATACGTAAGTGGCCCTTATGTTTTCACACGAGTCCGGTCCCCGAACACTCAGAAGTGAGGTTGATATGACTGAGCACGCCGCCTTGTCTTTCTAAAGAAGAAGAGGAGCCTCTTGTGCCAATTCAGCCTCTACCTTCCGCACCCTGGCTCCTCTTAACTGCTTCCGAGAGCCTCCTACGTGGATCTCTTACTTCTCAGACTCCCTTTTAACACTGAGTCCAGGCTTTTTAAGTTTAAGTCCCTGAAAGTTTCCTCCGGAAGGACCCTGTGAGGGCCGCAGACGGGGATGGCTGCTTGCCCAGCACTGCCTTCTCAGCTGCTGCTCGCACTCCATCATGGGGTTTCAGTCTGTGATGTCAGAGCTCGAGGCACACCAGGGGGGGAAGCAGGAAAGAGCTGAGAGAGAACGCAGAAGGAACCAGGGGCAGAGGCCTCCCACCCACGGAGCAAGGTCACAGACTGGGGCCTCAGAGAGAAAGGAGGGAATGGGAGTGAGGGGCACAGAAAGAAAGGGGAACCTCCTCAGAAGCACCTCTCTCCACCATGGACAGGAGCAGCAGCGGCAGGTCTCCCTCCTTCCCTCCTGCGGCCAAGGCCCTGAGCTCTTGATCATCAGTTGGCCTACAGGTTCAGGTCCAGCTGGAGTTCCGCTTAGAGCTGCCATTTCCCCAGCCTCAAAGCCTTGCACCTTAGGTTTAGTCCCTAGAGTGGCACTGACTGAGGAGTGTCTTAAGAGGTGGGGGGGACCTCCAGACTCTGGGACTGTGCAGGGGGAGGGGAAGCGGGACTCTCTTTTGCCTCACACGATGTGGTGGCTTTGTTCTACGCCTACTCTGCTACGTGGCTGTCTCACCACAGGCCCAAAGAACAACAGGGCCAGTCAGTCATGACCTTGAACCTACAAAATGGGAGCCAGGCCGGGGGCACAGCTCAGGGGTGGGATGCTCGGCGAGCATCGAAAGGTCCTTGGGTTCAATCGCCGGAACGGAAAACACACAAAATGTGAGTGAAGAGACACCTCTCCTCTTTATAAGCTGATGACCCCACGTGCGTTTAATTACATATGCATACACCTAACCACAGGTGCCTAAAGAGGCCAGAAAGGGACACCCTGGAGCTGGAGTTAGTATAGGCAGTTGGTGAGCCATCCAGTGAGTGCCAGGAACTAAACTCAGGTCCTCTGCAAGATCAAAACATGTTCTTAACCTCTAGGCCCTTCCTCCAGCCTCCTTGTCTCTTAGCATTGAGATGTCACTTGCACCAGGACCCAACCAGAGTGCTGATCCCCAACGATAAGGCATAGCTTGTGTCCCACAGACCTGGAAAGTGGTCACTGTGATTTAGCTGGACACAGGAAGCCCGCCAAGCCTTCAGGGAAGGCGTATGCAACAAGCGAGGGTGAAACAGCCGTGCAGGGAATGGAGAAGCTGCCCCCCCAGACAAAGCTAAGACCCCGCCCAGACCCGCCCAGAAGCTCTGCACATGTATGACCATGCCCTGTCTCCCGGCTGTCTGATAGGAGAGCCCCCAGCTCCATGACCTTTGACCTGTAGGGCTGGTTTGTTTGTTTGTTTGTTTGTTTTTACTTTATTCAACTTTGAATGGATTTAAATGTAACTAGCCATGCAAAGCTAGTGGCCGCTGCATTAGACAGTGTAGGCCTAGATGCAGGTGATGGAAAATGAAGTCAGAGCTAATGTTGTTGTCCCCCAAATTCACAGCTTGACGGTTTTAACGCTCAATGTGATGGCATGAGGAGGTGGGGCCTTGGGGGGGGGAGGGATGAAGGGGGGCGGGATCAGGTCATTAGAATAAGATCTCAGGTGCACCTGGGGAGAAGAAAGCCTTCCAGGATCACGAAACGCCCTGTTACTAGACACTGGCTCGGCACACACTCTGACCTTGGCCTCCCTACCTTCCAACTAAGAGAAATAACTGTCTTTTGAGCCATTTGGCATGGGCTGCTTTCGCTGAGGTTGTCTGAGAGGACTAAGATAAAGAGGTAAATCCTGAAGCTGCACAGGGTATTCTTCAAGGCCAGGCCTATGTGGATTCCCACAGTCGCCATGTGTCCTACCCCAGCCCCTGTGTCTGCGGAACAAGGCCCTGCTGACTCCAAACAACACCTTTCACCTGCCACCTCTCAGGTGGTGGCCATGGCCACGCTACCTCCTCCTTTACCAAGAAGGTGCGACGAGGCTCGTGTTTCTGTGCCCACCACAGTCCTCCACTAAACCCTCAGCCCCTCCATTGCATCTGGATGGTTCCAGCCATTGGTACAATTCTGGAACACGGTAACAACTCAATAAACATTTGAAGAACAGGGAGGGATGGGAGAGAGCGCTGGCCGATTAGTCTTCTAACAAGGGCTGAGACCCTCATTTGGATCCCTAGAATGAGAGACTTTCGTAAGCAAATGTCCCCAGCACTCTACCTATGGTCTCAACGGATGCCGTCAGGGCATTTCCTTAGAGCCTACCCTGGATCTACGGGTCAGCTCAGAACAACTGACTCCCACGATCCAGTCTCTAGGGCCAGGCAGGGCCTGGGCAACAATTCTACAGCTTAATGTGCAGGATCATAAGCAAGCTGCTGCAGTGGGCCGTGCCTCGGTTTCCCCCAAAGGGAGGAAAGCGAGCATCGCATCAGCGTCTTATAATGAATGGTGAGGTAGAGAATGACTAAGCTCTCTACACAAGGCCGGGCATACAGCGAGCACCTCCATAAGAGGAGGAGCCAGTATCAAAGCGGCCTGTACCCCTTGACTTTGACATCCCAGGGAGCATGCCGATTCCTGAACCCCTATACAGGCTCCCCTCCTGTTCTGAGAAATGTGGGATAAAATCCAACCTCTTACTCATGAAGTGTTGCCAAAATGCTCCTCTTGCTCCCAAGAGGAAATTTATTTTCATTCCTTCTAACTTCAAACTCACACGGTCCCCACCGTCTTTTGGGGTGGCAGGGGTGAGGAGGAAAGGAGCAGCTTCCAAAAGGTGACAAAGCGATAGGAAAGAGAAAGAAGTTAAGGCAGCCAGAGGGGGTTGCAAGGGGGAGGTGGAGAGAATCCCCCTGGGTTTCTGCTATTATTGAACACCCCAACTCTCAAAGGCAGCTCGGCCGCCCCCTCCTCCACGTGGGCTGAGCTCTGCTAATGAGAAAGCGAGGCCCTGCCTGCATTACCGCAATAATGATTTCCCTGTTGCATTTTTACATGCCTGCTGCTTTATCATAGCCGAAGTAGACATATATTTTCAATAAATCCCTTCCCTCCCTCGCCCCTCCCGAACTCTGAGCTCTCCCCGGAAATGCTGCTCCCTGGGCACCCCTCCTCCCTCCGTACAACCCCCACCCCACAGCACAATGAGTTCCAATAATCAAAACAGAGAGGAAAGGGGGGAAAGAAGAAAAACGGAAAAAATCACAGCTGCTAAACAGCACAGTTCGCTGTGAGTCCAAGCCCTCCACATTTTTCTGCAGGAAGCATTCACTGCTTCAAGGACACAGCGCCCCTCCCCTATCAGAAGGCTTCGGCAGAGTTGCTCAAAGGGGGAAGGAGGAGGGGGCGGTGAAGAAATCTAATATTCCCTCTTTCCTATTTTGACTAAGCCAGCACAGACAGAAATATAGATAAGGCCTTGAATAACTGATTTAACAAAATGTCACTTATCAAAAGGGATGGGGGAAGGGATGGTATTTGCATTCAAGGGCTCAAGTTAAGCCACGCTGCAAGGCCAGAGCAAGGCAAGGCAAGGAACTATTGCTCTGCTCTGGCCTCCCTCAGAGGCTGAAAACACTGAGCCAGGGTTTGTCCCCACAAGAAGAGCCAATGGAAAGAAAACCAGAGATTGGAAAAAAAAATCTGATTCTTACATAAGCACGTATACAGTATTAACCAGTGTCGGGCTGTGAGAAATGGGGGTGCATGGCGGAGAGGTGACCCAGTTCTGCCTTCCCCAAACTCCCAGTCTAGAAGGGGTAAAATCCAACAGAGTGATTCTGCAAGCCAAGTACAGCAAGGACCCTAGGAACCCCACTGCCCTGCCCCAAGACAACCAGACATCCAGACACCTAGGCAATGGGTATTTACGAGAGAGTTCATCAGATCTCACTGTGGCCAAAACTATTCAAAGGGAAGAAGTCCCTGAAGTCCTCAGGGGTCAACCTCTGACAGCTACATGTTCACCCAGCTAAAAAAGCAAAGGGAAGCCGGCCCGGAGCTCTGTGAACCAGCCTCCAGTTTCATTTTAAGGGTATGCTCCATTTCCTACCGTTATGAACCTCAGGGGAACACTCAAGCGACACTCAGATCTCCTTGCATATCAACTCTTATCCTTGGGGCTTGAGGGGTATTCCTCAAAGACCAAAAGGAGTCCTTGATGGACCCATCTATAACGACACAAACCCACCACCCATCCAAGGGCTCTTCTAATGAATGGTAACAGTATGAAATGACTAAGCCATCTGCATAAGGAACATTAGTGTTTCTCTGTCCAGGGCCCTGCTATGTCCCAAGGTCAGAGCCCAAAGACCTGAGGCCAAGGAAGCCAGGAATAATCACTGATCTATGGGGTAGTCCAAGAGGGGGAACCAGCTGCCACACAAGACAGTTATGTCCTCCCAAATAACGTAGTTTCAAAACCCTAACATTAGGTTGGGCCTGCAGAGGTGGCTCAGTGGTTAAGAGCAATAGCTGCTCTTTCAGAGGTCCTGGGTTCAATTCCCAGCACCTCCAGTTCCAGAGGATTCAATACCCTCTTCTGGCCTCCAAGAGGCACTGCATGCATGCGGTCCACAGACGTACACAGGGGCAAACACCATCCACACAAAAATAAATAAATAAAAATGTGATGCTCACATGCGCTTAAATCTTTGGAGGACTAGGGTCACCGGGCAGTAAGCCTTAAGCACCCACACCACCTTCTCGGCTTCCTTGATCGGGCACAGAGCCCTCTCTGTGAGTCACCACAAGCACAGGACACTTCACCTCTGCTGCGGTGGACTGAGCGCAGCCTGGAGCCTGCTAAGTGCACATGGAAGTCACAGGACAATCCGCAGGAGGGGACTCTCTCCTTCCACCTAGCGGGCTCCAGGGACCAAATTCAGGTCGGCAGGCTTGGTGGCAAGTACCGTACCCACCCACGGAGCCATCCCACTAGCCTTCAATTATTTTTCTTTTTCCTTAACTTATTTCTTTTCTTCTTAACTTATATATTGTATACATAGGTGTCGACACCTGAAGGTAAGCGGTCAATTAACAGGAATCTGTTTTCCTCTCCCACATTAGTGTCCCAAGGAACCCGGTGGTTAGGCTTAGCAGCAACATCATTATCCACTACGGCCTTTCGCCAGTCCTCAGTTCTACTGCTTAGGCCTCTTTTTCCTCTGCTGTCTGTTGATGCTGTTTGGGGGTATTTTGTTTTATTTATCTATTTTATTTTCATTTGATTTGGTTTGGATTTTTTGAGATAGGGTCAAAAGATCAGGCTAGCCTCAAACTCAATCCGCTCCTCCTGACCCGGCCAACTGCTGGAGTTACAGGTATGAATCAACACGCCCGGCTGTCCTCGGCTCCTGAGCGTCTTAAAAGCTCTCCACTGTGGTCAGGAGCCACCTGTAAGACAAACTTTAATTCGGTGTGCACTTCCTCATGAGCGATCACGTTTCATCACGCATCTCCCTCTCTCCAGTAACATCAAACTGCTATCCCCGACCTGCAGTTCCAAACAACATGCCTTTCCCACGTAAACACAGGAAGGCCCTTCACCTACGGCGTGACAAAATCTCTCTGGCGATTCAAGGGAGTCCATCATGCAGGCCTACCGGCGTTTTGTGTGTGGTTAAACTTTTTCATCATGAAAATAATTTTTAAATGAATAATGAAGCCTCACCCTCTAAGGTGGGCAACAGGATTTCACTGGGTACTCCACGTGCACAGAAAAGATTTTTAAAACTGGAAATGGCTCTCCAGCACGCACAACGAGGCTAAAGGCCTGTGCGGCTAAAGGCCTGTGTGTGCTAGATGCAGCCTTATGACACTAACATTATTGAATACAGCCTACTACGGCATGGAGGGGCCAGGGAGAGGGCTCAGCAGGTTGAAGGGGCCAGAGGGAGCGCCATCCCTGGGACCCACGTGGTAGAAATAGAAAACCAACCGTGTCCTGCAAGCTGTCCTCTGACCTGAACAGGTTTGTGTGACTCACACATACATGCACATATACACACTAAATAAACAAGTAAGTGTAAATGCAGGGATATGCACGTCTAGAGCCACAACCGGCCTTCTTGGGTAAGTTCAAGGTTCCCCTGTACACGGTTCATGGGGCTCTTTGAGGAACAAACCAAATTTGCTTGTCCCTTTGGATAGGCAGTCTCACATTCTGCCTACAGAAGCAGACCTTGAACCTGTCCCGATTGACATTTCTCAGCCAGCATTCCTGATGCCAGACGTTGGGACATAAGAGCAGAACCAAATCACGAGCATGGAACAAAACCCCAAACCGGAAGTGACCACAAGGCGGGAGCAAGAGAATGCAGGGACCTGAGGGTAGTTTTAGGAGAGGCTGTGGGACCTAAGGAAAGAGTTTTACATCTGGCGAGAAGGCTAGCGGCAGAACAAGCCACCTCGTGGCTGTCTGCAAGGGAAGTCTTTCCAAGTCCACACTCTCCATACGGTATCTGACTCCACCTCACACATCTGTAGGAGGGAGGAGACAGAGCAGCCCTCCTATTAGAGACTCAAGACAGCTGGGGACAGACACAACCCGACCTCACCTCAGGTCTGTGACCTCCCTCCTCATCCACCCACCTGCCACGCAGACCCCACAGTCCAGGGCCCATGATAACGAGATGCTTCTGGGAACAGCAGTACAAGCGAGAAACACGAATCCACACAGGGTTGTGTGCGTTCCAGACTGGCCTCAAACCCCTCAGCGGAAGAAACTAACCTTGGGTTTTGGGTCCCCCTGCCTCCAGCTCCCCGGCTAGTGTCTGAGGTGTGTGTACCACCATGCCTAGCCGCTGCAGTGGTAGGGACGAAGCCCGGGGCTTCGCGCATGCCAGGCAAGCTCTTGACCAGATGTCCGGTATGGGTTTTGTTTGTTTTCGTTTTTAAGCCTCCTGCTCAGAACATATAGCACTATGCCTCACCTCTCGAACAGGGCTGAAAAATCTCAGGTCTTTTTCTCGTCGTACTTGGCTAATAAATCGAACGTCAGGCCCAAAAGAATTAACTGAAGACTGTTTTCCTTAAGCAAAAGTAATCTGTTTTTTTTTTTTTTCCTCTGTGCTGCTCAGTAAACGTGGTCAAATGATCAGAAAAACGCAGTGTAATTTCTGATGCAGTTTTAACCCTTGGAGTATCTGGCCAGTGCTCTCGGCCTGGCCCCTTCCCAAAGACAGTGCAGCCTCAGCCTGGGGTCCAGGAAAGGGGAGCAGCAGAGTGAAGCCCTCACAGAGCTCCCGCCTGCCCACCCACACCTTCACTCTGCCTCAGACGTTCCCCTCAGACCTGCGGGATAGCTTCTCTCAGTGAGCCAGCCCAGTTCTCTAAATCAGTCAACCCTGTTCCCTCATCTTCCCCATCAGCACGCATCATCCCTTTCAAAACAAACCAACCAACCAAAAGCAGTCGCTTTCATGCTCGGCCCTCTGGCCCCCGCCCCGCCTTTCCACCCTTCTCCATTATGAACAAATCCGACCAAGAGGCTGAGTCTCTGTGCTGTATGAAGCCATCCGGTCTGCCTCCCACCCAGGCCACCCCAGCCCAGAGCCATCAGAGCTGGCTCTTCCCAAAGTCACCAACAGCCTGCACTTGGTCAGATCTGACGGGGTCTTCTCTGGGCTTAGCAACTTCATGAGCATGGAAAGTTTTTATTTCTTTTTTTGTTATTCCCCCTCAGGGCCAGGGTAGGCCAAAGGACAACTTTAGGGGGTCAGTTCATCAGTTCTCTCTTTCCACAATGTGGTCTGTCTGTCTGTCTGTCTGTCTGTCTCTCTCTCTCTCTCTCTCACACACACACACACACACAGTCCATACAAACCATTCTCGCTCTCCAGGCATCTTGACCATCGTCCTAGATTTAGCCACCAGATATGGCTCTGTGGCTCTTTTATTTCTCGCCTGGCTGCTCAGCTCCTTTGACACTGGCTACAACATCAGGCCATGGACTTAACACCCTCACTCGGGGTCTATCAGCCACCTCCAACTTACTGGCCGCTCAACCGGAAACATCCTGATTTGTGTGCCTCGCCCCTCCCCCTCTCCACCCGCACTCTCCGACTTCGGCAAGCAGGACACCATCTTTCCAAGTGCACAAGCCAGAAACTTTATAGAGTCACCCCACATCCCGTCTGCCCTACCAAAGCCAAACTCTTACTCCGCCTGCTCTACCTCCAACTTCCATCCCACACCCGCCTGGGCCCCTCCAGACACTCTGGTTACCTCCCCATTTTACCTACTCCACCTGCCTCTTCACTGTGGCCCCCACCTCAAGAACCAACCTCCATTTTCATTGAAATGCCAAGCTCCTTTAACTGTGAGTTAGGGTGCAACCACTTCCCACTCAGAACGCTGCAAAAGAAACATAAATAACTCTTTGGGTGGGCAAGATGGCTCAGTGTGAAAAAGCAACTGGGTGGGCAAGATGGCTCAGTGTGAAAAAGCAACTGTAGCCAAGCCCAACGACCTGAGTTCAGTTCCCAGGACCCACATCATGGAAGGAGAGAAACATATATACACGTAGTTTTTTAAATGTAATTTAAAAAACAAAATCCAAAGACTTATTCGGGGACCAGGACCATAGCCCTTATAACCCCAGCTACTCAAGATTCACAAGCAAGAAGATTCACAGTTCAAGGCTAGCCTGGGGTAGGCAGTGACTGTAAGACCAGTCACAGACAGTCTACACAAATAAACAGAAGGACACACACACACACACACACACTGAAAATAAGAACCTTTTTACCAATTGGTTAAAAAAGAAAGACTGGTATAGCTCAGTGGTACAGAACCTGCCCGGCATGTGCAGCCTTTACTTAAGTTTCGCACTAAAAATAAGACACAGAAACCCAAACCTTTCCAAGGCCCACAACGTCCCGAATGGCCATCCCAGGCTGAGTTTCCTCCCTCCCCCTTACCCATGACCTCTCCTAGCTTCCTGCAGACCTGAAGCTGGCCACATAGGCTCTCCTCTACATGGTCACCCTGTCTTCTCCCACCCCACTCCTCAAGGAGGCTACTTTAGGTCTCTAGGTGTCTGGTCACTACTTCACCAGAGCATTTATCACAATCTGCAGCATGTTCACCCCAGGCAGTCAGGGGGTGGGAATGGGGGCAGAGAGAGAATCACGTCTTGTAATTGCCGAGATTCCCAGCCCCTTAATGTGACTGGCAACCAGCATGTGACTACTGAAGAATAAGTTACCTGGAGCTGGAACAATGACAGAGGACCCAGGTTTGGTTCCAGCACCCACATGATGACCCGCAACCATCCTTAACTCTATTTCAGGAGAGCCAATGCCTTCTTCTGGCCACTGAGGGCACCAGAAATACACAAGATACACCGACATTAAAAAAAATAAATAAATCTTTAAGAAAGAAAGAATAGCTAGCTACTAAAATATGTAAAGGAAAACCAAGGCTTCTCAAGGCAGAGATTTAAAACATAATAATAATACATTATGTGACTCCAAAATTTTCACAGCCATTTAGACCCAAAGGTTTTTTTTTCTCTCTCTACTTACTCTAAAAATATTTTCAATGTCAGTAGACCAAATAGCCCAGTGAGTCTCACGCCACTCCTAGTTTATCGTCCTCTATGAGGAAACAAACAAACTCAAATGTTCATTTCCTTAGACTGGATTCCTGTGAGCAGCTACTCTGAGAATTTGACATTCTTAGAAAACACCCCAGAAGGGTTTTCTGTTTTCGATGGCTGTGTCTACCATTTCACTCAGAAGAGATTCCCTAAAAGAATCATGGAGCAACTCACATACCAAGACTTTTACTATTTATTAAAATCGCAGGGCTTGGAGGAGGGGGTGGCTCAGTGGGAGAGAAATTAGCCTCACAAGCGGGAGTTCAGATCTCCAGCACTCACCCAAAACATACATCCATAATGAGACACGGTGGTGGGTGGCTGTAATCCCAGCACCAAGGAGGCAGAGACAGGAGATGGTTTCTTAGAGCCCACCAGCCAGCCACTATGAGCTCCAGATTCAGTGAGAAATTCTGTTTCAGAAATGAGAGGGAAGAGGGCTGGCGAGGTCAGCTAGGTAAGGGCGCATGACACCAGGACTAACAAGCAGGGTTTGATCTGCAGAACCCACAAAGTGGAAGCAGAGAACCAACTCCCACAAGATGCCCTCTGACCTACACACACACAACCCCCAGCACCCTAAAAACACGTCAGTGACTGCAACTGGGCTGGTTTTCATCCCTTTCCTAGGGGAAAAAGGAAATCTCAACTAAATTTTCATGTCACTAGTTACCCTCCAATGCGAAAATATTAAAAATATGGTCACCCCACAAGATCCCTGAAGACCTCAGCCCTCTTCCCTGCTCAGCCACACAGTGTTTTGTTTTGTTTGAGTTCAGAAATGAGCAGAGGTTGTGTTGCTCTAAGCAAGACCATGTCTTATGAAGCCTGAGGTCTGGAGCACTCTCCGGATCCTTATTTTGTGTGTGTATGCGTATGTGTGTGCGTGTCAAAAGCCAAACCAAAAAAAAAGAAAAATGTCAAGGGCTTTCTCCAGAAATGCCATCCCATGGTGGCATGGCAGTACCCGGAAGTGGCCAGACATCAGCAGCAGGAACCCCATCACTATTTGGATACATCGCAATAGCCCACACATGACTTCTTCACAGTTAAGCAGGCTAGGCCACACTGAGCTCTCGGGTCCCCTTCTCCTCCCCAGAGCTACCTGCTGCCTGGAAACAAACGCTTAATTAACCTCAGGCTTGACTAAGCATTAGCTTATCCAGCCAGCTGGCTGCAGAGGAAACTTCTAAGATGAACTGAAATTATTTCGGGTGCCTGGAAGTACAAGCTCCCTCTCCATGAGCACATATAATTAGGATTTTATATATATATATATATATATATATATATATATATATATCTGCCCCAGGGTTGGAGAGGGGGCTCCGCAGGGAAGAGTGCCTACTGCTCTTCCAGATGACCTGAGTTCGATTCCCAGCACCATTGCTTGTAACTCCAGCCCCAGGGGTCCCCACATCTCTGGCCTCTGCAGGCACTCATGTGCACATACCCACATGCACACTCACACACATGTATACACAATTAAAAAGAGAAATCTGTGAAACATAAATGAACGACTGAACGTAAACCAGCAGCAGGCTCGCCTGAGCAATAGCTTACATGTTGGCATGGTTGCCAGGCTGCTCAAGAGCTTTTGTGGAATGCCAATGTACAAATCCATTTCTCCATGAGAAGACAAAAAACAGAAGTTAATCAACTCGCCCGGAGTCCATGAAGCAATTTGGCCGTTGGCCCAGGAAGACACTGTCAAGAGCTCTGGGTCCACGCCGCACATGACACGAGTTTAAAGCCGGAACCAAAGTTCTATTCTTCCTAAAATAATAATAACCCCTTAAAGGCAGAAACTGCTAGAAATTGGTACCCTATCCATTTTCAGAGACTCCTTGGCCCTGCCATGAGCATCCATCCACCTTAGCTGTTCTCACTTTACAAATGCCCACAAACTTGAACCAACTACTAAATGCAAGACAATTTTAGCACGTCTTGCCACAACAACCTCACAGAGAATTCTTCTGTCCACTACCTCAGCCCACTCCCGCAAGAAAAAAGGAAAAAAGAAAACAAAACAACAAATAAACACTTTGTGTTCTTACGATCAACCTATCCGTCAAAGAAGGAAAAGAAAATTCTAAATAAGCTTTGTTTTCGTACCCACACATTTTTATATACGCAGCACAGAAAACAACACCCTGTCCCCTCTCCCCTTTCTGAACTCAACAAAAACCACAGTACTTCCAGCACAGTTCATAGAGAGACTGTTTTCACAGCAAGCTCTGTGTAAACGCTCTGATATTAGCAAACGCCTGCTATGTGGATGCCTCCTTATCAGACTGTGAAAAGACCCACATTCACTCTGGAACCTGCAAAATTAATCTCCTCTGTGCCTATAAAGCATAAGGCAATGCATAAGGCGAAGGCTCTCTCTCTCTCTCTCTCTCTGTTTCCCTCCCTCCCTCCCCCTCTCCCCATGTCAGGCAGGCTTCTAAACAATCAGTTGGCAAAAATGGACATGCCTAAAAGGGCGGGGCCCAAAGGGGTGTGTCACTCCTGGGATCAATCGTCACAATATTTTAAAAAGAAAGAATGAATTATGATTCTTGGGCCTTCAAACCTTGATTACCACGAAAACGTTCTCAGTTGAATGGGGGAAGGGGGTACTGTGACTTGATTAATGGCCAAAGAAAGACAATAAAATAAATCTCATAAATGTAAAGAGGGGGAAAAAAATGAAGGACTGTTCTTGGCTCCCAGGTTAGACATGTAAATAATTCCACCCTGGAATAAAGACACATGAGGAATTCTTGTTTACTCTCCCAGCACATACACCAATCAGGCTCAGCTATTCATCGGGTTAAAGATAACGGCTAATTTGTTTAGCTAATGCCTAGTTGGGAACATGTGATAGGTAGCACTAATATTTCTAACTGACTCAACTTTCAAACTGGCAAATATCAAACCGTCAACCCTGAAATCTGATGGTAGGAAGAAAAGAAGAAAAATGGGCTATCAGTAACATAGAGGGATTTTTGTTTTGTTTTGTTTTAACCCATTTTTTTCCCTTCTAGACTCGATACCTGTTTACAGAATTAGGGGAAGCTTAATCAACTTTAGTTACCTCGGTGGCGTGGTTAGTTAAGCCTTAACCCTACTAACCAGTTCCTGGCCAGACCCCCTGGTGCTCAAATTATCCTGGTCAAGTTCAACTCCCAGCACCAGCACCCATCAAAGTAAAACTATCTGCAGAAACCAGCAGGGCTGAGTGCCAAGAAAGCAAGCAAGGAGAGGCAGAGACTGCTGGTTTAACCAGCTCAGTGCTGGTTCCTCCCCCAGCATGCTGGTGAGCCACAAAGCACATTCGCACACGGAACTCCCAGCGTAAACAAGGATGAATGGTGCAGAAGATGGGCAGCAACGGGACAAGTGCAAACTCCTTTCCATAAAAGAAAAGTCACCTCGGTCGCCTGAGGAAAAGACCAACGCAAACTGCCCCTCCCAGACATGCTCTGCTGAGGTGCTGGGCCATGCCTGGGCTGGTCATTCCTAAGCATGACCTCCAAACACGTCACAAGCCAGCTCAGGGCCACCAGCGACCAAGCACTAAACACAACACAGCACTTCACTTGCCAAAGCAACGTTTGTCTGGGCCAAGAGTTTGACAGCACGCCTACCCTACGGGAGTGGAGCACAGGGAACCCAGAGGCATTTTCTTCTTTAGCCCAAGGATGGCAGGCACACAGGCTCCAGCCCGGTGCTGGCACAGGCTGCCTGCCAGGTGCTGCCCATCGGTAAAACGGTTGCTCGGTTTGTAATTTGTGCTTCCTTTCGGCAGGAACTTCCCGGACTCCCGAACTGAAGTTGGGGAGTGAAGTGGCAAGTTCGCCTTCTAACACACTTCTCCCACCTGGGTGGCCGCACTTACTTCTGGGAACTACCCAGCCCCCACAGAGCCCGCAGGACTCAACATATATACACATATGCATCATGTCAGAAACCCCAAAAGACACATCCCTGGGGTCCTGCGGTTTCTTGGCTGGAAGAATGGAGGCTTTATAATACACCCAAACCTTCAATTTCAAACCCACCACTGACACCCTTTAAGCCGGGGTTGGCCAGTCACACCGCCCACCTCACCCCTCCCCCTTTGCCGGGATGCTACGAGCCGGGAGAGGGAACAGGGAAGGCCAGCAGGGAAAAGGGCCCTGGTAACAGAAAGTAAAGAGGCCGCGCAGACTTGTCTTTCTCGGTCCCCCCACAGGCTTCCCTCCGCACCCCACCCCCATCTCCTTACGGAGCATCCCCCTCCCACTAATTTCTTTTTTATTTTTTTTTAATGAAACTTAATAAGCTTCTCTCCTACCTTGGCTGTTTCGGCAACAAGTGCCTGGGCAATCCGACAAGACGACCAATCTCCACTCGGGGGGTGAGATGGGGGGCGAGCCGAGCTGACGGAGTAATTTCAATATTAATCTATGTCAGCCGCCTTCTCCCAGCTACTCATTTACAGTACTGCCCTCAGCCTGTAAACAAATATCGCTCCGCCAGGAAACATACTCCCCAGATGCAAGCCCCTCTCCCCAAGCGCGGAACCTGCCCCCCTCGCCCCGCCCTCCCACAGCACGGCCCCCTCCCCCGGGTCCCGGGTGGGAAGCTTAGGGTTTCCCAAAGCACCAACTCAACACCTTCAGCCACCACCCCAAGCAAGAAACTTACTCGGTCCGGTCTACGCCTCAACCCTCCTCCCTCCAGGAAATCTCCTCTCCATATGCATTCGGCCTCCCCGCAGGAAATCTGCTCCCCCCTCCCCCCTCCTATATACATGCACACCCCCCTCCTGCTCCTCCTCCCCGCGCGCCCTCCCCGGCCAGAAACTTACTAGCTGGCGAGCGAGCGTGCAGGCTCTCTCGCTCTCGGAAACTTACTCCCAGCCAGGGCACCCACCGGCACCCCCCTCCGCCCCCTCCTCCAGGCCCTGCTCCCTTCCCGGCCCTGCAACTCCAAACTCTCCGCATCCAGCCACTCTTCTCCCTCCCCGGGGGAAATTCGCAGCGCCCGGCTGCGCGCCCGCTCCCACCCTCCTCCCCTCCAGGAAACTTACTCCCCATCTGCACGCACCGCCTCTCAGCCATCGCTTAGAGGGAAGGGGTGTGCTGGGGAGACAGAAATACATATGTATCTCTCGCCCCTCCCCCGGCCGCAGCCCACTCGGGCCGAGCCGCGCTAACCTGGCCTTACCTTTTTTTTTTTTTTTTGCACCGGTCCCCCCCTTCCCCGAGCCCTCCGGATCCTCTCCCCACCCCACCCCAGCACCCCAACCCACCCCACCCCCTTTCACCCATTACCCACCCCTAGCAACCGTTCCTAAGCTCCTCTCGGCCTTTCTTTTTTTTTTTTTTTTTTTAAATCCAGGATGCAAATTCCTCCCCTGTCAGCAAATCGACTGTCAAATTATTTTCTTGCAAAAGGAGAAAGGCGGGGTGGAGTTGCGGGGAGGTGGGGAGAGGGGGGGGCGGTTACAAAAAAAAAAAAAAAGGAGGAGCGGGGGGGGGGGCGGACAGGCGGGTGAGGGGAGGGAGAGGGACAGAGGAGGGGAGAGATATCCCTCCGCAGAGCCGGGCTGGCGGGCGGGGAAGCAGGAAGTAAGGTGTCCGGCGCGGCGGCTTCTCCGCCGCGGCCCCCGCCCGCCAGCCCCTGTCCCCCGGGGCGCCGCGGGCCGCGGGGCGCATTGTTCGCGGCGTCCCCCGCCCCCCGAGCCGGTGCACGCCGACTTTTCCTTGTTTTTTTTTGTTTTTTTTTTCCGCGCCCGGCGCTGTGTGTGTGCGCGTGAGCTTGCACCTTTCCTGAGCCGCCGAGCCTCCGCGCGCGGGGGGCCGGGACCTGTCAGTCCCCGGAGCGCGGCCGAGCCTCCGATCCGGGGAGGGCTGGAGCGGGGGAAGGGAGCAGCTCGCGGGCCGGGAAGCCGCTGCCTTCCTTCCCACCCAGCCGGTGGCAGGATTGCTTCCTGCGCCGCCGTCGGCGGAGGTGGTGGTGGTGGAAGGCGCGTTGCAAAGCTAACGACTCGGGTCGGGAGAATTGTTGTTGTTGTTTAGTGATTTGCAAGGATTGCCGAGGGTCCGGGCGGGCTGGGCTGCGGGAGGGGGGGGGAGGTGGAGCCCGTGCCTCGAACCCGCGCCGCGGCCGCCGCATCCCGGCCTCCCCGGGGGAGGGGGCGTGGGGGGGGGCTCCCGGGCGGGCTTGCGCCTCCATCCCTCTGCCCCTGGGGGGCGGGGAGAGGTCTCCATCTCCGCCCGGGAGGGAGGTTGCCTAGGAGAGCGGCGGGCCGCAGGGAGGGAGGGCGGAGGGGAGGGGGCGCGGGCGCGGCCCTGCGTCCGCCCCTCGCCGTGCGCCATGACTGTGGAACGTGGTGCCGGGGAGGAGGGCCCGCCGCCGGGGGGCCGCTCGGGGCCGCTCCGCATTGGTCGCGGAAACCCGAGCCTGGGAGTCGCTCTCCCCCCACCCGCCCTCCTCGAGCTTGTCTCCTCCTCCCGCTCTGCGGGGGAAAACCGCTGCACCCAAACGGAGAGCAGCTGCGAGCGAGGGGGCAGGGCGCGGGCTGGCGCGCGGGCCGAGGGTTCGAGCACCCCCCCCCCGGGGGGCGCTGGCCCCGGAAATGGAAGCGGACCCGAAGGAGACCTCGGCCGAGGCTGCGGATCGCTCCGGGTGCCACGACCCTAGCCCAGCACCCCGGCCGTCCCCTTGCTTCTCCTCTGGCCTTAGGAAACGTGCTGCAAAGATAGTTCAGCAGACCTAGCCGCCTCGCGCGGAGATCTAGACATCCGTGTCCGAGGAACCGTGAGACAACGAGCGGTTCTTTTTCTCTCTCTCTTTTTTTCCACGAGGAAAAGTTACACCATCCTTTCCCTCTCCAGGGTAGAGGAATCGTTGTGCGTCCTTCTCCCTAAATCTGGCGCGAGATAAGCCACCCCACACACACACACACACTACACTCGAACTCCGGGTGTGGGCAGGGCGGGAGAAAGACTATATGGAAGCTTAAAGCATGAGGTCATGGGTTGAAGAGGCTGCTGCCAAGAGCAGCGGAGGTGATGTGCATACGCGCGTGCGTGTGGGGTGGGTGTGTTTGGAGGGGTAACGCTTCTCCATCTTCAGCCCTGGAAAGCCCTCGCGTCTACCTGGAAATTCTAAAACACCTGAACCAGAGAGACACCCCCCCCCCGAAAGAAACAGAAAGGGGCTCGGGTCTGTTTCGCTCAGTGAACCTCCAACTAAGCAAAGAGACTAGGTCAGCGAACAGGGTCCCAGGGAGGTGGCGTCTCCCCCTTACTTTCCCAACCCTCTTCTCTCATCAGGACTGCCACACTCCCTAAGTTTAGTGCCCTTTAAACCCTGCAAGGCCCTCCCTGCTGCTCTCAGAATAAAGCAGGTGCTTGAAGCACACACCTGGGGGAGGAGGGTCCCACCTCCGCAGCCCTCTCTTCAGTCATAAGGCCTGTCACTGCTTTGTTCCTGAGTGGGGCTCCCTAACCATTTGCCTGCCTGGTTTTACTAGCTCTTTTTGGACATTCAGTGTTCAGGCCACTGTCCCTATCTCCGAGAACTAGGATTTACGAGTCTCTATCTCTGCCTCGCCGGGGATAGCAGGCCTTTCTCTAGACCTTCTGGCAGCCCGGCTTTCACTGTCATGGAACAGGCCCTAAAGGAAGCCCTTTGCCAAGCTTGAGCACCACCATTGACTGCCTCGGGCCTGGTATTCCCTGAGGGAGTTGGCTTCAAACCTCTAAACTCTGGGTTTCCTCAAGAGATCCTGGAGAAAGCTTGCCCTACCTACAGACCTGAGGCCTCCAGACATCAGCACTTAACGCCCACACAACACCAGGAGAGGAAAGGTCTCCAAACAAAAGCTCCTCCCTGGCAGATAACAGACCCGAACTGATAAGGTCCCTCAGGCTGTGGAGGAAGTCACTGGCCCCAGGTCATAAGAGCAGGTTTGCAGGGACTCTAAGACCACAGGGCTGGGGACTTGCTTCTTGCTCTCTGGTGGCACCTACAGTAAAGTGACATGGCGAGGCTTGAACGAGTTAATATATACAAGCCTTAGAGCACTTCAATAAGTTTTTTTTTAATGGGGTCCTGTCACACACATACACACACACACACACACACACTTGGGTTTGACATTATTGAAGCAGAAATCATCTTTGGCCTAAATGACTGGAAAACACCAATAAAGACACAGGTAATAGAAAGGCCACATTTAGCCGATGAAATCGCCTTTTTTTAAAAAAACATTTATTTTATGTGTGTATGGTTGGGACATGGAGGTCAGAGGGCAATTTGTCAGCAGTTGGTTCTCATCTCCCACCAAATGGTGTCCAGGGATCAAACTCAAGACGTCACTCTTGGTGGAAGATTCCTTTACTCTCTGAGCCATCTCTCTGGCCTTGATCAAGGAAATCCCCTCTTAAAAGCAATCTACAGAGTGAGAGAGTCAATCCTCTGCAAGGGCTAGGGATTTTTAGTTTATTTTGGCATGGGACTGTAATTAAACTCAGTCTGCATTATACTGTATACTCAATTTGTGGTTGGTTGGTGACAGAGTCATACTATGTAACCCTGGCTAGCCTGAAATGTTCTATGTAGCCCAGGCTGGCCTGGAACTCACAGAGACCCACCTGCATCCGCCTCCCAAGTGCTGGGATTACAGGCGTATTCCACCACACCGTGACAGGATTTTTTTTTTTTTAAAGGAGAGTTAAAGATCTGGAGAGGTGGTTCATGGGTTAAGAGCACGGGAGCTCTTCTAGAGGACCTGTAAAGCAGTCCCAGGGGACCCGCTGCCCTCTTCTGGTCTCCATGACACTGCACACACGTGGCACAAAGACACACATGGAGGGGAAACACCCATACATATAAAATATTTAAAAATGAAAAGAGAGAGAGGATGGCCAGTATTAAAACATCAAATCTTTTAAATGAATCCAGCTAAGATGCACCCTAGCCCCTGAGCAGAGCCTGCACCTGGAGACAGGAGACAGGCAACTACTGTATAAAATATGGAAGTTGCATATCAAAGACCATTAGGTCTTGAGTGTCAATTCTTATCCCCATTGGTGAAACTTTCTTAAATGCAATTATGTCTTCTTCTTCTTCTTCTTCTTCTTCTTCTTCTTCCTCCTCCTCCTCCTCCTCCTCTTCCTCCTTCTCTTTCTCTTCCTCCTTTTCTTCACAGGCTTAATTCATTTATATGGTACCAAGTTCAAATCAACAGCAACAAGATCTCTTTGTGCTGTCCACCATTCTCTCCATTTTCCCCCGGTGGAAGAAGCAGGTTCATAGGTGGAATTCGTCTAGCTGTTTTCCAGCCGAAGTCACACAGGACTCTTTGGACACCTGTATCAGCCTTTATGTCCATCGCTCCCTTTCCCCGCTGTGGTGTGGCCACCTTAACCCCACCCAACCCCCGCTCTGAGACCGCTTAGTCTCCCGCAGGTTAAATGCTTACCTGAGCTACTGACATTTGAAAATGATTAACCCGTTTGTGGGTCTTTCTCCTCTACACTAATAATCACTAACATTTACTAAGCTCTGTGTGTGTGTGTACATGCCCTTGTGGGTATGTGCCCGGTATGCGTGTATATGCACACACATTCATGTGAAGGTCAGATATCTTCAACAATCTCTCTTCACCTTATTTTTTGAGACATGGTCTCCCCATGACCCCAGAGCTCACAGCTGACTTAAGCTAGCTGATCAGCACACCTCAGGGCACCTCCTGCCTTTCCCTTCCCAGGCACACACCACTGGACTCTGAGTTTCAGGAGGGTCAGGGATCCGAACTCTGTGTTCATGCTGCCACGGCAAACACCTCACCAACCAACAAACACCTCCCCAGCTCCCTTACTGAGCTTTCCCTGTGTGCTAAACCCTGAACAGATTGTTTCATCTGTCCTCGGTATTGTTGCTGCCCTTAGTTCACAGAGACAGACAGACACGGAGACTGAGAGGGCGTCGAGTAACATTTACCGGTTTTCCACCAGACCAACCTGAACACAAATCCTTTCTCCACGGAGGTGCCTGTGTGTGTGTGTGCATGTGTGCGTGCCTGTGTGTGTGTGTGTGTGTGTGTGTGCCTGTGTGTGTGTGTGTGTGCACATGTGCAGGTGTGCATGGATCTGCTGGTGCATACATGTGCAGATCCATGTGGAGGGCAGAAGATAACTCCCGAGTCTCTAGATACCAACCATCTTGGGTTTTGACACAGGGTCTTTCACTGGCCTGGAGATCAGCCACTAAGGCATAGTGACTGGTCGGTGAGCCCCGAGGGGAATGCACACACCTCAGCTCTGGCATTCTAAGCAAGCTCCCACATCTGCGGGTTTAGTGTGGGTTGTGGGAATCACACTTACAAGGCAAGCACTTTTTCTGTTGAAATATAACCTCTGACCTCATGCTGTTTTGTGTGATCAAGGTGGAGCCTCTCAACTGCTGGAGAAATAGGAAGAGAAGTTGAACTACCCAGCCTTGCAGGTGGGGAGGTTGCCCAGTGGTTAGAGCAGGTGCTGCGCTTGCAGAAGACCAGAGTCCATTCCCAGCAACCCACTGGACAGCTCACCTACTTTCAACTCCAGGGGCCAGGGAACTCATGCCCTCTTCTGGCTTCCATGGGTACCTAGAGCCACATATGCATGCACACATAAATAAAAATAATTCACTTGGGAGTGAGGATCAAGATAGGGTTTTTCTGTGTAGCCCCGGCTGTCCTGGAACCAGCTCTGTACACCAGGCTGGCCTCAACTGCACAGAAATCCTCCTGACTCTGCCGCCTGAGGGCTGGGATTAAAAGCAAGTGCAACCACCGTCCAGCTAAAAATAATTTTAATTGAAAAAATAGATCTGCTTCTGCTGTATCCACTGCTACAGGAGAAATCCCAGAAGTGTCAGCAGGACCCCAGACAGGGAGTTAGGAGAGCCATACACATGTTCACAGTAACTGCTACACAAATGCAGGAAAAAGGTCAGCAAAGAGAGCGACGACACATCAGGCGAACAGGGCGTTTCTCACTCTTGTTTCTTGGCCATCTTTGAGTTAGTCACAACCCAAATAAGAACCAGAAGGTGGGATTTTTCAGAACTCCCATTTTATAACCAGTAGATGCAGCAAGTCTAATGTACCCGCCCTCACCTCAACCCCAAGACTGTTAAGGACAGTGTTGAGAGATCTGGTTTACCCAAGACCAGAGGCCCAACTGATATGTGTTTAGTAATACTGAGAGATGGCTATCTCTGTGTCAGGCAAGTGTCTAGCCGGAGAGAAAACGCGTTCCAGGCTATGAGCTGCCTCTCAGTTTAAGTCATATTGAAAAAAAAAAACTAAACTAAACCAAATTCAGGACACTGAATAGATTCCTTTTTTTTTTTCAAAATATGTTAAGCTCTCCTACTTCCTTTGTCTTTCTGAGTGAGCTTTAAAACAGTTTACCCATGTTTACATGAATCCTGGTAGGGAGCCGGCAGGATGCACTTGGCATGAAGTCCAGAGTTGGTCCTCAGGGCCAGTGTAAGAAACGGCCCTGAGTGACGTGCTTCTGCAACCCCAGCTCCCAGAGCGGCGTAAAAGGCAGAGGAGGGAGCCGCCCGAGCTCATGGCCGGCTCCCCGGGAGTTTACAGCACAGTGACAAGAACAAGAGCCGCTGCTTCAAACAACATGGAGGGAGAGAACTGACTCTGCTGACCTCCACCCAGCACACATGTATACGGTACACACACGTACACACGCACAAATAATGATGATTTGTTTAAACTGGAGACATACAATTGCAATTATAATTGAAACTTCATTAATTCTGCACATTCATTTGGAAACATTGTGCACTCACACAAGTGTGTGTGTGTGTGTGTGTGTGTGTGTGTGTGTGTGTGTGATGAGCTATCCCTATCTCTTGGTTTTCCACATAATCTAAGCTGGCTTCCAACTCACTGTTTAACCAAAGCTGGCCGTGAGCTCTCGATTCCCCTGCCTTAGCCTTCTGAGTGTTCAGAATATAGACATGTGCCACCGTACCTGGTCTGATCCTTTGATATAAATAACACTTATTTTCAAAAGTTGTAATTTAGTCATTGATGATTTCATAGCTATATGCAATATCTCTCTTGGTGCTGAGTTCTCTCTCCAGCCCCATTGTTCACTATATTTTTCACTCTAAAATTTTTCAGTAAATATCTTCACATTTTCCTTTAAAAAAAATGAGATTTGCCTTTCTGGGTGTTCCCAGAGCATCCCTCTGCATGACTACATCTTTAGTAACTGCTTGGAAGTGTTTCACAATCACATCTGAATTTTCTTGAGGTTGCCATCTTTTGACCTGTTAGGTGAGATTTTCCAGGTTTGCTGCCAGCAGAATAATCTAGGGTTGCATCCTGAGCATGTTTAAGGCTAAAGACTCTCCATGGTCCTGAGAAACGGAGATGGGAGAACTCAGCAGAAGTTTCAGCACGATGGAGTACACAGCACAGGAGAACCCAGCAGGATACACAAGGCAGCAGCAGAAACGAGAGAAAAGGTGGAAGGAGAGGATTCAAAGGTGCACACAGGTGCACTAACACACATACACAACAAAATAAAGCGTAAACTGCTTTGAAGAGGCTGGAGAGATACCTCGGTGCTTAGCACTGGCTGCTCTCATAGAGGACCCAGGTTCGGTTCCCAGCACACACACACACACACACACACACACACACACACACACACGGCAGCTCACAACCAGTTCCGGAGGATCTGATGCCCTCTTCTGGCCTCCATAGGCTCCTGCACACTCCGGTACATATAAAACTCACACATGCACACACACGTACACATACAAAATAATAAATAAAAAATCTAAAAAATTAGGGAAATAAAAATGACTTAAGATTAAAATTCCTTCACAGACTTTTGGGGTTTACGTTAACGTTACCAATGAGTGGAACAGAAAAAAAGTTTGTCTACATTGAAAACACTTTCTTACAAAACCACACACAGTGTATGTGCCTATGCGTTTTTGGTGCATTCTGTTGCTTTATAGCTAATGAATAAAGGGTGTGGGTCTTCTCTTTTTTTTTTAAGCAAAAATATGTTGCTTTGTATGTGAATTAGAGTCGTAATACTTACATAGTGGCGGCCTCCATACACCTAGCTCTGGATTGTCTCTCCGTCTTTGAGGAACCTCAAACCTGTCTTCTCTAGAGTAGCTATTGGACAGCCCAGCAAAGAGCCTGCTAGACTCCGGTTATCCTTTGGACAGATCAAGGGCAATGCCTACTAGCCATTCCACAATTGAATTGAATTCCTCCACCGTTAGTTTTTGATAGTTTGCAAAAGATGTTCCCACATACTGACATGTTTAAATTTTCATTTTATTTTCTCTAATGTGTGTGTGCCTGAGTGCAGATCTGTGCACCGTGTGTGTGTGTGTGCAGGGGCCCTCAGATGTCAGAGAAAGGCGCTGGATTCAGCTTCAGCAGGTGTGCTTAGTGCCATCTGACGACACTGCACAGCTCACACGTGGTCACTGTAGCAGATGGGTTTCTGTTGGGGAATTCCAGGCTCAGAAAGGCTGCCACCTACTCGGTGTCACGTGACTCCAGGTGCTGAAGTCTGACCTCCTACCAGCTTCAAGGGCAGGATGTACCTTAAGGGCCTTGGGTGTTAGGGAATGTATTAGTCAGGGTTCTCTAGGGGATCAGAACTTGTAGAATAAATGTATATATGCGTTAGATTCATTAAAATGGCTTACAGGGTGGTCCCGTTTGTCCAACCATGGCTGTCTAGCAACACAAGGTCCCAGAATCCAGTAGTTGTTCAGTCCACGAGGCTGGATGCCTCACCTGGTCTTCAGTACATGCCGGGATCTGGAAGAGGTGGGCTCTGACGCCACTGCCAGCATGATGGAGAGCAGAGCAAGCAGACAGAAAGGAAACGCTTCTTTCTTCCAGGTCCTTTATATAGGCTTCCAGCAGAGGGTGTGGCCCAGATTAGAGGCGGGTCTTCCCGCCTCAAAAGATCCTGATTAAAAGTGGGTCTTCCCGCTTCGAATCATTAAACTGAGAAGAAAAAGAGCCTCGAAGCTCTGGTTAATTCCAGATGTAGTCAAATTGACAACCAAAAACAGCATCACAGGGAGAAACATTTTACCCTGGGCTGGCTAGCTCTGAGAAGGCAGAGTTAGCAGGGCCTGGGCAAACAGAAGGGAACAAAGGTATTTTACTCGAATAGTTAAGAAATTCGGCTAAATGTTATAAAGTCTCAGTTCCTGGTCATCTCAAGATTTCTTGTTTATTCCCCAGGTGTCGGTCACAAAACAAGTGAGGCAAAGCCCTCTCCCCCACTGCTTTCTGAGTCCTAATTATGACAGAAGGGAGCCAGGCAATACAGAGGACCCACTCATGGATAATCTTTTAGCCCACCTGGATCAACTGCTCTTCTGTTGCTATGATAAAACACCATGTGCAAGATAAATGGTCTAAAAAAGGAGTTTATTTTAGCTTACGGGTGCAGAAGTGTGAGTCCTCCGTGGTGGTGAAGTATGACAGCATCATTAGACATGGCAGCAGGAGGAGGAAGCGGGAGCTCGCACCCCCAACCGGAAGCACAAAGCAAAGAGGGCCACTGAAGGAGCAGACTAAAGCTCACCCCAGAGCTGTCCTTTCTCCAGCAAAGCTGTACCACCTCACCCCCACCCCACCCCACCAACTGGGCATCCAGTGCTGAAATGCCTGTGGGGGAGACGCATCTCATTCACAGAGCCCCGCAACTGAGGGGCCTATTTGGGAATGTCTAACTATATACAACTGGGAATACTTAACATTTAAAAAAAAAGATTTATTTCATTTTTAGTTGTGTGTGTGTGTGTGCGCGCGCATGCGTGTGCTCAAACACACACATATGTGAGTGCAGGTGCCCAGTGAAGCCAGAAGAGGGTGCTGGCTCCGCTAGAGGTGACTTACACAGTTTACAAAGCTGTGAGCTGCTGCATGTGGTGCTAGGAACCAATCTCCAGTCCTGTGGAGGAGCAGCAAGCACTCTTGCTGCTGAACCATTTCTCCAGCCACCGAGCATCTTTCATTAAAGATCTGTGAGAAGGGGGAAAACAAAAGGGGAGGGGAGATTAGAATAAGAATAAGGAGGAGGGAAGCTAGGAGTAAGCTAAGTTCGCCTACACCAGACCATAGGTTCAATCTGAGCACCACAAAAATCAGGCATCGTGGCACGTGTCTATAATCCAAACTCTCAGGAGATCAACATCTTCTTTGGCTACATTGGGGAATTTAAGGCTAGCCTGAGCTAAAGAAAAACCAAAGGAGGAGGATGAGGAGAGACACCGTAAGTAGAAATAGCAAGTTAGGTGCAAGAGTTTGGGAAGGACTCCTTTTAAAGGTTTATTTATTTTTATTTCCTGTGTATGTGTACGTGCCTGACTATATGTGTGTGTAGACCACGTATGTGCTGGTGCCCTCAGGAGCCAGAATCGGGCCTTAGGTTTTCTGAAGCTGCAGTTACAGCCAGCGGCTGGTTAGACCCAGTGAGGGTGCTAGGAACTGAACCCAGGTTTCTGCACGAGCAGAAGGCATTCTTCGCCACTGAGCCGTTTCTCTGGCCCCTGGAAGGGACTCTTAGAATTCACTGTGAAATATTTCATCCTGTGTTTAATGACGGTGACAGGTCTGATCAGAGGAGGGAATTTTTAAATTTTCTGATTTATTTTTTATTATTTGTATGTGTGTATGCATGTACGTGTGTGTGTGTGTGTGTGTGTGTGTGTGTGTGTGTGTGTGTGAATGCAGATGTCCTTGGAAGACAGAGGCATTAGTTCCCCTGGAGCTGGAGTTACATGCAGTTGTGAACTGAACATTTGGGTTCCTTACAAGTATAGTCGCCTCTCTTAACCACTGAGCCATCTTTCTAGGCCCTTGTTTTTGTTCTGTTTTGCTTTTGTTTGAAACAGAGTCTTGTAGCCCAGCCCCGCCTAGAACTTGCTATGTAATTGAGACTGGTCTCGAACTTCTGATCCTCCTGTCTCCACATTCCAAGTTCTGGGACTGCCACCTCACCTCACTGCTCTGTAAACCAGCTTTATCAAGGTTATCTGTCGTACAAGGACTGCTAGTGTTTGCAGGCTGCAGTCTGAGGAGCTTTGAGATTAGTGTCCGCCGGTGAGAACATCGCCACAAGTGAGGTAATGACAGTCGTCATCCCCGGAGCCTTCCCGGATTTCCCACCGGCCTTTGGCTGCCTCTTGCTCAGCCCTCCGAACACCTCCCCTACTGCTGCTCTTACTTTTTCTTGCATTTTTACTTATTTACTTTATTACGTGCCTTTATTTACATTGTGTGTGTGTGTGTGTGTATGAGTACATGTCATGGCATGTGTGCAGAGGTCAGATGATAACCTGTGGGTGTCAGTTCTCTCCTTCTGCCACGTGGGTCTCAAGGATGAACCCCGCTTGTCGGGCCTAGCAGCACATGCAGGTGTGCTTATGGCCACCTTACTGGCCCATCACATCTTTTTATTTACTTAGTTGTTTAAGGAAGAAAGGCAAATCTTACTGTTCTGTCTTGCCCACAAATAGAAGCTTCTGGGCCTTTTTCTGGAGAGAGAGAAAGAGAGAGAGAGACATTCCAAATATAAAATCATTACCTTTCAGGGCAAGTGTGATTTTGGATCCAGAAAATTGATATTCCACGGAAAGCCCCCAAATGTGAAGAGTAACAGTGAGGAGCACAGCTAACAGGCATGTCCAGTCCTGAAGGATCTTTCTCTCCAAGTCACCAGTGCACTCTCTGGTTGCCAACACGGTGACGAAGTCATGCCGCACAGAAGATGACCCGAGACCTTGCCGTCCTTGACTTCCCAGAAGCCAAGAGTGAAGCTAGCTCCCTTTGCTTTCTGTTTCGGTCTTTGGCCACCATCCATGAGAGGTGTGAACCTTGATTGTGCCGAATGCATGCCTCGTGGGCCCGAGTGAAGTTTCTGTATGAATGCAAGAACTGCTCCGTTCCTCACGTGGCTCAGCGCCCTGCACACCTGCTGTGCGTAGTCCAGCCGGGTGAGAGTTCAGAGTCTCTGCCTCCCCCACACACCTCTGCCCAGGCGCAGGCAGACACCACACCGGTTTGTCATTCAAGGATGAGCCCCCCGAGGGCCTCCTGAGGCTCAGCCATCTTTTCTCTCTGATGCGCTTGCCAACTCTACATTTTCTCTTAATGAATTCCTCTTTTTACTAAACATTTTTTGAATGCATGTGCTCTTTTCTGGATGCTATCATAAACATTTCAGAGGCAAAATGTGTTAGCACTAATACCCTACTCCTAGCCTCTCCCTGGGAGAGGGATTCAGGTTAGATCTGGCCAGCCTCAGGTTTGCTGTGTAACCGTGAGCTTCTAATCTTCTTGCCACTACCCCGTGGGTGCTAGGTTGACAGTTGTCCCATGATACCCAGTGTATGCAGTGCTGGGTATACCCAGTGCATACACGATTGGCAAGCACCCTACCAACCGGGCTTCGTTCCTGTCATAGTGAGATTCAGTTGTCAGCTTGACACACGAGGAAGAGGAGGCTTTAGTTGAGGACATTTTCATGATTGATGATTGATGTAGGAGGGCCCAGCCCACTGTGGGTAGTACCCCTCCTAGGCAGGTGGTCCTGGGTTGTAAGAGGAAGGTGACGGGACAAGGAGAGCAAGCCGGTAAGCAGTGTTCCCCCACACTCTCTGCTTCAGCTCCTGCTTCTGGGTTTCTGCCTTGACCAGCCCTCCCTCGGTGATGAAGCGTGATCTGGAATGTGTAAGCCAAATAAATCCTTTCTTCCCCTAGGTGCTTTTGGTTGTGATGTTTATCCCAGCAACAGAAATAAGGCAAAACAACCCCCAAACCACTGGTCTATAATCCAAAGATAACCCACCCTTCATATTCCACTAGCACTAGTTCATGCTGACAATATTCATCATGGAAAAGTTCCCTGATACAGACAAACAGAAAGAAGAATATTTAATTAGTCATAGGTCCACAATCCAAGAATAACTTCTGCTAACTCTTTGTATATGTTACACACCAAACAGGAAGCATATTTGCCCTAAGGAAGCTCAATTTTTAATGAACTGATTTGTTGACATATAGACAGCCAGGGCCAGTGAGATGACTGGGTGCTGCCAAGCCTGAAGACCTGAGTTCAATTCCTGCTATCCCCATGGTGGAAGGAAGGACTCAAGTCCTGGAATTCCTCTAACCTCCCTACAGGCACTATGGCGCACACACACACACATGCAATGTGCACCTGTGAAAAATAAACACTGTGTACTAAAAAATGTTAAGAAATATAAGCAATCACAATTAGAATGCGTAAGAGCCCTGGCTGCTCTTGCAGAGGACCTGGGTTTGGTTCCCAGCATCTGGTCGGTGGCTCACATCTGCAGCTACAGTTCTAAGGGGCCCTCACGGACTACACAGACACCAGGTCTACATGGTACAAGCAGACAAAACATTCATGCACGTAAAACGTAAACAAACCAATCTTAAATATTTTAAAGTTATCCTTCCTCGGTGGTCTAAATTTACCACCTGAAGTGACATGTAGCTCCCAGTCTGAGACAGCAGCAGCATCCCCCGAGGAGGTGGTTAGAAACACAGATTCACAGACTGTCCCCCACAACGACTAAATGGACCCTACAGGAGTGAACTCAGCCTGACTTTACCAGGCAGCCCCGTGATGCTCATCTCCTCCAGCACCTCAGAGGCATTAGCGGAGCAGAGTCTCATGACTCTTCAGTTCTGTCTGGAGCTTAGCGAGTAACATCTTTTGGTTGTTTGTTTGAGGCGGGGTCTCCTGTAGCCCAAGCTGGCCTTGAATTCACAGAGTAACGGAGGATCGATTGCCTGCCTTGAACTTCCGATTCTCCTGGCTCTCCCGCCTCAGGGCAGGGATGACAGTAAATGTCCAGACGCTGGAGTAGACCCAGGGCCTATGCACACGAGGCAAGTGCTCCACCAGCTGAGACACAGCCCCAGCACACAGACTTTCTCCTTAGAGAATAAACACATTACAGATACCACTTTAGGTTTCCTGCAAATCCCCTTCTTTGCACATTTTGTGCTTCTTATTCCATATTCATTTATGCACAAACAACATATGACATTATTTTGAAGATTTTAAAGGATTCAAATGCTATCACACTCCACATACCCTGCAGTTAGATTTCCTGTGTTGTTTTTGGAATTTATCTATGTGCGGTCACAAAACCAACATTTGTCACAGTAATGGTTGTATGATATTCCCATGTAAAGATATGATTAGATTAATCTAGTCTTCTATTAATGACATTAAACACTTAAAGTTTTTCCAGTTGGTTTGGTTTTCCATTACAAAAGAAAATGCTGATCCAAGGCATGGTGGGTCTCACCTTTAATCCCAGCACTCAGGAGGCAGAGGCAGGCAGATTTCTGAGTTCAAGGCCAGCCTGGTCTATAGAGCAAGTTCCAAGACAGCCAGGGCTACACGGAGAAACCATGTCTTGAATTTAAAAAAAGGACTATTTTTGCTAATGAAAACAATAAATCTATGTCAGAGTGTCTTTTAGGCATTTTGAGGGAAATGGCTTTTAGCCTTTTACTGATTGTGTGTGTGTGTGAATTTCACATCATGTACCGCAATCCCATTCATCTCTGAGTCCCTTTGTACTCACCCTCTGCCCTTGCAAATCCCTCCCCAAGACAACCAGCCTTGAGGGAATGTTTTTAATTATTATTATTTTTTCTTTTAAATTATGTTTGTGTGTTTGGGGAGTGCAGTGCCCAGGGATACCAGAAGAGGGCGCTGGGTCACGTGGAGGTGGAGCTAGGTTGGTTACATCCTGTCAGATGTGGGTGCTGGGAACCAGCTAGTCCCCTGCAATAGCAGCAAGCCCTCCTAATCACCCACCATCTCTCCAGCCTCTTGAGGGGAATTCTGGATCAGCACAATGGCTGACTTTCTTTGCACTAGTGGGCTGGAGAGGTGGTTAAGAGCACCGGCTGTCCTTCTAGAGAACCATTGTTCAATTCCCAGCAGCCACACGGCATCTCACACCCATCTGTCGCTCCAGCTCCCTGAGACCCGACACCCTCACACAGACATACACGCAGGCAAAACACCAATGCTAGTCAAGAAATACATAAACAAACAAATAAATGTATATTTTTTTAAAAAAAGAAAAACAAAACTGTAGTTTTGGAAGCTGTAGTGTGTCACGGTGCGCCGCATAAAATATCTTTTTGTCCACACATTTTTACTTGCAAATGTTCATTGCAATGAGTCACTGGACTTGTTCGAGGCCTCCAGCTTCTGCTACGAGGTCAACACTGGATCCTCATTGGGACTCCTTTCCATATCCTCTTGTGGCCCTGTGCCATGGAGATCCTGCAGTTTTGGATCTGCAGGAACTGTACCCTTTGCACAAGCCAGCAGTTCACATAATTTAAAATAAGAATTAACAGAAGAGAATAACATAATACACACACATATGCACACACACAAACACAGAGCTTCTTTATTAGGACTGCACCTGAAGTCTTAACTATTTTCTATATAGCCATAGTGAGGTTTATAAGTTGTGTTCATGAAGCCCCCCCCCCAAACATAAACTAGTATCTAACCAGGGATGGGGCAGGGTTGTCTTGAACTTTGGCTGTTGAAAATGTTTCCTGAAGTGCATTTTCTGACAGTGCCTGTGGAAGCCCGTCAGCCCTGTTGCTGATTAAATGTTGAAATGGCTGCAGTGAGATGTGCTTGAACAGGTGGGCACCAGCTGTGGCTCTTGATTTTCAGGACCAGGTGGAGGACGTAGGTGCTGGGGTGAGGCTTGAGGTTTATAGCACGGTCCCTCTTCCTGTCTGCCTTCTGCTGCGTGTCTGTAGATGCAATGTGACCAGTGACCCCATGTCTCTGTGCCATCACCTAACACACATGTCTCCTTGAGTGATGAGTCTAAGTCACAGTACACATTTCCTCTCTCAACCCCTCTCTCCACACTCTCTCTCATTTTTAAAATTGTTTTGCTTTGTTTTTCAAGACAGGGTTTCTCTGTGTAGCCCTGGCTTTCTGTAGACTACATTGGCCTAAAACCCACAGAGATCTGCCTACCTCTGCCCCCTGAGTGCAGAGATTAAAGGCATGTACAGGCATGTGCCACCACTGCCCAGCTAAGGATTTACTTATTTTTATTTTATGTGCTTTGGCATTTTGCACACATACATATCTGTGTGAGGTATCAGGTACCCTGCACTAGAATTTATAGGCAGTAGTAAGCTGCCACATGGGTGCTAGGAATTGAACCCAGGTCCTCCGGAAGAACAGCCAGTGTTCTTATCCACTGAGCCATCTCTCTAGCCCCAAGTCTAGTCTCTCAAGCTGCTGCTTGTTAGCATGTTATCTCTGCTCTGAGAGGAGTAATAATACAGTGTCTAAGTAATGATAGAAGCCACACACTTGGGGTAGGAGTCAGGGTAAAGCAGTTGACAGCAGTTCAGGTCCTTGGCATGCGCATGAAAAGCCAGAGCTGGGGAGGGAGGAACAGGAAGACTCCTGAACTCGTTGGCCCGTCTGTCGAGGTGAACTGGTGAGCACAAGGCCCATAGAGAGAGCCGATCTCAAAAAGTAGCGTGAGTTACTGCTGGCTCCCAGCCCTGATCAGGCAGCTCGTGGCTGCCTGTAACATCAGCACCAGGGGATGTGATACCCCCTGCTGGCTTCCGAGTGCACCTGCACCCATGTGTACACACCTGTACACACACACACAATTAAATATAATAAAAATAATTCTTTACAAAGGTGGAGAGTGATTGAGGAAGACACTGGCTGTCAACCTCTGGCCACCACATGCACACACTCAAACAGCACACTCAGGCAAAGAAGCTGCGCACTGGTGTAGGTCTACAGGTGAGGCCATCGTACCTGGAAGATCCAAGGATGGGGTGAATCCATGATAATTGCTTTCCTGTTAATACTGTATTTGTATTGCTTTTTTATAGTTTCGTATATACAGGCACATAACATATTTTTGAGCACATTCACCCTGTACTCCCGCCTCTAGCTCCTCCCAGATCCACCCCTCCCAATTTTATGTTCTAATTTTTTTTTATTGCCCACGGAGTCCAATTAATGCTGTCCATAGGACTTATGATACAGTTAGACTGGAACATCCTACAGAGAGCAGTCCCCCGTGTCTACAAGGGGTACATTCTGAGAACCTATCAGAGATCTGAAATCGTTGGCAGCACAGCCCCCTCAGTGTGCATGACAAGATTTTTGTGCACATACATGTGATGAAGTTTGACTTACAAACTAGACACAGTAAGAGGCTAGCAATAGGAACGAGGGACCATGTGTAGTACACACAGCTTTAAATCCCGTACTCAGGGGGGCAGAGGCAGGCAGATCTCAGAGTTCAAGGCCAGCCTGGAAAGGCAGGACTGACCCGGATGGGTAGGGCAATTTGGAGGGAGATTTCACTATGCCTTTTAAAATTTGTGAGCTGGTTTCTTTTGTTGTTGTTGTTGTTTTCTGCAATTTTTCTACTAATATCTTTGGGACTGCAGGTTGTTTTCTGAGGTGTCATTTTGGACTCAGGACAAGTGAAAATGCAGATAAAGGGAGATTACAGCAAACACTGTAATCCCGGCCCTTGGGAAGCAGAGTCAAGCAGACCTCTGTGAGTCTGAGGCCAGCCTGGACTACACAGTGTTCTAGGACAGCCAGAGTTGCTTAGTGAGACACCTTGTCTAGGAAAAGAAAAGAAAAGCAAGAAAAGCAAAGGGCTACAGGCAGTAGAAGGCTATTATAGTTTAATAACAAGCTGCTTTCCTTTCATTTTTTTCTTCTTCTTTTTTTTTCTTTAGATGATGTCACGCAATGTTGCCCAGGTTAGATTCAAACTCTCGAGCTCAGGAGATCGACCGTCTCAGCCTTTCAGGTAGCCAGGAACACACGAGTCTCCTCACACCCAGGCATTCTCCCGTGTCTTTGTTCACTATAACTCTAGAGACGTCCGTGTTGAAGCATGGGGACGTCACTCGGCTGTCAGGATGGCTGCCTAGCATGCACGAGGCCCTGGATTCAAGTGTCGAACCACGCCAAGCAGCGCCAGGAACTTCAGGTGGCAAGCGCTGGTACCATCTCTAACTCAGGATCGAGTCAGTTCTAGTCCCAGGAGGATTCCAACCAACCAGGCAGAGAGCTGTGAAGAAACACCCAGTGCCCTTGCCCTTAGCTGCACACGTCCTAAGCGTTCTGCGGAGTCTTTCCTGGTGCGTGGGCCGACGGGCTTGGGGCCCCCTCGCCCCCAGCAGTGGCCCTTGTTCACTGGTGCAACTGTTTTCATCAGCAGTTGTAATGTCCTCAGTTCTGCAATCCCTCCCTCCGCTTCCTGGGATCCCCTAGGAAGTACGCTACTTCCTTATCGGGAGTTCTGTTCTTCAGTGAACCCAGGCCAAGGCCTTGGAGATCAGATGTCGGAGAACTCTATCCAGGCAGACAAGACCCAGCTCCCTCAGACCCTGTACACTGTCTTCCCACAGACACTGGGTGACAGGACGTGGTGGGTGTAAGTCCCTCGTGGGATAACTCTAATGCTGTCTGAAGAGAAGAGGAAAACGCTGGTCCGGACCCCAGATGAAAATTTCTCTCTGTAACTTCAAAGGTTGTTGGTTTATCTTCCCCGTCAGTTTGACTGGAGCAGGGATCTCAACAGCTCTGGGCAGATCTGTAAGGGCATTCCCTGAGGATGCCAGAGCCTTCTGGTGCTGGGCCAGATACAAAGAAGGAAGCACAGTGCTGACGTGGCCTGCACATCTTTGCCACTTGCTGAGCATGTGTCCCCTGCCACCATGCTGGTGTGAGAACCCGGTATCCCCAGTCTTCCCACAGGGACTGAAGGCCAGTGACACTCACGAGTCCTCCAAGCCTCCAGAGCTGGGTCTCTGGAAGCACCCAGCCTCGTGGACTGAACCACTACAGGGTTTTTGGTCTCCCGAGTGTGCAGACGCCTTTGTTGGACACCCTTATCGTGTAAGTCAATCTGCTAAGCCCCCTTTGCTATGTAAATTTGCATTTTGTGTGTAAGCCTCCTCTCCCCCCAAACACCGAGAGACAGCTTTGCACAACGGTCTTGGGCTTCTCGTGCATTTAGCAGCTGGTGTCATATATTCGGCAGAGACAGATATATGGGTTCTGGAGTTCTGCAGAACTCTGACTAATCAGCTGTGTACAGTAAGTCTCCTGTCATGATAGACTCAAGGAAGAAAAATGCCGGAAGGCCCATTTATAAATATATGCCTTCAAAGAACAGTCCTGCAAAGCCAAGGCCACTGTGAAAGGTTGTGGCTTTCTGACGGGAGAGAGTGGGTTTGGATTCCAGACCGTCTTTTCAGACCAAACTCTGCACACCCATGCAAAAGGTGTGTAAAAGTGTCATTTAATGTGTAAAAGTGGTCATTTCCACAGGGTCCTGTGGGCAATGACCCCCATCATTGGCGATTCTCTCTTTAAAAAAAAAAAAAACAAAACTAGATTTCTTTCTCAGGTCCAAAAACATGATTGCTAGCAATATATTCTTTATAACCACTCAACAAAAGCCATCTGAAAGCCCCAGGCTGTTTGTTGTAATGGAATTTTCCTCATGTGAAAAGTAAGCTGGCTGTTGGGTTATTAATGGACGTTAGGCCTTCCCTCCCCTCCGCCCCCCAAGCTGACAGCTTTAGTATCATGTTGGCGCAATTTATTCTGCAAAGGCATCCCTTCCCAGTTCTATCTTCCATCTCAGAATTGCAAGTCTTATTTTTATTGTGTTTGTCCAACATTTAATAAGATTTGAACTTGTTTGGTTGGCTTTTGTTGAGTAAGATTAAAGACGTAACATACACACCCTCTCCACCCGGTCTGCCCTCCAACCCTCCAGCTCTCTGTCTGTCTGTCTGTCTGTCTGTCTGTCTGTGTGTATTGGGGAGGAGCTACTTAGTTGGGTAAATAGATGGTTATTCTCAGCAATAAAATGAGCAAACAATGTGCGCGGACCCATACCTTTAAAAAAATAAAAAAGACAAGAGCAACCTCTGTTTGACCTTGAGGTCCTCGGCTAGGAGAGCAGAGCTCCCCAACAGACAAAGCAAGGCTCCTGCCGGAGAGAATCCTCAGAAGGCTGCTTACTTTCTGATTGCTTTGTTTAAACCAACCTGCCCTCTGATTTATAATCCTTGAGGGGAGTGGACTAGGAAAGGGAGGCTGGAAGTCTGTTTGGAGCACCCAGGAATCATGAAATAAACAATTAACTCTAGTGTGTAAGCCTCCTCTCCCCCAAAATACCGAGAGATAGCTTTGCAGAGCGGCCTTGGGCTTCTCGCGCCCTTAGCAGCTGGTGTCATATATTTGCCAGAGACCATCTTTCCAAGACTTCTTTCTTTTTTTCTTTCTTTCCTTGTAGCTGTGCAGGTATCTTGCCTGCATACTTTCTGTGTGCACCACTTGTGTGCCTGGGGCCCACAGAGGCCTCAGATTCCCTAGAACTGACTTATAGATGTGTGTGATGAGCCACCACTCGGGTGCTGAAAACTAGACCCAGGCCCTCTGGGAGACACATGCTCCCAACCCTGGGCCACCTTTCCAGTCCATGTCCTCACTTCCTATCATGGTAAATAGGGCCTAAGACTACTTTATTTTATTTTATTATTTTATTTTTCATGATTTATTTTTATTTTAGATGCATTGGCATTTTGCCTGCCTGCATGTCTGTGCCAGGGTGTCAAATCACTTGGAGCTAGATTACAGACAGTTGTGAGGTGCCGTGTGGGTGCTGGAAGTTGAACCCATGTCTTCCCTTAACTGCTGAGCCCTCTCTCTAGCACAACTATTATAATTATTAATTATTGCTGTCATTATTAGTGATGTGTGTGTGTGTGTGTGTGTAAGGCAGGTATTGTCAGAGCACATATGTGGACATCAGAGACAACTTTGTGGAATTGGTTCTCACTCTACCTTTTTGAAACTTTATTTTTATTAATTACAGTTTATCCACTTTGTATTCCCCCTGTACCTCCCTCCCCTCACTCTACCTTTTTACTCCAGAGACAGAATCTAGGTGATCAGGCTTTGCCCACTGAGCCATCACCAGCTCTTGGGTTTTTTTTGTTTGTTTGGTTTTGTTGTGTTAGGCAAGCCTGAAGACTTGAGTTTGGTCCTCAGCACCTAAGTTTATGCTTAAAAAAAAAAGGACAGACATGATGACATGAGATCAGGGTCTCAGTGATGACGAGGGAGAGACAGATGGACCCTGAGATTCAGGTGTCAGCCAGCCTAGCCCAGGCAGTGAGTTACAGGCCAATGAGACATTCTGTGTCTAAAAAGTGGACAGTTCCTGAGGAAAAACACTTAAGGCTGACCTCTGGCCTCCTCAACATGTGGGCAAGCACATGCGTGCAGGAGAACACACACACATATGCACACAGGCACACACATGTGTGCACACACATGCACGTGCACACACACATGAGAAAGAACACACAAATGCAAATAAATGTGCATGTATACACACAAAAACTTTAAAGGTAAGAAAAGAAAACACGAAGTAACCTCTGACCGTGAGGTGACCTTGAGGATGGAAGCTGGAAATAAGGACAGAGAAAAATGAAGAGAGAGCCAAGCATGGTGGTGCACGCCTTTGATCTCAGCACTCAGAAGGCAGAGGCCAGCGGATCGCAGTGATTTCGAGGCCAGCCTGGTCTACATAGTGTGTGTGAGGCCACCCAAGGTTACACAGAGAAACCCTGTCCTCTAGACTGTTCTGTACAAGACAGACCTTTTACGGTTAAACCATTGTTCATACATCCAAGCTGACTTGTCCTGGCCCAGCCTCCTAAGGGCAGATCAGCCTTTCAGTCGCTGAAACTCCAGCCGCGTCTGACAAATCTGCTGCGGCTTGGAATACTTTCCTTCTGACTCAACAGTTACCCTGATTAATAATGGAGTTGGCGTTTAAAAAAAAAAAAAGTCTCATGCTCCATTTTTCCTCCTTTTTTCTTTTCAGTTTGTTTAACTTTGTGCGCATGGGTGTTTTATCTACATATATGTCTGTGCGTCATGTGACTGCAGGAGCCACGGAGGCCAGCAGGGGGCATCAGATCCCCTGCACTGGCGTGATAGCCAGCCCAAAGCCACCTGTGGGTGCTGGGAATAGACTACACACAGGTCCCACTGTACAGCAGCCAGTGCTGTTAGTCGTGGAGCTAGCTCCCCAGAGCCCAACATTATTTTTTTCCTTTTTCAGATTTTTCCATATTTTTTACAGAATGTTTTTATTGATTCTTTGGGGATTCGACATCCAGTACCCCAATCCCACTCATTTCCCAGTCCTTCCACGTCTGCTGTCCACCCGAAAGGAAAAAAAATTTAATTTAAAACTAAAAATAAAACGTCTCTCCGACCCCTCTGGACATCACCTGCTCCTCGATTAACGGGCAGCATTCTCTCACACCCGCCATAGCTGTCTCATCTCCAGTTCTGCTTTGCGTGTGCCACTTGGCTCCTCCTTCTTCCCCACCTCTCCATCATACCTGTGTTTGTCCTAGTGGCGAACTGCGGTGTGTCACCGGGTACACCCCTTTGCCCAAACTGCTTTGCTTTCGAATATTCATTGCAATGAGTCATTGGTCTGGTTCAAGGCCTCTGGCTTACAGCGCAGCGTGGGCTCGGATGCCACCATGGCCTCAGGTGGCAGCTCAGGCCACTCAGATCAGTACGTCCCCATGGCAACGTGGCCCTTGGACATCAGTATGGCCTCTGGTGGCAACCTAGACCACAGACATCCACGTGGCCCTCACAGTAACACAGGCCATGGACATCAACACAGATCCCAGCTCAGATCCCAACACGGGCCACAGAAGCAGGCATGGCCCTGGCGGACAACTTGGGCTTGGACACCATGTGGCCCAGGCAGCAACACAAACAGCTCACATCACCCGGTTCCTCCCTGCCATCAAGTCTGCCTGTCTCCCAGCACGTCTCTTTCTCTCCCATCTCTCCACCACATACTTGCTCATCACAGTGGGGCCTGCTTGGCCCAAGCAGCGAGGCATGCTGGAAGCCCAAGATTTTCGATATTTTTAAAGTGTGTGTGTGTGTGTGTGTGTTTTGCTTTGGGCATGTGCATATGAGTGTAGCTGTCCATAGAGGCCAGAGACAGGGAACCCCCCTGGACTGGAACGGTAATCACAGCTCAGCCTGACCTGAGGACTAGAAACTGGACTTGGGTCTTTTGCAAGAACGGGACTCCCTCGGCCACAGAGTCACCTCATCTGCCGCTTTTTTCTTTTTCCACTCATTTTTACGTACTTGCTTGGCGCGCTCCCCCGCCAGCGTCCGTGTACGCACGTCCCGAGTGCCCAGGCAGGAGTCCGAGGACATTTGCAGGAGTCAGCCCTCTCCTGTCCTACAGATCCTGGGACTCGAGTCAGGCCCGGCAGCGATCACCTTTACCTGCCGAGCCCCCGAGTCAGCCCCTGTCACTCTGATTCCGAGTCTCACACCGTGGGGCCCTGGTTTCCCCAGCCGCTCTCGTTTCCACTCTCTGGAGTCTAGAAAAAGTCCCAGGGGTTCACGACCCCACCAAGGTCGAGTCTGAAATGATTCTGCACTTTCTCTGGCTGCCTGGGGGACAACTTGGAACTGAAGAGAAACGCCACGGATGGTCACAGCTACTCTCCACACCTAGGAGGGTGGTCTCCCGGGCCACTGCAGGTCTGTCTTCCCGGAAGCATTGTGTACCTGCTCCCCCGAGCTGGAGAAGACAATGGAGGCCTCTGGCCTCTCCCCACCTGGCCTTCGTATCTTCCTTCAATGCTTGTCCTCTGCAGATTTCTTCTTGGAAAGATTTGACTGGCAAAGGATTTGAAGAGACATTTCACTGCTATGATGGGTAACCTTGTCAACTGAACAGGACTTACCCATTATTTTTTCCCATTACTGTGTGTGCATGTGTGTACAAGTGTGAGCAAATATGTTTGTATGTGTGTGTGGGCACACCTGTATGCATGCACGTGGAGACCTGGGATTGTCAGGAAGCATCCTCTGCCTTATTCCTGGAGACAGGCTCTCTCGCTCAAACCCGGAGGTCCCCACGACTCATTAACCAGCTTGCTCTGGGGAGCCCATCTCTGCCTTCCAAGGCCGAAATTACGGGCCAGCCCCATCCCCACCCAGGATTTATGTAGGATCTGAGGATCTGAACTCTGGTCCTCTGCACAGCCAACACTCTGACTCCTAAGCCATCTGCCAGCCCACTCACGAGGTTCAGAGTCACCTAGAAGCCACAGCTTTGGGCACATCTGCAAGGGGATTTCCAGAGAGACCAAACCGAGGAGGAGAGAACCACCCTGACTGGGGGTGATGGCGTCCTGTGAGCTGGCCTGCCAGACTAAACAAAGATGAGCAAGAGAGCTAAGCCTCATGTGTGCAATCCCGGCACTTGTGTGGCAGGGCCAGGAGGAGGGAGGTCAAGGCCCTTCAGCTACACAGTGAGCCTGAGCCTGAGCCTCAGGAACCCTGTCAGAGGAGGGTCAGGAAGAGGGTATTTCTCTCTTCCTGCTCCCTCACTGTGATGTCGTGTGACCAGCCTCAGGCCTGCCGCCGTGACTTTCCTCCCGAGGTGGCCAGCTGTTTCATCACAGCAAGAAGAAAACTTAATAAACGAATTAATTGTAAACATCTGTATCTTCAAACTACTCACCTACAGGCCCCCCAAATCGAGAACGTTCTGAATAATCAGAAAGTTCAGACACTTAATTATTTCTTTTATTCTTGAGGTTATAATATAATCACATCATTTCCCCCTTCCCCTTCCTCCCTCCAGAACCTTCCCTAAATCCCATATTTCATTTTATTTTGGTTTCTCTGTGTAGCCCTGGCTGTCTTGGAACTCCTCTGTAGACCAGGCTGGCCTTGAACTCAGAGACTTGCCCGCCTCTGCCTCCCAGTGCTGGGATCAAAGGCGTGCCTTTCGTTGTTGTTTCTTTGCCTTACAGTTTGGTTCAGACACACCTGCTACTCTAAGTCAATCTTCAGTGCTTACTGTCTGAGGACCGTTAGCATGCATGCATCCCACGGAGAACGATAGCACACATTTCTTAACAGGGCGACCGTGTGTACGTGACCATGAGCTGACGCCCCTCCTCATGTTAAGTAATGGCGTGGAGGTCTCGGGCAACCATGATGTGGGTGAAAATTTTCAAACCGCCAAGTCGCTCTGGAGTCCTTCTCATGTCTCAGTGCTGTGTGTTGTTCACGCGTACCTAGCATTGCCAGTATGTACAACTCTACTGCGCTGTCAATCCCAGAAAAACCTAGCACGTACAGGCATGTGCACCGAGGGGAACTCGATAATGAATGTCACTGAGCTATCTTTTCCTCTTAGCCGTACCCTGACATACGGAAAATTATTCACTTGGGGCTGGGGTGATGCATCCGTCTTTAAAGCACTTGCTACAAGCCTCAGGACTTTAGTTGGATTCCCAGGACCCACGTTTAAAAGCTGGGTGTTGGGCTGCAGAGACGGCTCAGTGGTTAAGAGCACTGGCTGCTCTTCCAGAGGACAAGGGTTCAATACCCAGCACTGACATGGCAGCTCGCAACTCTCTGTAACTCCAGTTCTAGGGCATCTGATGCCCTGCATCCCTGGTGGCCCTCCACACAAGCAGACAGACTCATAAATATGTATTTTAAGCTGAGTATAGTGTGCAAACTCTAATCCCAGCCCTGGGAAGAGGGGCAGATCCCTGACCATCCAGACTAAGCCAGTCAGGGAAGCTCAGGCCAATGAGAGACTGTCTCTGAAAAACACAAGATGGAGGTCATCCATCACCGTAACTGGTTCATACATACATGAACGTTTTATTTTTCACATCTGTACAAAGTTGCATCTGTTCTTAGGAGTTCCTGGTCCTCTTGGAACACCCTGATCAAAAAAGAAAAAAGGAAAACTTTCCTAACCATATTGTTTTTGAGACTGTGTCGGAATGAAAGTGACTTTCCTACCTTCTAACTTTTTTTTTTTTACTTTCCAAATTTTATAAAATTTTTGTGATGAGAAAATAAAATTACCTTGAGACGGTGAGATGGCTCGGCAGGTAAAGGCACTTGCTGCCAACTCTGAGGACCTGAGTTCAATGCCCAGCACTCACTTTGCTGAAAACCAGAACCAGTGCCCGACCTCCACACACATGTACCCTCTGGCGTGTCCGTGTATACGTGTGTGCGCGCACACATTAAAGTAATAAAACAACCCTTTGAAAGGTGGTGCCCCGAACTCTTGGAACAGGAATACGTGGACTCATTGCCCACACCTCACGTGGAAGGAGACGTTGGCCCACACAGGGCCCTGAGACCCCCTGACCTGACCGGGAGCCCGTCATCCGGCTGTCGTTCGCAACGCTCTGGCTGGCTGCCACACTGCCACCCAGGTGCTGCTTGGCATCACTGAGGTCACCATCTCTCCACGTCTAAACGCTCTTCAAGGTCCTTCCATAGAAAATCCCTTGGCACACAGAACAAAAGACTGCTGCTTTTCCATTCTTTTCTGGGACCATCCACAGCTGCCAGCCTTAGATAAATCTTATTTAAAAGGGAATGTTTTGCCCATTCCTTTCTCTAATAGAGTAGAATGGAGACACAATACTATTTCAAAACTGGATATAATATACAGCAAATCGTCAGTTTTGTCATTTTAAGAAAAAGTAATTTAAATTCAAATTTATGTTTTTCTACCCATTTACCATCTCCCATGCTAAATATAGTATGTAACTAGACACAAACGAAATGGGAAGTTTGAAATTGATATGTGTTCTTAGATTTTGTTTTATTTTTTATTACATTGTGTGTGTGTGTCTGTGTGTGTGTGCATATGTGTGTCTGCGTGTGTATGTGTGTGTGTAAGTCAGAGGACAGCATGTAAAAGTCATTTCTTTCCTTCTACTATTTGGGTCTTAGAAACTGAACTTAGATCTTTAAGTTTTGTAATAAGTGACTTTATATGCTGCTTTATTTAGGGTGTCCCTGTTTTCTTAAAAATACACAGAAACCTAGAGCTAGCAAAAGACCATGAGAAAATGGTGTCTGATGCTCGCCCATCCCCTGGAATGGTAAACTGAGCCCAGTTGTGCGTGTGCTTGGCAAGAATTTCCCCCCAATCTCTAGTCCCTGTGACCATATGTGACCTAATTTTTTTCTTCTAGCCTCTTTGATCTTTGATTTCTTTGAGCTTAGATTTTGGTGTTTTTTTTTTAAGATTTATCATTTATTGTTTATTATTTTTACAGCATTCTGCCTGCTCACCAACCAGAAGACAGTACCAGATCTCACCGTAGATGGTTATGAGCCACCATGTGGTTGCTGGGAATTGAACTCAGGACCTTTGGAAGAACAACCAGTGCTCTTAACCTCTGAGCCATTTCTCCAGCTCCTGTGCTTTGTTTTGTTTTGTTTTTAAACAAGGTATTTATTTATTTGTTTGTTTAAATTTGGGGGGACAGAATCACGCTCTTTAGGCCAGGCTAGTCCTGAATTCTTGTTCTCCTGCCTCAGCCTCCTGAGTGCTGGTATTACAGGGGTGCATCACCCAATCCAAGCTCAAATTTGTAGAGGGATTTTAATCAAGCAACAGGGCTACTCAGGCTGGAATACAGACACACCCTTATCACACACCTTTAATTCCAACAATGAAGGAAAAGTTGTTTTGTAGAAGGAAACACCCATGTTTGAAAGTGCTGTCTAATTGAGAGGTAGACAAAATGACCAATCAGAGAAAGAGTTGACAGAATAGGATATGCCCAGTTCTCACAGGACAGAGAGGAAAGAGAGGCAACTTAAAAGAGAGGAGAGCAGAGCAGAGAGAGAGCGGAAAGGGAAAGAGAACGAGAGAGAAAGAGAGAGAAGGCAGTTTTAGCAGGACAGTTGTACAGAGAAGGTGGAAGAGAGAACAATCTAGACACAGGTAAAGACAGACGGAACCAGAGAATGAAAAGGAGACAGATTAGGACAGATTGTCAAAGTTATCGTGAAGCCAAGCAGAGCAATTAGTCAGAAGCCAGGAGAAGCCAGTTAGAAATAGTCAGCTTGGACAGGAGTTTCAGCCAGAAAAGCTGAGTTGAACCAGCCAGAGTTCAGAAAGCGCTAGAAAGGGTGAGTTTACTCAGCAGTAAGTCTCTGAGACGACAATAGTTTTGCAAAAGTTTGTTTCCATAGTCAAGTTCAAGAACCTTATTTAAAGACTGTTTGTATGATGGGGTGTGTCTTAGCTTTACACACACTCCTTACAGCTATTTGCCTGTATTTGAATGTGGTTGTGTGTGTACATGCGCTCTTGTGTATTCATGCCTGTGAATGCTTAAGTGTGTGTTTTGCTGTAGGGCCTCTGCCCTTTTTGGTAGTTATAATCTACAATTTATATTTTCATTGAGTAATTCTGTGACTTTGAAGGTTTACCCATTTCATCTATTTTGCATCAATTTCTGAGAGTGTTGAGCATGCTTAATTATCTCCAATAGCCTGCTGCTAATTAATACATTTATGATATGAAACAAATTGCTATTAACAGTATTCATAAATTCCTTTTATTTCAATATCAGTGAGTGTGTGATATGCCAATATTCTTTGTTAGCATTCATTTTTGAAAATGATTTATTTCTTTTTATGTGTACAAGCATTTTGCCCAAGTACCTATGTACAGTGTCCTAGGGACTCGAAGAACACATTAGACTCCCTGTAATTGGAGTTATGGGGTGGCCATGAGCCACCATATGGGTCCTGGGAATTGAATGTGGGCCCTCTGCAAGAGCAGCAATTGCTCCTAACCGCTGAACCATCTTGCCATGCCGTAGCATTAATTTTTATACACATACACATCTAGTCCTCTGATTTTCACACCATTAAGCCATTTACCTACTTCGACACCCAAACCATGCAGTGACTTTAGCATTGCCAAATATTCCAGTATTCCATGTGACAGCTGTTTCTAGTAGGGGGGAGACTGTGTATGTTAGCTAATAGTCTTCTGGATGCGAGGCCAGGAAAAACAGATTCGCTTTCAATATAAAAAATATATATACATTTTTAAAATGAGTTGCTAGGAAGTCACAACCACCACAGAAGCAACGCGTGAAAAATGAACCCACTGATGAAAAGCTTTTCTGCCTCCATGTTTGCATTTTCACAGGCTTGCCGGGAAATTCCTCCCAAGGTGGGAGAGATGGCTAGGAAACCCACACAGGGCTAAAACACCAAAACATGACGCAGCGAAGTCCAGCAGAAGGGCTGCGGTGCGGCTTCGTGTTAGACACCTGCCTAGAATGTGCAAAGTCCTGTGTTTGATCCCAGCCAAGAGCTTGTGGGGGGGGGAGGGGGTGTCACTTGTTATTTTAATCTTTGTGGTAGTTAAGCCCAACAAAAATATCACCTGAAAACATATAACCACAAACTAGCCTCCACATTGGCCTGTGACCTACTTCACACAGCCTGTGTTTTCTGAGAAACCCCAGATGATTTATTTTTAAATGACTCCGGAGCAGATGTAACCCTGCTCCCCCAAACCCTCAGAGACTGCACAACACGAAGAAACAAAAGGCCAGCCTTGTGGACTAGCACTAGCACAAGAGCATTAGATAGAATACCAACAAATGGAATCGAGGGGAATATTCCCAAGGAGAACTGTGAGATGTGTTACACGAGTGAGAAAAAAACAAAAGGCCCAATATTGGACGTCTAGGTACACTATTGTCAGGCATGATGATTCGAGCCATCAATTCAGGGCTTGGAAGTAAGGTGGAAGTCAGCCTGGGCCACATAGCAAGACACTGTCTCAAAACAAACAGACAAACAAATAAACAAATGGGCAGACAACTTGGTATATTAGTGTCTTTTTTTTAATGTAATTTATTTATTTTTATATCAATCACAGGTTAGGTACTTTGCATCCCAGGCGTAGCCCCCTCCCTCATTCCCTCCTACTCTCCCCATCCCTCCCTCATCTCCTCCCTGCCCCCTCTGAGTCCACCGATGGGGAAGGACTTCCTCCCCTTCCATCCGACCCCAGTTCATCTTGTCTCCTCAGGGCTGGCTGTAATGTCCTCCCCTGGGATCTAGCCAGGCTGTTACTCCCTGGCGTGTATGGGGGAGGGTCAAAGAGCCAGCCATCGAGTTCATGACAGAAATAGTCCCTGTTCCCCTTACTAGGGTCTTCAGTTGGACACCAAGCTATCATGGACCACATCTGAGTGGGGGTTCTAGGCCATATCCATGCATGGTCCTTGGTTGGAGAAACTGTCTCGTAAAAGACCCCTGTGTCCTGCTCAATTTGGTCTTTGTGGAGCTCTTGTTCTCCCCACGTCTTACTAACTTCCCCTATTTTTATTATTATTCCCAGCCCTCTGCCGAAGGCTTGGTTGTGAGTCTTAATATCTGCTTTGATACATTGCTATATCAATACTTTCAGAGGCCCTCTTTGGTATGCTCCTGTCCTGTTGCTTGTAAGAAAATTTGTGGGCTGGAGAGATGGCTCAGTGGTTAAGAGTGCTGGCTATTCTTCCAAAGGTCCTGAGTTCAATTCCCAGCAACCACATGGTAGCTCAAAGCCATCTATAATGGGGCCCTTCTGGCATGCAGGCAAAATACTGTATAAGTAATAAATAAATCTTAAAAAAAAAAAAGAAAATTTGCTTCATTTTAGTTGACATTAACCATTTATTTTCGGAGAGGGCTTTTTATGATTTAAGAAAACCCCCATGAAAAATATACAACTTTCCCACAGGTGCTTATTAGGCCAGAAAGGAGAGTCTATGTTATTCATTTATTTATTCAGCGTTTTCATTATCATTTCACACATATGGGTGTTTTGCCCACATGAGCTCCTGGTGCCCGCTGAGGTCAGAGGAGGATGCTGGATCCCTAGAACTGGAACTACAGGCAGATGTGAGCTGCTGTGTGGGTGCTGCGAATCGAACCCAGGTCCTCTGCAAGGCCATCTCTCCAGCTCCAGAATCTACTTTTCAAAACGTTGATTTTCTGTGTGGGCGTGTGCGTGTGAGCATTAGTGTGCATGTGGATGCACACACACAAACACACCAGAGCAGTGCTCTGGAGGCCGAGGAGGGAATGTCAGCCCTCCTGGAGCTGGACTTAGAGGCGGTCATTCAGCTGCCAGCTGCCAGAGAGGACTTCTGGAAACCGAAGTCCGCCCCTCTGGAAAAGCAGCAGGTGTTCTTAACTGCTGAGTCATCCCCCTCCCCCATCCCGGGGACTCAATCTTGACAGAAAACAATGGTGGCTTCATGGTGAAGTAAAAGCAAGACCAGAAAGCCGTTAACAAAAACGCCATCCTGAGCTGAGGCACAAACGCAATGAGATGAGAGAGAACATTCAAAAACTGTAACAGGAGGAGCTGAGGGCGGGGTTCAGTTCGAGGAGCGCTGGCCTAGCATGCGCGAAGCTCCAGCCCAGTAGACACAGAGCATGCTAGGACACACCTGAAATCCCAGCACTCGGGTGCTATAGCAAGGTCATCCTTATTTTTATAGCAGGCTCAAAGCCACCCTGAGACCTTCACACACACACACACGTAAATGAGACGGTAAAGCTAGTTTCAATAACACAGTTCTATACTTAAGAGTTACTGAAGGGGTCATGGAACTGACTCAGTGGGCCAAGAGGCACCAGGCCTGATAACCCGAGTTTGATCCCTGTGACACATTGGGTAGAGAGCATGACTGCAAATGATTCTCTGTCCTCCACATTCCTGCTGCAGCCCAGTCTCAAATTTACATACATACACACACACACATAAATAAGTATGCTTGTTTTTAAAGAGTGTGATGGCTGATCTTGGTTGTCGATTTGGCATGCCAGGGAAGGGGGACCCTCCACTGAGAAACTGCCTCCCTCAGATTAATCCGGAGGCATTTTCTTGACTGCTAATCCCTTTGGGAGGAGCCAACTAGCCCACTGTGGGCGGAACCATTCCTAGACAGGTGGGCCTGGGCTATGTAAGGACAGGAGCTAGCCTTAATGCAAGCTAGAGAGCAGCGCTCCACCACGGTTCTGCCTTCGGTGCTTGCCTTCAGTTCCTGCGCTCTACCACGGTTCTGCCTTCGGTGCTTGCCTTCAGTTCCTGCGCTCCACTTATTTCTAGTCCTGGTGTTTATCGAAGCACTGGAAGGCACACTAAGACAAAGTATCACTGAAAATCTACTAAAGTAAGAGAATCTGAGTTACACAGAATGACAAGCGACTGAAAAGGACACTAATCAAAATAGCAAAGTGGAACAGAAGACCCCATCTGCACAACAGAAACTGCAATAGAGAACAGTGGCCTGCCTTAGGTCATGATCAAGCATTTGAGGCCACCCTGGTCTAGAGAGAGAGTTCCAGGACAGCCAGGACTACACAGAGAGAGACAGGCAGACAGACAGAGAGGAGAAACAGGTAATGTGTCTCTGTAGGTAACTTCAAAGCACAACCAGAGTTCAAACATAGGACTGAGCTAAAAGACCAACGCTCATAGAGGGTTGTAAAAACCGTATAGCTACAAAAAGTGTCTTCTTGGGGCTGGAGAGGTGGCTCAGTGGTTAAGGGCACTGACTGTTCTTCTACAGGTCCTGAGTTCAATTCCCAGCTACCACATGGCGGCTCACAACCATCTGTAACGAGATCTGATGCCTTCTTCTGGCGTGCAGGTGTACATGCAGATAGAGCACTCATATATAAAAATTATAAAGAATAAAATAAAAAGTCTTTCCTCTGGGGCTGGCGTGGCTCGGTAGTTAAGAGCACTCACTGCTCTTGCTGAGGACTCAGGCTTGTTTCCAGCACCCACATTGTTGGCTATTCAGAGCAAGGAAAGCCTTCCCTTTGTTTTCTTTGCATTCTTTGTCTACTTTGCAGGAAAGTGTCCTCTGCCCTGCTGAGGAGCTCCAGGGCTAGACTGGGAAGCTTCAAGTTTTGCCCCTGGGCTCCCCCTACAATCTTTCCCGGGTAACCCCTTCTCAGCTCTTCAGCTCCTTGGGTGCCACACCCTGTGGTCCCTGAAAGGGGTGCTGGGATCTTCAGGCTGTGCTACTGTGTTCTCTAAACCTCAGGACGGCAACACCTCAGGACTCCAGATTGGCTAAAATTAAACCTCCACAGCCCTGAGACCTGAGATCAGACCCTGGAGAAACTGAGTTGCTGAAGCCACAGAGAAAGCAGAGGCTCTGGAGGCCTCGGGTAAGCCTGCTGCTGACAGGGAACTCTGGGGAGGGAGGCGTGTTTAACTGGAGCTAGTCAGCGAGCTCAGGAGGACAGTCTTTGTGGCAACAATGTATCAACTAGCCATTCCTCCCAGGCAGGAGGTCTGACACCCCCAGCCAGGGGCCAGAACTAACCTAACCCCTTAGTCCAGTTAAGGAAAGTTGTTTAGAGTTCAAGTCTGTGTAAACCCCTTAGGACAAAAGTTAACAGGCCCCTCCCCCACACCTCTCTAACCTTCAAACTGTCACTTCCAGCCTCTAACTGTCTCAACTGGCTGTCCCCAGCTCCTCAGTGGGACCACTCCCAGATTTAGGCTAATTTTAGAAGAAGGGGCTGAACAAAGCCCCACCAATTCCTAAGCTTCCCCCAAACTCAGGACTTGAAATCCCACCAATCCTCACTCTGGAAATCTCTGCCATAGAAAGCTCCTCCCCCTAAAAATAACAACAACAATATATAAATTAAAAAAAAAAAAAAAACAACCCCACCTTATATACAGGCTGTATTTGCCCAGTTCTCTGCTGTCTTTTCCTGGGAACGGAGGCAGCCATTTCTGGATTCCTCCTCTCCCGGAGCCTTCCCTCCAATGAATCTCCTCTGAGAGATATACTGCTTTATGTGACTCTCTCATTGGAAGAAGACAGGGACACCTTCTCACCCAATCAGGAAGGCCAAGAACCACCTGGAACTGTAGTCCCTGGACATCTGGTGCTTCTTCTGGCCTCCATGGGCACTGTACCACAGAATGCACAGCAGCCATATGTTCAGGCAAAACATTCATGCATATAAAAATTTAAAATTAAGATTCTCTTCTAAGTCAATTTATAAAGTTAACCTTGTCTCCTGCAACTGATGAGACCTTTCAAGTGTATTTTGATATCTGATTGGGCTAGTCCTGTCGCTCTGGTCTTCTGTCACTTCTGATCTTCTGCTCTTCCCACTGATCCATCTTCCTCGTCCTGTTAAGAAGTATTAAGACAGCATGGTGTCACATGTCTGTAATCCCAGAACTCAAAGGCAGAGACAGAAGGATCACCATGAATTTAGGACCAACTTAGGCTATGTTGCTACTCAAAGATAAGCCGGAGCAATATGAAAGTACAAATGACAAACTAGGAAGGTACGCTTGCACCTTATACCACAGACATGGGCCAATTATCCAAACACATAAAGAATCATAGTAAATCAATATGGGAAAAAGACCAGTGAAGATCCACACTGGGAAGAAAAAGTAACAAAGTACATGAGCAGAAAGTTCATTGAAAAATCTATACAGATGTCTATATGCATATAAAAAGAAAGAAGAGATCACTCCTAACAATAAAACTGCAAGCTGAAAGTAATCCTGGGTATTTATTGGCTACAGCACCGTCAGCAGAGTGCTCACCTAGCGTTAAAGAGCCCCGGGTGTGATCGCCAAGCACTCCCTAAACGGATATGGCAGCGAACACCTGTAACCCAGCACTCTGAAGGTGGGGGGCAAAAGCGGCTCTGAAGTTCAGGGTCGGGCCCGAGAGCACAGTGCTTGAGAGTATGCACTGTTCTGGAGGAGGACCTGAGTTCCCAGCACCGGGGTGGATGACACACAGACTCCTGTGAAACACACACACACACATACACACAGAGCTGGCCTTGAACTTACAGGGACCTGCCTGCCTCTGCATCTCCAGTGCTAGGCTGCAGAGACAGCTCAGTGGTTAAGGGCATGTACTATTCTTGTAAAGAAGCTGAGTTTCCAGCCCCAGGGTTGGGTGACTCACAGCTACCTGTGGCTCCAGATCCAGGGGCTCTGATGTCCTCCTCTTCTGCCCCCCATGGACACCTACACTCATGTGCACAGGCACGTGTACATAATTTTGAAAAATAAAAGCAAATCTGTAAAAAAAAAAAAAGGGGATACATGTAACATAAAATTCCCACTAGTGGCACGACATCCACAGTGTTGTTCACTGTCTAGTTCCAGAAGACTGTCATCACCCAGGAAAGGAACTGACATACGTTATGAACCTGAACCCCCCACACCCAGATTCACGCTATGGGTGTTGTCATCCAGGTCTTGTTGCTGTAGAGCCTTTAGCAGGGAAGTCCTGGCTGGCAGAAGCAGCTCACTAAAGACCAGAATTTGAAGGTCCTAACTCAGCTCCTCTCCTCTTCCTGGTCTACTGAGATGTGAGACGCCTACCCTACTCCTGCTGCTTCGGCTGCTGCTGCAGCTCCCCACCATGGTGAGCTGATGCTCTCTCAATCCGTGAGCCGGAATCCTCTTTGAGCTGTTTTGATCACAGTCTATGATCACAGTGTTTCAGCAGCAACAAATGCACCAGTATATCTTCATTCTCCGTCTCTCTGCCCCTAGCCCTTGGCAACCAACAATATTCTATCCAGTTCTACAGAATCATCTATTCTGAATATTTTGAAAAGCAGGACTGAAACAGTATGTGTCCTCTGTGTCCAATTCCTTTCTTTTAGCATAATATTTTCGACGGCCATCCAGACTGTAGCGTTGGTGAGTAAAGAATGACAGTTTTAACATTCCTCATTACCTAGTGTCCACCCCTGGCCTCTACACACACATACATATATGCCACACACATACAAATATGTATGCAGACATACACACATGCAAAACAGAGAAAAGAAAGCAAAGAAAAGGAGGAGAAAGGAAGGATTTCAAAACAAGAAAAGCAGGCTCCAGGCATGGTAGCATACACCTTTAACCTCAGCAACACAAGGCAGAGGCAGAGCTCTGTAGTTCAAGGCCAGCCTAGTCTAGAGAGCAAGTTCCAGTCTAGGCAGGCCTATATAACGAGGCCCTGTCTCCAAAAATAAAGCAAACAAATAGGGCAAGGGAAGAGAGAAGCCTGGAGAGGAAGCCGCAGATTCAAATCTACTCTAGCCACTAGTAGTTCTGAGTTAATCATTCCTCTTCTCTGGGCCTTACCCTGAGGAACGGCCATGTGCCTGTGGTCCCTCTAGTTACACATCCCATTCCTAGGTAAGAGCACAAATGTGGAAGAGGTGGCCATGCAGCTTCACTTGTCCTGTAGGGCCTCTCTGCTACTCAAAGGACTCAGCAAACATGTCCACTCCAATTCTCTTTAATCCATTCTCACATCAGCCATGAAAAGCAGAAGAGAAAACCCAGATGAACATTCCTGTTTAAGCCAGTTTCTTGGGACTGATATTTTACCAAACAGTAAACTGATGAATCATGAGATAACCTTGGAAAGCATTTGACGGTTGAATCTTCTGAACAGTTTTTCAGGAAATGGGCTTTAAATGGGGGAAGAAAAAAATGTAAATGTGTTCAAGATGGGGAACCATCTCAAATAAAAATAACTGCATCTTACTTTTAAATTTTTTTTTGAAAAATCATTTTTAAAAATATACAGTGTTAGATAATTTTCCCTTTTAGATCTTACAGTCAGTTCTGCATTTGCTTAAATAAAGCTTTGGGAAAATGAGCTTCAGAAAGTTCATCCTCCCAGGCCAGGAGGATGGTCCAGGAAGAGGAGGACTTTTCCTGCTATTTGCTTGGTTACTTGGTTATTGATGGCTACTCGTATCCTGAAACCAAACACCACTGTCACAGTGAGCTTTCCTTGTCAACCTGACACAGCCTGGAGTCATCTGGGAAGGGGCTCTCAATGGAGGGATTGCCTAGATCTGATTGGCCTGGAAGCATGTGGGGGGGTGGGGGCAGGGGGGTCTTGACTGGTAATTGATGTGGGAGGGCCCAGCCCACTGTGGGTGGAATTATTCCCTAGGCAGGTGGCCCTGTGTCAGATGATAAAGCTAGCCAAGGCAAACTTGAGCAAGCCAGAAAGCGGTGTTACCAAACCTCTAAGAGGAGCCTCACCAGAAGAAAATGAACCACTGAAGGCAAATCTTGAAATTCTGCAGCCTGCCACTGTCCCCTCCCTGCTGTCCTCTCTCTGCTTCTGGCCTGCTGAAGCAGGAGGACCAGCTGTCTCACATTCCTGCCTCTCTGCCTTCCCCACCACGACAGACTGTTTCCTCACAATGAAAGCCACACGAACCTTCTTGTCAGGCATTTTGCTCACAGCAATGGGGGCAGAAACTAATCCATCTGTCACACACCCAAGGGCATCTATCTGTATTAGCTTTTTCTCTGGGTGCTATGAGAAAGCACCACGACCAAGGCGCTGTAAGAAGAGAGAGTTCACTTGGGCTCCCGATTGCAGATGGATTAAGAGTCCATTGTGCAAGGAGACAAGGCAGCAAGTGGCAGGAGCAAGCACCTAAGCGCTCACATCTTTAGTAGCAAGAGCCAAGATGAGAGAGAGAACTCTAAAGGAAGGGGAAGCTGTGAACCCTCAAAGCCTACGCCAGTGACAAACTCCTCCAAAGAGGCTGAGCCACCTAGAGCCTCCCCCAAACAGCGCCACCAACTGGGGACCAAGTGTTCAAGTGACCAGGAGGAACTACAGGGGACATTCTCATTTTAAACCACCACACCAGTCATGTGCATCACGGCATCTGTGGAAGAATCCAGGAGTTGTGGGTATAGCTTAGTGGATAAGGGCCTGGGCTCCAGCCCAGCACCAGAAGAAGAGGAAGAGGAGAGAGAGGAGGAGGGCCTGGAGGAAGATCCACTCTAAGCGTAAGGCCCTGGGGTTGGGAGGCATCACTCAGCATAGAGAATAGAAATAACTCTTGGCGCCCCAGAATCTCTGCTTATTTAAGAACCAGACACGGACTGACGGGCCAATATTGTGTGCGCACGCATAGATAAAAATATATATTGCTCGCCATCTAATGGAGTCACTAAGGGATTATAATTTCTTTTTGAATTTTTGAGATCTGTCTTCCTTAGATGCCATCAGTATGAAAAGTCAGAGACAGTCCCACTGAAGGACTGAGACCAAGGGAGGGCTAAATCCTTCCCTGCGTACTTTAACCTTCAGAACACAGACATTCAAGATTCCAAAAGTCTGAGGCAGATCGACGCAACATCTTAGTGAATGTACAACAGTTACAGGATTTCTGGGGAACTTGAGACGTGGGGTACTTAGTGTGCACGGAGGCAGTCCAGCTAACTAGGTTGAAAGGTGCCATTACTCAGAGCTGGTGTCACAGTTCCAAATCAGAAAAGGGGGTTAGAGAATTCCCATGTGTGTCTAGTGCTCACAACATTGGACTAGGGAATGAATCTTTAACTTAATGACATTGCGTACCTCGATGAGGGACACAGTGGGTATGATTGTACATGAGGGGGTATGTGCACGCCTGTGTGTGTGAACCGCATGCTCATGTGTGTGTGTTTGTGTTCTCATGTGTGTGTGTGTGTGTGTTGGGTCAAGTAGATCTGACTGCCTCTGCCTCCAAAGTGCTGGGATTAAAAGCATGCATCACCATGGCCAGCATAAATGTAATTTTTAAGCATTAAAAAGAAAAGTTTGCAAGTAACACTAACACTTGGACACAGCTGCACAAGGGTGACAAGGAAATGGTTGCTGGGCTCTGGTTGGAGGAAGGCCGTGAGCTAGCACAGTAACAGGATTCCTCTAGCAGCCTTGCCAAGGGCAGGACCTAGGATGGCCAACGGAGTCAGGAACGACAGAGACTAGGAAGGACAGCAGAGAGGGTTGTGAGAAACAGTGAAAGTCTGAATCCAATTTCAGGTCAAACTCTTCAGTTTTGCAGGATTTGCAATGAGACCCAAAAGAGATGAAGGAGAATCTGGGGTGTTTAGACCAAACAACTGTGAGAATAGTTACCATGAAATGAGGTAGAAAAGATACAAGAGTTGGGGATAAAGAGCTGAGTGTGTGTGTGTGTGTGCGCGTGCATATGGACGACAGAGTGTAGCCTCCTGTGTCAGTCCTCTTGTTCTCTGAGACAGGGTCTCTCCCTGGTCTGGAATGCTCCGATGGCCAGGCTGCCTGCCCGTCATTCCTGGGAACCTGCCCATCTCGGCCCTCCCAGCGCTGGGATTACAAGTGTACCCCAGTGTCCACCCCCACGCCTGCCTTTACAGAGTCAGCCATCTCCTCTGCCCCAGAATTTGGTGTTAAAACTCTGGAGTGGAGACATCCCCTAGAATGGTCGAGCTAAGGACTTAAAGCAGAGCCCAGGATTGCAGGCAGAGGTTTGGAAGTTGGCCGGAGAGATGGCTCAGCAGGTAAGAATGTGTACTGCACTTACAGAGGACCCAAGTTTGCTCCCCAGAATCCACAGCAGGAAGCTCAGGGCTGCCAAGAACTCCAGTGCAGGAGAGCCGAGACCTCTGTTCTTCCATTCGCACGCGCACACAGACACACACACACATGCCTACACACACACACACACACAACACACATACCTACACACACACAAACACACACAACACACATGCCTACACACACAGACATGCCTACACACACACAAACACACACAACACACATACCTACACACACACATGCCTACACACACACAAACACACACAACACACATGCCTACACACACAGACATGCCTACACACACACAAACACACACCACACACATACCTACACACATGCCTACACACACACAAACACACACAACACACATGCCTACACACATAGACAAACACACACACATACCTACACACAGACACACACATGCCTACACACACACAAACACACACAACACACATACCTACACACACACACAAATACCTACACACACAGACAAACACACACACACATACCTACACACAGACACACACGTACTTACACACACAGTCACACACACCTAGACACAGACACACACTTTAACATATATCTTTTTTTTTAAAGCAATTTGGAAGTTATTGGTACAGCCCCAGAGCTTAAAGTCACAGGCCCAATGACATCATCTGGACAGTAAGTTATAGATTGTGAAAATGAGAAGAGGTCCAAGGACCAGCCCCGGGGACTTCATCGCTGAGGTAGGGCAAATGAAGAGGAAGCAGTGAATGTGACTGAACCCAAGCAACCAAAAACATGGGAAGAAGCCAGATGGGCACGGTCTTCAAAGCCAGGCGAAGGAAGTTATTAAGGTATAAAAGTCAGTAGATGGATGAACCGGACAACTCAATTCAGACGAAGACAAAATTAGTCAATTCACAGACATGGAAAAGAAAAGAGCATCTAAGAGAAAGAAAGACGGAACAGTAGACTCCAACACTACGTCAGTGAGTGGTTCCTCTAGGCAGCACGGGTGAAAAGGCAATCATTTTAGGATAAGGAAGACCTTTGCTTTACTCATCATTTAAAACATTTTAGGACACCTATTTATTTTTACTTTGTGTGTTCATGAGTGTTTGCCTATATGTATGTACTCGTGTGTGTCTGGGACCAGTAGAGGCCAGAAAGGGGTGTCCAACTCCCCAGAACTGGAGTAACAGGACTGCCGTGTGTGTGAGCCACCCTGGGGTGCTGGGAATACAATCTGAGACTCTGGACCCTTTCTATACAGTCTCTGCCTCCCTCTTCACGTCCCTCTCTCCACCATACCTGCTCTTCGCCACAGTCCATTTGGACTTCACACGTAGTGGTACTCAGCTCTCTAACATGCAAGAGCGAGATGTTCTAAGGTACGCTGATTATTTCCACCTGTTTTCTTAGTTAAAGGGGATCCAGATAATTCTAGAACCCACTTGAGCGGGGACTACACAATGCTCTTATAGAAGCTTTCTCCAGAGATCAATTACCACAGAAAGAATTTACTCAGGAAACAGTAATGAACTTTCTGACTACATTACTGCTCAGTGCTTTCAAGTGTTAGAGTGTTTATGAGTTCTACTATGGAGACTTTTTTGACAAGCAGGACAGAATTTGATCTCACCAGAAAAAAAAATTACTTTAAAAAAGGCATTTTGCCCCACGTTTCAAATTCCTCAGTCTCTAATGCATAAAGGAGGTACAGGCTCACAGAATCCTGGACTCCTGGGGCCCAGGCCTGACCCTTCTAAGAGTGTTACAAACTGACTCTGAACGCAACACACCAGCAGGAAGGTCACATACAAATAACGGGAACCCGAGAGCTGGCAGCTGGGAAGGCAGCAGCCTCAGTCTCTTAACAGCATCTGCTAGTCTCTCAAGTACGGACATGTCAGTGTTGAGTCATGCTCGCTCGATCTCTCTCTCTCTCTCTCTCTCTCTCTCTCTCTCTCTCTCTCTCTCTGTGTGTGTGTGTGTATGTGCTCACACACGTGCGTGTTCATATGTTACTGGGAGATAGTGGACCTACTACAATCCCTCTGCCTCAGCCTCCCAAGGACCTAGGATTATAGGCCCCAAACACCCCACCCACTTGTGGAAGCATCATTTCTGACTGATGATTTCCTTATTCTGTGGGTTTTAAGAAAAACCTGAGGTCTGGTGCACACCTGTGATCCCAGCACTCAGAAAGCAGAGACAGGTGGATCTCTGGGAGTTCAAGGCCAGTTTGGTTGACATGGTGAGTTCCAGGATAGCAGAACTACATAGTGAGACCCTGTAAGAAAGAGAGAAAGGAAGGCAGGAAGGGAAGGGAAGGAAGGAAAGAAGAAAGAAACAAAGAAACAAGCAAAGAAAGAAAGGAAGGAAGGAAGGAAGGAAGGAAGAAAGAAAGGAAGGATCTGGAGAGGAAGAAAAATTAACAAGCAGCATATACTCCCTTTATCTTAAAACAGATAGTTCCTTAACTTTGTTTTTTGTTTGCGCATGGATGTTCTGCCTGCATGTCTCTGCAGCACATGCATGCAGGCCCAAAGTGGGCATTGGATTCTCCAGACTGGACTTACAGACAGTTGCATGTGCCAGGTGCAAGCTGGAAATAGAACCTGGGTCCTCTGCAAAGCTGAGAGTGGTCTTAATCACCGAGCCATCTCTCCAGCCTACCCATTCTTTAACAATAATTATTTTCTAAAAGATTTTATTTTATGTATGAGTGTTCTACCTGCATGCCAGAAGAGGGCATACGATCCCAGTATAGATAGTTGTGAGCCACTGTGCGAGCGCTGGGAATTAAACTCGGAACCTCTGGAAGAGCAGACAGTGCTCTTACCCACTGAGCCATCTCTCCAGCCCCAACAATAACTTTCTAATTTTATTTTTACCAGAAAATTTCAGGGATCTGCATTCAGACGGGGTGGCCTGGAAGATGGCTCAGTGGTTAAGAACACTTGCTGTTCGTCAAAGAGGAGCCGAGTTTGCTTCCCAGCATCTATGCTGGGCTGCTCACAACTGCCTGCTACCCCATCTCCAGGAGATTTGATGCCCTCTTGTGACCTCTGTAGGCACCCGCACATGAGTGGATAGCATCTGCTGTCCCTGGACAAGATATAATCACACACACACACATAACTTAAATAAAAATAAATATTAAAAAAAAATAGAGAGAAGAGTCTGAAGCCTTATAGGGTGGGCAAGCTTCTTATGGAAAAGGAAGAAAGGGAACATTTGGAAGAGTGCTTACCTGGAATGCATGAAGTCCTAGGTCAGTGGTTCTCAACCTGGAGGTCATGACCCCTCGCATATCACCCCAACATGAGGAACTGTATTAAAGGGTCACAGCACTGAGAAGGCTGAGAACCGCTGCTTTGAGTTTAAATTCCAGCAGTAGGGGAGACATGGTGGTGGTCGTGGGGGTGGGGGATGCCTGTATTCACAGCACTAGGGAAGCTGAGGCAAGAGGATCGGAAGTTCAAGCTCATCCTCTGTTCACAGTGATTTTTTGAAACCAGTCTGGCCTACAAGAGATCCTGTCTCCTTCTCTAGGAAACAGAGCTGGGAAACCTGAATTCAGCCCTGCCCCCCGCCCCCCCCCACCACACACACACACACACACACACACACATACACGAAGAGAGAAAGGAATAGAGCGGTATTAGGTTTGGCTTTGGTTTTCAGTGTCTTCATTAACCCCGCCCAAGAGTATGACCGGGTACTTACCAACCCTGAGTTTGGCCCAGTGGTGCTTGGAAAAGCTGAGTCACCACTAGGACAGAGGCCAGTCCTGAGGCAGACAAGGAGAACCCCAGGCTACCCCATGCCGGGCCCAAGCCCTCCACGCGCGGGGCAGTAAGTTCCCTTCATGGCTGAAGAGACAGCAACAACACAAGCTAAGCATGCTGCTGCGGGATGTTGGTTTTATGGAGAAACCACTCGGGCGCCTGGACAGCACGCTCTCGCCCCTCACCTGCTCGCTCTCGGCAACTCGGAGGTTATTTTAAGCCAGAGCTTAATTTTTAAGAAATCTGTAATGAATCTTGTTTAATCTCTTAAGCCTCTTGCCTAATTCTCTTTTACATTAAGGGATTAAACCCTGAAGAGGAGACAGGGGCCAAACAGTGACTCACTCTTCCTTCAGCAGTCTGTCCCCAGAGGCAGATAGAAGAGAAAGCGAGGGTGGTAGCTCATCTCGGAAATCACCGGACTCTGGGCCCGTTTGTTTGACTTCCCATTCGTGGTACGAAAGATTAGTCTTTAAGGGGTGCTCTTCCGGTTGCCGCCGTGGTAGCGACCGTGGAATGTTCTATCTATCATGAGGCTGACCTTGCTAGCTCACGGTCACACGCTGTCGGTCTGCCCCGAGCTGCTCGGCTCACCGTGGGATGGGCCGCACTGAATCATCTGAAATCTGGCCCAGTCCCCTGCGAGCCTATTCGTCTGCTTGGTGACGTGGCAGGATCAGCGGTGATGATGAAGAGGAGCCTGGGGCCCTGGAGAGGGGCTGGAGCAGGTGCACTGCTCGAGTTCTTGAAGCAGAGGAGGAGGGTGAGGGGGTGAGTCCGTCCACTCTGCAGACCCTGGAAACCTCTGCCGTGTCCACAGAGCTCTACCGGCCTCGCTCACTGCTTCCCGTTCGGGCTGAGCTGGCGAAGCATGTAGTGATAGGGCACTGGGGCTTGAAGGGCACACGCTCAAGGCAACCTGCACTTCGACTTCTGAATAGGGCTTGGGAAGGGTGCCTTCCAAACAGCAGCCCTGTGAGCAGGACAGCAAAATAGAGCTTGGCATGCCCAGATTGAGTGGTACTAGCTAAAGCCTCCTCCCTGGAGAGCCTGGCAATTCCGTTTAACACCCATCCTCCAGGACACCCTCCTTTGAGGCAGGGCCTGGAAACGGGTGCCAACCTGCAATGGTTGGATGCTCCGCCATGTAAACACATGCCTAGCCTGGCGTTTCACTGGATTGTCACACAGTGAGTCGACCTATGACAATGGCATTGACGGTCTGAGGGAAGGGGCTCTAGACTTCCAACTCAGAACTTGCCTGCTTCTGCTGAGAATCCTAGCTACCATCTTGGAATTTTTATTGAAAATACCCAAGTCAATCATCAAACAGAAGCCATATGCCTCACCTGGGTCAGAGCTGTGTTCTTTCCACTGCAAGAAAGCAAGGGTTTTAACCACCGAGCAATGTCTAAACGCTGTGACCTCTCAAGGATCCGAAGTAGAAAAAGAAAAAGAAAAGGAGTCTAAAGAATTCAGAGCAGTAGGAGGCCCGGCACGGAAGGCCAAGTTTCTATATTTATGTCGCTTCTCCCCTCCAACCCTGCTCCTCTGATGGCCCCACACCCCCCCCCAACTGAGCTTTGTAATGCAGCCAACATTTTAACCTCCACAAAACATGAAAGTGAGAGAGAGAGAGAAGGCAAAGGAAGGAGAAGAGGAAAAGACGAGAACAGCCCGGGCCTGGAGAGATGGCTCAGTGGCTCGGAGCACTTGCAGAGGATCCAAGTTCAATTCCCAGCACCCATGTTGGGAGGCTCTGTTGTGACCCTAACTCTAGAGAATCTGATGCCTCTGGCTTCTGTGAACACCAACATGCATATCTGCACAAACACACATAGACACACACACACACACATACACACACACACACAAAAATAAATCGTTTTTTAAAAAGAAAATAAAGGACTTTACTCAGCCAGGCATGGAGGCTCTGCCCTCAGAAGGTGGAGACAGGAGGATTAGGAGTTCAAATGTATACATAACATGGCAAGTTCAAGGCCAGCCTGGAATGCCTGAGACCATGTTTCAAGGGGGAGGGGGTGCAGGAAGGAGGGAGTGTGGAATGGAAAGGCAGGAACTTCAAACAAATCTTGGAGTTACTCTTGATCTGTAGAGCAGGGCTTAGACAGTATTCCCTGAAGACATCCCCTTCCTCTCCCTCCCCACTTCTCCCTGTACCCCTCAGCCTTTTCTGATGGGCTGGGGACAGCCAAGGTCTATACACACTGAGTTAACAGGGGCCACCCCTCCACCCCACTTGCTCTTCCCAGACCAGTATCAGTCTCAGGCCCAGGAATCTACCAGCCTCCACCTGCCAATGCCAGAGCCACCATGTTCAGCTTCCTTTACAGGTGAGTCCTGGGCTTGAACTCAGGCCCCCATGCTTGCATGACACGTAAGTTACAAACTGAGACATTGCCTTCATCTTACTTTAAATCTCCCCTGAGGTCATGATGCAGACACTTTATTCTTTTATTTGACATTCCGATCCCACAGTTCTGTAAATTTCTGGTACATAAAATATACCTTAAGGTTTCTAAAATCTTTAACAAGACACTCCTGCCAAATCTGTGTATTTATGAGGCTCCTCGTGAGCCAACAATATTTCAGTTCTGCAGGGAGATTGCCCTATGGCGTGGGCACAACTCTACAGCCGTTTCTGAGTCCACAGGTGAGGCTTCGCCTGAGTCACCAACAAAAATGACAAGCTTGGTCAGCCTCACCAGTCTCTGACCGCCAAAGCAGTTGGCAGTCCTTAAGAACGCTTATAAACAGCCAGCATCAAATCCCAGCACTCGGGAAGCAGAGGCACGCAGATCTCTGTGAGTTCAAGCCCAGCCTCATCTACAAAGCAAGTTCTGGGACAGCCAGGGCTACACAGAGAAACCCTATCCCTGGGGGGAAAAGGAAAAAAAGAATGAAAGAAAGAAAGAAAGAAAGAAAGAAAGAAAGAAAGAAAGAAAGAAAGAAAGAAAGAAAGAAAAGCTTGTATCTGTTGGATCACATGATCAATTAGTGCAGGGCATTGGTGTTGAAGAAAGCCAGACAGGCAGACAAGTAAACGGGGGCCCTGAGGTGCTGCTCCACATTCAACCTGAGAGGCCAGATGGGATGATCTTTCCAAATGCAAACCACAGAAAGGAAAAAAACCCACAATTCCACCTTTAAGCCATGGCAAAAACTTTTTGGCGGTGGTGGGATATTTATTTTTTTGGCTTTTTGAGACAAGATCTCTCTACATAACCCCTGGCTGTCCTGGTCACTATGTAGACCAGGCTAGCCTCAGACTCACAGAGATCTGCCTGCCTCTCCCTTCCAAGGGCTGGGATTAAAGCTGTGCACTACCATGCCCAGTTTAAGGAGCATTATGCTTAATTTCTTTGTGGCCTTTCTTCATGGTGTATTGTATTTTTAATTGATATTACGGTGTTTACCTGCTTCATACTTGCTTTCACTGAAAATTTTATTATGAAATTTTAATGTTAATTTTTTACGCTTATTTATTTTTCGAGATCAAGTCACAATTAGCCAGCTCATTGTGTAGCTAACGGTGGCTCTGACTCCTACACCCTCCGCCGCCACCTCCCAAGGGCTAGAATTTCAGGTGTAATAAACACGATGGCTGGCATGGTGGTGCATATTTTTAATCCCAGCATTTGGGAGGCTGAAGCAAGTAGAACTGTATGAGTTCAAGGCCAACCTGGTTTACAGAGTGAGTTCCAGGACAGCCAGTTGAAGTGAGACCCTGTCTCAAAACACAGTAACAAACACTTAACATGGTATACATATGTATATGTAATATATACACACACACACACATACATACACCAGGCACTATCCAAACTGAAAAATATTAACTTGTGATCTTGCCCCAATTTCTTTGTCTCCCCAGTGCCCTCTCATCTCCCTACCCTGATGTGTGCCTTTCGGGCTGAGCTCTCCAAACTGCTTAGAGAAGCCTCCTATAGCCTTTGACAGCCTCAAGTTTTCCCAGTGACAAGCTGTTCTAGAAGGCATTATTGTTCCTGCTCTGCCTCCCTCTCTGCATAAGGACTTGCCACCAGAGTTCATGGAATGTAAATATCTTCCGTATTTATTTATTTTAGGTTCAGCCATGTGATCTGCTTTAGCCAGAGCAACATTTGTGGTCTTGGCATGAGCAAAGGCCTGGACTGGACCAGACTGGCCACTTTGGTTTGGCCTCTGGCCCCTGTTTCCACTTGGACAGGCCCATGAAGCTGATCTGAACCAGCCCCAAAGCCTGAGGCAGAGACTCCTTCAACCTGAGAGGAAGAAAGCAAAGGCAAGCAATTGGAGCCTCTGAGACAGGGGGATGCCTGCATGCTGCGTTTGGCAGCCACCGTCACCTAAGAACAGATGTCTAAGAAGGGGCCTAGAGGCTGAAGCCGGAACACTTGGGAGAGGTGCATGAGCACTGGTGTTCTTCTCCCCTCCCTTCCATCCTCCTCCCCCCCCTCCCCTTCCCTCCTGTGTTCTCCTCCCCCCCTTCTCCTCAACTCCCCTTCCTCTTGTGCTCCTCTCCCTCCCTGTTCTTGGTTTCTTGTATCTACTCACTTCCGGTGCCCTCAGGTCCCACTGAACTTGGTGCCCTTCTCCCACCAGACACGCCAGCCTTGTCCCAACCTCACTTCAGCTCTGCAGGGTTCTGTATTACCACCACCACCACCCCCAAACACACACACACAGCTAGAGGGGTTGATCTACACCCTAACTTAACTCTGATAAAAATCCTCATAACTGGGGCTGAAGAGATGGCTCTGTGGTTTAGAGTGTGATTGCTGGTTTTCTAGAGGGTCAGGGTTCAACTCCCAGCACCCATGTGGGGGCACACAACTTTCTGTAACTCTACTTCCGGTGGATTCAATGTCCTCTTCTGACCTCCTTGGGCACCATGCATCCACACAGCACACTTACACCTATGTTGGGAGTTGGTCTGATGCTTGTATTTTGATGCTAATTACTGGCCCTCAAGATCGGTTACTGCCCAGATACACCTATCCTTGTTGTGTAAACCAGCCCAAGACATTATTCCTGATTGGTTAATTAAAAGGCCCATAACCTGGACAGGGCAGAATGGGATAGGTGTGGCTAAGGTTCCTGGGCTTTGGGAACAGGAGAATCATGGGAAACAGACAGATGGACAGGAAGAAAGGAAGGAGGACATCACAATGGGTTAGTGTGGAGAAGAAACCAAATAGCCCAGGAGGAAGGACCTCAAGGATGGCATGGATGAAGAAAACACCAAACATAATCAAGTATTTATAAGATTATGGATGGAAGGTAGCTAGCTCTTGGTATAATGGTCTTGTGGAATGTATACAAGTTACCCTTGTTCATTCAAATGCTGATTTCTCTGTCTCACTATCTGGTTTCAATCTGGACACTGCATTGTGATGCTTATTCTAAGTATCACCTGTCTCAAGTTTGTGTAAATGTGCCACCATTTGTTCTCTATATTGTGAATTAAACATCCAGCCAGTGCTGAGCAATGGAGAGAATAGGGTGGGACATCCTGGTCCAGAGGGAAGGAGAAGGAAGCCAGGGGGAGGAGATAAAGGAGAGGAATTGGAATCCTGAGGACAGGACTTAGAACCAAAAGGAAAGATAAACCAGACCTAAGATATGACTAAAAGCAAGTATAATGGGCAAATTCTGAATGGTAGGAAGCTATACCTATAGGATGAAGTAACTATTGCCCAGAATTGTGCTCTAAGTTAATTAAATAAATCCTAGTCTCTGTGTGATGATTTGGGTATACAGATGGATTCAAAATAACTGCTGTTTAAGTCCAGATAAATCAATGATAAATATTAATAACCCACAACAGGTAGCCCAGATAAGGATGGTTAAGGCAGATGACATTGGATGGGAGGTGGATGGTGAGGGAGGATATTGAGACAGCGTGGGCGAAATATCTGCCCAGCCCAAGATAGAAAGGCAATTATAAAATGTAGCAGGTGTCTGTGTCTTATTGTGATAGAGGGTTAAATAATACCTCCATGATAATCATAGAGCAAGTAATTAACATTATATAGCCCAACACCCATTTTATTTGCTGCAACACACCCATAGACATAAAACAATTATAATAAATAAAGTCAAATTTTAGAGTCCTCATAGGCGTTCTGTGGGTGGGTACCACTGTCTCCACATCACTAAGGAGGAGAGTGAAATTCAGGACAATAACCCCAACAGGATGACACGACAGTGGGGCCCTGAAGCTGTGAGGCGACTGAGTAGTGCTCACTGGATTCTGCTGGCTTGGTTCTCTCGGAAGCATCATCTTCTTAGTGGTGCTTTTGTTGGTAGTGGTTAGATGGTTTTTCTTTTGCCTTAAAAGTACTGCTGGGACCAAGCCTGCTTTGGACACTCATTCAGGTATAGGGTTAAAACTTTTTTAAAACATATAAAGTATGAATTTTTTTAAGGTTCATTTATTCTTCATGTATGAGTGTTTGCCTGAGTGTATGTAAAGGCACCATGTGTGCGCAGTACCTGCAGAGGCCAGAAGAGGGCGCTGGATCCACTGGTACAGGTGCTATAAATGGCTGTGAGTCTCCTGACATTCTGGGAACTGAACTCCAATGCTCTGGAAGAACTCTTAACATCTGAGACATTTCTCTGGCACCTGGTTTCTGCCTCTTTTTAGACAATGGCTCATGTAGCCGAGTCTGGCCTTGAACTCCCTATATAACCAAAGAAGACCATGAGCTTCTGATTCTCCCACCTCTGCCTTCTGTGTGCTGGAATTACAGGCGTATAATAGCATGCTGGGGAATGCTTTCTCTCTCTCTCCCCCCCATCCCTATTTTTCTTTTTGTTTGGGGGGTTTTTGTTTTTGAAACAGGGTACCCCTGGCTGTTCTGAATTTTGTAGACCACCCAGGCTCACCTCAAAATTACAGAGATCCACCTGCCTCTGCCTCCCTGAGTGCTGGGATTACAGGCATGTGCCACTATACCCAGCCCTATTACTCTCTTTTTAAAGTTACTCCGTAGCTGGGCATGGTGGTGCACACCTTTAGTCCCAGCATTTGAGAGGTAGAGACAGGTGGACCTCTGAGTTCAAAGCTAGCCTGACCTACATAGCAAGTTCCAGGAAACTTGCTTGAAACTTTGTCTTGAAGATAGATAGATAGATAGGGTGGATGGATAGATGGATGAATAAATAAATAATAAAGAAGTCACTGTGTATGTGTAGCATATATGTGTTTGTGCTAGCCCCTGGGTACACATATAGAGACCAGAGGTCAAGGTCAAATGTCTTTCTCTATAACCGTCTGCTTTAATTTTGAGACTGGGTCTCTTCAATGAATCCGGAGCTAGCCATTCAGGTAGACTAGCTAGCCACCGAGTTCCTGGCATCCACTTATGTTGTTGTTAATAAAAAGATATTGGGCTAAATGTTGTTTCTTATTAGCCCTATAATTATTGCGGTGTTATTATTCATCTCAATATCACAATCAAATGAGACAGAGATATCTGTTAGATTTTATAATTGCCTTCCTTACCTTGGGCTGGGCAGATATTTTACCTACACTGTCTCAATAACCTCACCATCCACCTCCCAGTCTCCATCCAGTGCCATCCGCCTTAACCATCTTCATCTGGGCTACCTTCCATCCATAAAATTATATTCTTCATCTGGGCCTTTCCACAAAATTATGGGAGTCCTTTCTCCCATCCCATGTGGTTTCTTCTCCACGCTAACCCATCATGGCATCCTCCTTCCTCCTTTCTTCCTGTCCATCTGTTTTCTCCCGTGATTCTTCTCTTCCAAAAGTCTGGGAACCTTAGCCCCGCCTACCCCATCTGTCCTGCCCAGGTTTTAGGCCTTTTAACAAACCAATCAGGTATAACATCTTAGGCAGGTTTACACAACAAGGATAGGTTTATCCCGGCCATAAGCAGATCTTGAGGGCTAGTAATTAGCATCAAAATACAAGCATAAGACCAACCCCGCCACACTTATCTTCAGTCTCCCCCTCCCCCCAAGGACTTGGGTGATACACGTGCCTCCAGCTTTTACATGGGTGCTGGAGCTCCAAATTCAGGTCCCCATGGCTGCAGAGTAGGCATCCCCAGCGCTTACCCTCTCTTTTTAAAATACTGTATCCTTTTGAATAGAACACTGACCTGGTTTGATATATAAAAATTCATGTATTACAGAAGTAAATACCATAGGACAGGAATATCTGTGATTCAGTACTCTCAGAAATCAGGACCCAGAGCCTGGAGAGAGAGCTCAGCAGATAAGAATGCTTGCTGCTCTTACAGAGGACCTGAGTTCAGTTCCCGGCATTCACGCTGGGCAGCCTCTAATTGTAATTCCACATCCAGGCTGTATGACGCTCTTCTCTAGCCTCCTTGATTATATACACACACATTCACAACTCTTAAAAAAAAAATGAGGCCAGATCTGGAAAGCTCTCTTCAACAACATTAATAATTATTGGTAATTTTATTAGAAAACCCAGTAAATGTGTGCTCTAGTTACACATAAAGGTAAAAAAAACAAAACTCACTTTAATGAAAGATCAAGCTATAGGAGGATAAACACAGGGTCAAACTGCAGACAGTTTAGCAACAGTCTTCACCTGACACACATTAGACACTGTCAAGGCATTTTCTCATTTGTTGAACATCCTTCTACAACATTTAGGGCATAAAATCCATAACCACTTCCTAGCCTGCCAATATAGGTTTCTCACTTACTTAGCTGCTTCTCTAGAGCCAAACGTTCAGTTATTTCTTCCTCTTAACTCTAACCACTAAAATGCCTCTGGACATAATTAGAGAGAGAAAGACATTTGCACAGATCTCTGATCATTCCCCTACAGCACATTTCTGTATAATTTCAGCATAATTTACTGGGTCAGAAAAAAAAAATGCACATCCATAAGGTCCCTCTTTCCAGTGACAGCCAGTCTCACAGGAAGACTCCGGCTACCCCACCAGCACTGGTCATGGGAGCTCACATTAAGGTGTGTGTGTTTGAGGCATGGGCAAGGGCTTAGCAATTAAGAGTAATGGTTCCGCTTCCAGAGAATCTAGGCTCATCCCCAGCACCCATATGGTGGCTCACAGTCCCCCATAACTCCAGCTCCAGAAAACGTATGCTGTGTTCTGGTCTCCTCAGCGCGCACACACACACACACACACACACAGGCAAAAATCCACACACATAAATTTACATTTATTTTTAAAAAGCAGATTTTTTTTTATTAATTTCCTTCCACAAAACAGAATTTTTCACAATTTCGCTGTCATTTGCACCTTCATGGCAAACTACTTGTCCCAATGTCTGCTTTTGTCATGACCTGTTAGGCTTCCTCTAAATGTCTATCATAGAAGCAGCCACGGTTTTCCCCATCTTGCATCTTAATTTTCCTTTTTACAAGCAGATTTTTTTTTAGTAGCCAAAGTAAAGCAAGTTTACCCCTGTGCTATCTACCTTTTGCGTTATATTTGGAAAGACGTTTTTCACAAGAACACCACATAATTATTTACTGGTCTGTTTGCCCACACATGAGTCATGACAGAAGATATAAAGCTAATTTGTTTTTTAGTTTCAAGTTCATCATAGTTATTTTTTTTCCTTTTTTCTTTTCTTTTTTTTCTGGCATGGATATGTAAACTCAGATCTATGAGTATTGAAGTAACAAGAACCACATTTGCACCCCAAAAGCACCTGGTTGTGAAGGTTGAGGTTCTTTGTGACACCACTGGCCATTAGTGCATTGGGATTTCACCTCGGTCACTGAATACCCCTGTGGCACAGAGTCAGGATGGGGAATGGCATGTCCTTAGGTCCAAAGGCTCAAGGTGTCAGCTCTGAAGTTTCCAGGAGTGAACAATTAGGAAAGGGAGAAAGCTCTACGAGGCTCTGCCCTAAAGCCCCCATGAAGGTCACCGAGACGGTTCTGTGGATAAAGGCGCTTGCCACCACGCCTGAGGACCTGAGTTCAATCCTTAGGACCCACGTGGTGGAAAGAGAGAACCAACTCTAACAAGTTGTCCTCTGACCTCCATATTCACGCACACACTATAAATAAATTAAATTAAATATTTTTAAGGCACTCACACACACACACAAAAAAGTGAAAATGATACTATCAGAACATTTCTCCTTTCCTTTAAGTGTGCTGGGGCTAAATTTAGTGTCAGGGCAGCCTAGAGAAGCGGCTCCCACTGATTCCTGCCGCTTCCTCTGACGGCACATTGTTCTTTTGTTTCCTGAAATATCTAACTTTGCATTTCTTAAAAAAAAAAAAAAACTACCCGAAGATGCATTGGGATAAAATTAGATCGTGAAGAAAAATGTAAAGATGAAAGCAAAAATGTCTGCAATTGCTCTCCATTTAACCGACTGTTGACATTTCTGTGTTCTCTCTCGCTCACAGGGAGCCGCTGGCTCTTTCTTTCTGGAAGTTGAACTGTGTATGATTTCTTTGGAGGAGGATGAGTTGTGAAGGCTTCACTCTACAGCCCAAGCCAGCCTAGCCTGGCACTCAAGATCATCCTCCCCGGGTGTGCACCACCACGCCCAACTCCGAAAGCTGACTCTTGCTGAAAATTTTTCTACCTCAAAAACTGATATTGGTGTAGTGACGGAGTTCTGGCCATGCGCATTAAGGATTGTCTGGACTGAGTTAATCAATCTGAGAAGACCCTCCCTAACTCTGTTAACTATGGTTGGACTAGTCCCTAGACTGTGGATCCTGGGCGGCACAAGATGGAGAACAGTGAGCTGAGTCGTGGCCTATAGATCCACTCTCTCCTTCTTGGCCGCTTGTGGGATTCAGCCAGCTGCTTCAAGCTCCTCACGCCTTGACTTCTCCAGGGTGGCCTGTACCTTGAACTGTGAGCCAAAATAAGCCCTTTCTCCCTTAAGTTGCTTCTGTCAGAACAGAAAAAGAAGCTAGAGTACATATTGTCTCATTTATTTGACAATCTGTTAAAATAGGAGCATTGCAATTACTCTAGGTTTCATTAGGTTCTGATTTATGAAGTTGCCTTATCTCTTCCTTCAGTAGATATAACTAAAATGGCTGGGTCTGCTTTCATTTTTTAAAGATTTATTATTCTATTTATGTGCATATGAGTGTGTACATTCCTCTGTGTGTGCAGGTGCCCACAGAGGCCAGAGGAGGGCACATATCCCCTGGAGCTGGAAGTACAGCCAGTTTGTGAGTTGCCATATGAGGGCGCTGGGAACTAGACTCTGGTCCTCTTAACTTATGAGCCGTGTCTCCTAAATTTATGTTTAGGTGACACATTTGGAGATTAAGAGGCAGGTCCTAAAGCCTGGTGTGGTAGCACAGGCCTATAATCCCAGCACTCTGGAGGCAGAGGCAGATAGAGCTCTGTGAATTCCAGGCCAGCCTGTTCTATATAGTGAGTTCTAGGACAGCCAGAGCTAATAGTGAGACCCCCCAAAATAAATACTTAAATGAACGAATAAATATTAAAAAAAGAAAAAAGCAGGTCCTAGGATCTAGTTGCCTGAGTCCAAATCCTTTCATTTTTAGCTCTTTCCTTTGCGATCTTCAACTATTCCTTTTCATCTGAAAATAGGAATGGCAATAAAATCTACTGGTTGAGGTCTACAAGGCCTCCTATTTGCGTAAAGGATTGTGCAGAGCTTCTGACTTGGAGTGGCCATTCAGGGAACAGCCTCTGTAATTACATTGTTTTCTCCAAAAAGACTGGGCCAGTTTTCACTCTCTAGGGGCAAATCAAGTCCCTTTGGGATCTCATAGGATTTAACTAACTCTTACAGAAGAGTTTTTGCATTCTGGTCCTTTACCCACTAGGCTAACAGGCACAATCTACCTGCCCTTTCTCTGGCAGACTAAAGGCTGTTGTTCCTGAAAGCAGGTTCCTTCCCCCTAGTGGCCATGAGGGGGATGACAATTGACAGCCTTTAGCCCTGTGAGAGAACTGATCTCAGTGACCTCTGGCAGCAAGTCTAACACTATTAGACAGCAACCTTTGTCTTTGCACAAAAGAGAAACTGAGCGCTTGCTCATTCTCTCTCATCCCCTTTTCATTTATGTGTGTGTGTATGACTCATATAGCCAACAGTGACCTTGAACCTCTGACCTATACCCCCCCCACCAAATCAGGGATTAAAGGCATGTGCCACCACACCCAGCCAGCCTCACTTTTTTTTAAAATGAAAATGTATAATGAGTAAACAATAACAACACCTTCAAGAATGTTTCAGGCCTTTCTCTTCTTGTGCTTTCTTTCCTTTCTTTCTCTTTGGTGTGTATGCGTGTGTGTTGGTGGTAGTGTTTCAAGACAGGGTTTCTCTGTGTAGCCCTGGCTGTCCTGGAACTCACTCTGTAGACCAGGCTGGCCTCAGGCTTAAGAGATCCACTTGCCTCTGCCTCACAGGTGCTGAGATTAAAGGTGTGCACACCACTGGCCAGTCGGCCTCTGTTCCTAAAAGAGCCTAGCTTGCTCTCCCAAACAGCTAGCTTGTTTCCAGGGAAGAAAGAGATGGCATGTCTGCCTGGAGTAGCTCTCAGTCTGCTCTCAGACTGAGCCTTGCAGCGTGGCACAATTAGGGCTTCTGTAAAGGTCTAGATTGAGCTGGACATGCACACTACTAGCCATTGAGAGTTTTCAAAGACCCCGGGAGACTGCGGGTGGTCAGCAGAAGCTGAGGCTCATAGCTGCAGGAAACAGGGAAAGGTGCTCTCTTTGTTTTGTTTGGGGGCAGCGCCTTGCTATGTAGCCCCAGAAGGCCTGGCATTTAGCATATATTCCAGGGTAGCCCCAAACTCAAAGCAATCCTCCTGCCTCAGTATCGCTAGTGCTGGAATTAAAGGTGTGAGCCACCACACCTCGATCTTTGACTCATCTTAAGTACGTTTCGATGTGACCCTCAACTGGCAGTTCAGGAAAAGCTTCTCTCACTTTGTGCCCTGCTCTCATTTGACCTGAGTCTGGTTCCCAGAACCCGTTGAGAAAGGGGTATTTTATTTTGTTTTGTATTGTGGCTGCATGTATGTATTGCACCATGAGCATGCCTGGTGTCTGTAGAGGTCAGAAGAGCGCACTGGATCTCCCAGAACTGGAATCATGGGTGGTTGTGAGCCGCCATGTTGGATGCTGGGAATCATGGAACCCACATTTTAAAAAAGCTTCTCATGGGGACTTCTTAAAACATCTCTTTGCAACAGATGGAGACCATTACAGAAAACCACAATTGATAAAATTCAGGGAACGAGTGATTGTGGGGTGCCCAGCCCCAAATGATACACCTACCACACAACTCCTGCACCTCAGGCTCAGGAACATTGTGAAAGAGGAGCAGAAAAGCTGTAAGAGACATGGGAAGTTTCCTGTGAGACTGTGTCTCCTGGAAGTGTCAGGGAAGCTACACCCATGAAGGCTCACCAGTATGGCTGCCTAGACATGGCCTAAACAAGGAGGACACCAACCAACATGCTAACAAGTTAAGAAAAAGAGGTCATAAATATGATGTGAATAAAGGGGTTGGGGAGAGAAAGGAGAGGGTGAAATGATATAATTATATTTTAATTAAAAGGCATTTTCAATCAGGCGGCGGTATCACACACCTTTAATCCCAGAACTACACAAGAGAAACCTTGTCTTGAAAAAAAAGAAACCAAGCAAACAATGTTTTTAAGATGGGTTGAGCCTCAGAAAGGACCCTTGAGGCTGTCCTCTGAACACCATATACAGGACACATGCACATACACACACGTGCATGCTCTGTGGCGGTCGGTTATGATCTGCTGGGAGTCTTACAATGCAGAACACCAGGGCCCACCTCCTGGAGCCTGGGGTTTAATTGGCCTGGGTGCACCTCGGCTCTTGGGATTTTCTTTTACATTCTCCAGGCAATTCACACCCAAGACAAAAGCTGCATCCTAGAGCAGGGAATCTCCCAGGCCACTCTGCGCACCGACCCTGTGGAGACCGCATCATCACAAAGACTATGGTTCGGGAATTCTGGAGTGGGGTCCCTGGTTCCATGCCCCTGTCAAGCTCCAGGGTGGTGAGGACGGTGCCTCTCAGGAGCACGGACATCCACATGAACCTCTCAAGCTTCCACACAGCCTGGGACGGGGGAGCGTGGACACCAACGTGGCCTCCAGGGGCAGCAAGAACCATAGCGGTCTTCTGAGAAGGTCCAATCCAGATAATGAACCGTTCCTCATCTTGGACATCCTGTGGTTGCCCAGAACCTGAACTTCCGGCTGAACGGCACGTGGGGGGGGGGGGGTGCGAGACTGTGCAAGCGCCAGGCTGCTGCAAGCCACCCTGTCAATCATCCCGCCTCTCTTCCGGTGCGCTCACGGCTCTGTTCCTCCATCTTTTCCACCTCATGCATATTCATTTGTTGTACTGGCACTGGAGACTGCAGCTTTGCGTGCAAACATTCATTGCAACGAGTCGTTGGTCTGGTTCGGGGCTTCTGGTTTCTGAGACTCGGATATCCTGCTGTTGCCCGGAGTCAGGGTGATGTTGCTGATAGGCAGGGCACCTGGGGGTAGGTTCTGTGCCAGCTCCAGGCCGCTACACACCACCACCCTGTCCTCGGTGCCTGTCGCCGGGCACAACTGTTGTGACTGTGGGCTGCCGGGAGGCTAGCTTTCCATTTCCCAGCAGGGCTGCAGCCGTGGTGGCTCTTGGCTGGGAGCTGGCTGGTGGGCCTAGGGCCGGCCCTTTGCGGCACTGACGTGTTTCTGTGGGAGCTGCAGGCCGCCGCACATCTCCCTGCTTCGGAGCCCGCGGCCCCATGGCTTACGGAGCACATTTTTGGCAAGGCGATTTTGATTTCATTTTGCAAAGAGGCATCGGAACCCAAGCTGAGCTAGCCTGCATCACCCTTGGCCAAGATGGCCTCTGACTGGATGGTAACTGTGTCTCATCCCATCGGTGGGAGCTCAGCTCCGTAATCTGATGTGATTGATTTATTGATGCAAAGAGGAAGGAGGCGGTGTTCAAGAAATAGGGGCTCTTGTTGACCTAACTACCTTTGATAGAAAAAAACAAGTTTCTCATAAAAGGTAGCGTGGGCTCTATGGAGACTCTGTCTCAAGACAAGAAAGAAGAAAGAGAGAGGGAGGGAGGGAGGACCTCATTTCACTAATCACACACAAAGAAGTTATTAGTCTGTTATCAGCTCGCAGGTAAGTGAATCCCAGAGATCAGTGACTGTGAAATCGCCTGTGGGTCTTGAGTCCTTTGGGGGGTGGCATATCAGATATCTACATTATAATCTCTAACAGCAGCAAATTTACAGTTATGAAGTAGCAATGCAACTGTTTTCCACAGTCAGGGGCCACTGAACTGCTGAGAATCACTGCCGGAAGTTTCCGCTTGAGAGAGGTTTACTAGTCTCCTGGCTTGGGACCACTAAGAACCCAGTGTGGCCTTTTATCTATGTGTGTCCGCATTTGTGTGTTGTTATGCTCATGTGTGCAAGGGCTCCTGTGAGGAGCTCAGATGACAATTCAGTGTTCACCTCCTGCCCTGCTTAACACAGTCTCTTTCTCCGGTGGACACAGCAAACTAGTCAGCGCGTAAGCTTCTGGGGACTGGTCTCCGTTTTGCACTTTGCTGTAGGCATGCTGGCCTGTCTGGCTTTATATGGTTTTTTTAGGGAATTCAAACTCGGGTCCTCAAAAATAAATAAAAGTAAATTAAGGTGACACACACATCAGTCTGGGAGGGCTTGTAAGGCAATAATAACAATAAGCTACAAATAGTAAATTGGTACAGGCTAGACCCTGCCTGAAACCTTTTGCCCTTAATTCCTTAATTTTTCATGTTGGCCCTATAAGGAAGGCACTATGAGGGCCATTCCATTTTGTAAAACTTCTCCATTGACTTCTTTTTCTAGAATCTTGTTTTCTCCATCCCCATAAATGAATGAATATATATATATATATATATATATATATATATATATCCCAAGCTAACAGATTCCATCTGCCGGTCAGAGGTTAGACCCATGACTGCAAGCACATATTATTAATGACCCATTAATTGTGTGGCATAGAATTTACCCATTCCTCTATAAGGGACCCTCATTCTGCTAGGTGGGTTTGATCTCTCTTGAGAGCCTCCGACATTCTGCTAAATCTCTTTGTTTATTATAAAACAACAGTCCGTTTCAATGTTCTCTTGAACCCCCAAACCAAGCCCTTTCTGACACTATGGATGTCACCATTCTATAAGTATGCTAAGGCCCAAAAGCTCTCACTCATTTGACCAATGCACACAGTTCAGGTAGGAATAAAATGTATACTATGTCTGTGAAGTCCAGAGCCTGTGTTCTTGGGCACGTGGACTCTATAGATTCTCTCAACATTCATGACAGTTTGAAGGGGAGTGCTGAGGTGACTAAGCCCATTTAAAATACGAACATGAGCTCAACCCACCCCTCCCCCCATTACATGGAATCTATAACCTGGAGAGTGACACTGAAGATGAGCTTCCATAGGCACAAACAGCCAGATGGGTCCCAGTTACACCAAACTCTTTGTAGAACCTCCAGTGTTTCCTCCGGAAGTAGATAAACTATGAGGCACCATGAGGTGCTGGGCTAGACAGTTAGATCAGACCTCGAGCATACCTTAAACACGGTCTCCAGAGAGAGGGTGAGTTATTAAAGCAACCCAATGCTCTGCTGTTTCTCCGTGAGTGGCAACCCCAGTCTTTGGCTAGTGCTACACAGAAGGCCTCCCATCGCTCCTTGGGGAAAACATCAAGGAAATTAGAGAGAGAGAGACCCCAACATCACAACAGCAGGTTGGGGGCTTTGGATAAAGGAGTGGCAGGAATTCCATTGACTCTGTCCTGTTTCCTCAGCCTTGTCTGGTGGCTCCCTGAAGGAAAACATGGTCTGCGGAGCTAAATTCTTGTCCAAACAACACAATTCGCTTCCTCCTCCTCCTTTTCCTTTTCCTTCTCCTCCTTTTCCGGCTCCCCCAAGGCTTCTAGAAAGCAGATTTTACAGCTTTCTTTCAATAACTCTTCCCTGGGTACCTGCTGAGCCGTGGGTTACAATGCTGGCATCGGGTAGTTTGTCCACAGGGAGACATCTCCCTTCCGGCTGGGACTTGATGCCATGGAGGGGTGGAGAGCTCATCTGCCTAAATCCTGGGAGCTGGAACTTTTTTACCAAATAGTGTTAATGATGTCAAACTTTTCAAACACATAAGAGAGAAAGCAGGCTTTATTATTATTATTATTATTTATTTTTACAAAGCCACTATTACATGATGCACAAACCTGAAGACTACAGTATCAAAAAGAAAACTGCAGAACCAGAAGTAGTGGTGCACACCTGTAATCCCAGCACCCGGGAAGCCGAGGCAGGTGGATCTCTGTGAGTTCAAGGTCAGCCTGGTCTACATAGTGAGTTCCAGGGCAGCCAGAGATACATAGTAAGACCCTGTCTTGGGAAAACAAACAAACAAACAAAACCATAAAAACCAAGCTACATATGCATTTCACTCTGAATATGGATTTTTTTAAAGCCATGGGGAAGGGGCCGGGGATGTAGGTAAGCTGGTAGAATGCTTGCCTGGCTCAAGGCCCTGGGTTCCATTGCTGAGAAGACCAGGATGGCTCAGTGGGTAAGGACACTTACAGACAGCCTGGCAAACCTGAGTTTGATTCCCCGGTACGCACACAAGAGAGGAGGAAAACTGACTCCTGCAAGTTGCCCTTAGATTTCCACTTGTGCACAGTCGTGCACACGCACGACACAAATAAACAAGTGTAATAATTAATAACTACTGTGACATACCGGAAGCTAAGGGTTTTTTGGCTTTGTGTGGTCATTGTTTTAGTAGGCCAGTGTTATTAGGGGAAATAGAGTCACAGGGAAAGAGCACACGAGAGAATCAAAAAGGCCTAGAATCATTCACAGGAAAAAATGTAATGAAAATCTTAAAATTGGGATATGGAAAATCAGGAAAAAAAGGCTAATGTCCTTTTTAAACTTTTGTATTTTTTTTAGTTTTTGTAGATCAGGCTGGCCTTGAACTCACCGAGATACACCTGTCTGTGCCTCCCCCAGTGTTGGGATTACAGGTGTGTGCCACCACAGCCAGATCCAAATTCTTTCAAAGCAGTAGCCAAGTTTTGCCAACTAAGTCTGACAAAGACAGTGGAAGTACCTGATGTTGGAATAGTGATGCAAAAATCATAATAAATATTTTTCTTTCTTCTTCTCTTTAAATTTATTTTTTATTACAATTTATTCACCTTGTAGCCCAGCTGTAGCCCCCTCTCTTGTAACCTCCCAATCCCACCCTCCCTACCTCTTCTCCCCCCACGCCCCTCCCCTAGTCCACTGATGGGGAGGTCCTCCTCCCTGTCCCTCCGACCCTAGCCTATCAGGTCTAATCAGGGTTAGCTGCATTGTCTTCCTCTGTGGTAAGGCTGTTTCCCCCTCAGAGGGAGGTAATCAAAGAGCCAGCCACTGAGTTCATGTCAGAGACAGTCCCTGTTCCCCTTACTATAGTACCTACTTGGATACTGAGCTGCCATGGGCTACATGTGTGTGGGGGTTCTTAGGTTGTCTCCATACATGATCTTTGATTGGAGTATCAGTCTCAGAAGCTAAGTTTTTAATATCCGCAGGGTAGAGTTTTAAGTCTCTGGATAAATTCAACATTCCACACTCTACAAAGGTACAAGCCAGGTTAATCTGAGAAAGGGCAGAAGCAGGCAGTAGAAAAGCTAAGTTAGTAAGGTGTCCTGGTTGGTTGGTTGGTTGGTTGATTGATTTTGTCATCATGACATAAGCTAGAGCCATTTGGAAAGAGGAATCTTATTTGAGAAATTGTCTCCATCCGTTTGGCTTGTAGACAACTCTGTGGGGCATTTTCTTGATTAATGATTAATGTAGGAAGGCCTAGACCACTGTAGGTGGGGACGCCTCTGGAGAGGGAGGCGGTCCTGGGCTGTGAAAGAAAACAGGCTGAACAGGCCTGGAAAGCAGGCCAGGAAGCAGCGCTCCTCCATGGCCTCTGCATCAGCTCCAGCCCGACTTCCCTCAGCGTGACCTGAGACTTGCAAGCTTAAATAAACCCCTTCTTCTCTGAGCTGCTTTCGGTCGTGGTGTGTCAGCTCAGCAATAGAAACCCTAAGATGCACTTGCCTAGCACACATGAAGCCCTGGGTCCAATCTGCAGTCTTGCGACAGAACAAAAAAAAAACAAAGGAATTTTTCATGATTTGAAGTGTGTTACCCGTAAAGTTTGGACACGTGAGAATAAGAAAATGTGGAGCCTGTAGAGATGGCTCACGGCGGGGTGCCTGTCATGCAGCTGATGGCCTGAGCTTGGAAGTGAGGCGAGAGGGACTAGCAGCCCTCTGTGCCTCCAAGGCTGAGGGTGGGGGAGGCGGGCACAGGCAGAGCTTAGGCGATGGGCTCCAGCTTTAGTGAGAGACCCGGTCTCAAAAAAATAAGGGGGAGCTGGAGCTGGAGACATAGTTAAGAGCGCCTTTCCCCTCCACAGACAGCACCTCAGCTCCCAGCACGCATGTCTGCTGGCATCCCACAGCCTGTAACTCTAGTTCCAGTACACATACACATTAAATAAATCAACAAGTCTTTTTTGAAGAGCGTATTTTCAATAAATAGATAAGGTAGAGCGTGATCAAAGCCAACCTCTGCCCTTCACAAGCACATATGAGCATGTATACCTGCACACACGTGTGTGCACGCCCACAGGAGCATGTATATTCAAAACACACACACAGTCAGAGAGTGTATCATATTGTCCAACAACGAAATGAACACACAAAGTTAATATCTGTCCTATAAGTAAATGACCTGGAACCAGGAAAAAAAAAATCCTAAAATGGAAGCAAGAAAAGTTAAGAATCAGTTTTAGAAAATTATTTTTTAAAATAGGCCAGCGAGATGGCTCAGCAGGGTCATGGTGCTTCCTGTGCAAGCATATGACCTGAGTTCAAATCCCAGAAGCTACATAAAGGTAAAAAGAGAGCACCATCTCCACAAAGTTATCCTCAGGCCTCTGCACATAGACCTGGCACACGCGCGCACACACACACATCGAATACACAGATATAACTATTTTAACTTGTACTAGAGAACCCCTCCCAAAGGCCCAGGAGTCAATGGATCAGTCATTGGTGGAAGTGAAGGGGGAGAAAAATAAAGAGAATGGGTGAAAATGCGGTTTAGGAAGCGGGTGAAAGGCTAGGCGTGCTGGCGTCTGGAAAGCCCTGAGCTTAGTCCTCAGCACAGAGAGCAGAACCCTCAAGTAATTCAAGTCTTGGAAACCACTGCCCTGCCCCCCCCCCACCTCAGCCTCACCCTAATAAAAGAGCTCAAGTCTGTCCCTGTGACAGGGAGGGTAGAAGGTGACAGTGGAGGGCTGGCTACTAGCTGACCAGCAGGCTGAGGTGAGAGACGCAGCCTCTGTGAGCAGCTCACGAGGAAGCTGAGCTAAAGATGCAGACACCAGGGGAACAGGGTAGACTCTGATCAAAACATACGGCATTAGATTCTCAAAGAATGTTGACACCAGTGAAACTATCCGGTCAGAACACCTACTAATCCTCCCTAAGACGCCAGGTTTCTACCAATGCCTGATGGGCATCAGGAGAAAACTTTTAACACAAGATAGGAAAATCAGAATGTGCCAATAGGGAGCAAATAAAAACAGGAAGGAAGTGAGTAATGCAAGACGGAGATAAAGAACGAAAAGAAATGAACCGAAAACATTCATTGAGATTCTCCAGAGAAAAAAGAATTTGTTCTATCCTGGTCCCTCTGTGTGTGTGTGTGGGGGGGGGGGTGCTCCTGTTTCTTTCCTTCCATGATGCTGGTCTCAGGAATCGAACCTGGGTCATCAGGCTTGACAGCAACCACCTTCACCAACTGAGCCATCTTGCCGGCCTGAGTAGGGGGTGGGTGGTGTAGAATTACCGTAAGGTACTGACTTATGTAGTTCTGGAAGCTGACAGGTCTCCAGATATGCACTCTAAAGGCCTGAGAACAAGGAGAGCTCATGGCTGCAAGCCCCTTTCCAAGTCCAGAAGCAGGTGGAGGCCAGTGTCTCAGCCTGAAGTTGCTCAAACAACAAATGCTTCCTTACTCAGACATTTTGTCTGCCAGGCAAGAGATGTTCAAAGTGCGCTAGTGTAGGGAGATTGTATTACATTCATCCCAGCTACTCTGCAGGAGACCCCAATGGATGCCTGATGCCCGAGATAAAAATCACGATTTTTTTTCTATCTATGCATACTGATAATAATGTGTAATTTACAGATTAGGCATATCATAAGATGGACAGTTACCATTTAAAGAGGAGGCTGGAGAGACGGCTCGGCAGCAGCTAGAGTTCTTGCGGAGGACCTGGGTTTAGTTCCCAGCACCCACACGACAGCTCACAACCATCTCTAACTCCAGTTCCAGGGGATCCAATGCCTTCTTCTGGACTCCGAACCTCTTAGGACACCAGGCACACACACAGCGCACACATACATACCCGCAAGCAAACACTCATACACATAAAATAAAAAAATCGTCTTTAATACTGAAAGAAAGAAAAGGAAGACCCAGAGAGGTTAGTTAACTCTTCCAAAGTCACTTAGCTGGCAAATAGAGAAACCAGGATTAAAACAGACTCCAAAGCCTTCCCAGCGCCTACGTCTGTGTCACGGTGCTGAAGGTCTAAGGCTCCCAACCTTCCTCATGGTGCAGCCTCTGATACAGTTCCCCACGGTGTGCTGACCATAGAACTATTTTTGTTGCTACTTCATAACTGTAATTTTGCAGCTGTTATAAGTTATAATGCAAATATATGGTATGCAGGAGATCTGAGACACAGCCCCTGTGAAAAGGTTGTTCAGCCTCAAATGGGTCTCGACCCACAAGTTCAAAAAAAAATTTTTTTTTTTTACTTTTCTCTTTCAGTTAGGATTACCAGATGAAATATAGGACTCCCACTTAAATTTGAAATTTTTTTTCTTTTTCTCTTTTCTTTTCTTCTTTCTTTCTTCTCCTCCTCGGCTTCAAACTCATAGAGATCTGTCTGCGTCCTGAGTGAGCACTGGAATAACAGGCATCACATCCTGCAAATTTGAATTTCAAACAAAGAATAAACTGATTTTTAGTGTTTACTGAGCACTTAAAACTTAAGAGGAGGCAGAGGCAGGCGGATCTCTGTGAGTTCGAGGCCAGCCTGGTCGACAAAATGAGTCAAGGACAGTCAAGGCTACACAGAGAAACCCTGCCTCAAATATAAATTAAAATAAAATAAGATAAGACAGGGCATAGTGGTACACACCGTTATCCCAGCACTTGGGAAGCAGGGGCAGGCAGACCTCTGTGAATTCCAGGCTAGCCTGGGGTACATAGGGAGCTCCTGTCCAGGCAAAGCTACACAGTAGGACCCTGCCTCGAACAAGTAAAATAAAATGAAACGCATGAGTCTGCTGTCTGAAATTCACATTTAACCGAGTGTGCCTATTTGTATTTGCTAAATCAGACAGCCTTGTTTTAGTCCACCTCGCGTTGGCACGGCCAGCAATTCCTTGGTTCCACCACAATGAAATACCAAAGCTGCAGGAATTCTGCCATCAACTGATAAGACCGATTCAGACTTTCAGGTTGTTCCATTCGGTGGTGACATATTAACTAGGGGTAATTCAACAGCTATGCCTGAACCCCCTGTCTTTGGTTTAATATTTTATTTTATTGGCTGAAACCGAAGCGCCATCAATTGGAAGAAAAATTGGTCAAAATTCGTCATCAAATTACAGTTTGTCCCAGGCTGGTCCTCAGGAGACTTCGCTTGTCTTCCTCAAGCGCCTGCTACTGAAAAGCAGGCGCGGATCTTAACCAGCGGGCGGGCTGCTGGCGTGGCATCCCGGCTGGCAGAGGGGAAGGGCGTCCCACGTAGCTGGGGACGGGAAGGACTTTCGTTTCCAGCGTTCTGCCTCGAAGATGTCATTTTGAATGTCACTTGCCAGCTGCTTACGAAACCTAAAATAACAAAGCGACCCAGAGTACTCCTGGGCCCCCGGGCTGTGCCACGGTGGGTCACAGTTAAACAAACGCAAGCTCCATTGTTAGAGAGAGAGACTGCGGGCTTCGGAGAGCCCAGCCCCACCGACAGTCGCGCGGGCAAGGCGGCCAGCCCGGGACGGGAGCGCCCCCTGCAGGCCCCCAGCGGCATCGCGGAGGAAGCGCTTCTGAAGAAGACTCCAAGGTCATTTGAAACACAGTCCTGGAGCGCACCGCTCTCTGCGTGAAGGGCTGCTTTGAAAGGAGAATGAGAGGTGTCGTTGCAGTGAGCAGAATCAAAGGTAGAGGACCCAGTGACTTGAACTCGGGCTCTACAGAGAACACAGGACCTTCTGCTTGTGTAAAAGCTCCCGGGCAAGGCTGGTGTTCGGTCCGCTGGCTGGGCGGCTGGCATTTTGCCTGCACGGAGTAAAAATGCTGAGGATGGAATGGATGAGTAATTCTGACAGAATCAAAGTATGAATGGTGTAAAGCCCTAAAACCTGGCTTTGGAATTCCGTGGTTCGAAGGAGTGCTTGTCCCGCAGGATGAGACGGGCGGTGGGCATGAACAGGGAGACAGGCGGTGGGCATGAACAGGGAAGGGGAGGGATGAGCCCAGGGTGCTTATTTAACATCCCACACGCCGCACAGACCCTGCCGGGAATGGATCCAGGACCCTGTGCTGGTTATGTAGGCGTGCGATCAGCCGACTGCATCCCTGCCGAGTCCCACACACTGCTTTCTTTTTAAACATGTATTTCAGGGGTAAGTCCAGGTGCACACAGGCCATGGGGCGTGTGTGGGCTCAAAGGACAACACTCAGATCTCTCCAGACCTCTTGTGGGACGCAGAGATTAAACTCAAGTGCCTCTTCTCTGCCTGCTCAGCCAACCCTGCTACCGGCCATGTTCCTCTCCAGGCACTGTGGGGTTGGCCTTTCCCTATTTCTGTATTCGCAAGTCATGGTTTCACTGGCTGCCAACAAGTAGGTTCTGTCCAGTTTGCAGCTACAAGAACATAGGGTTAAATGTATGACCTAACACTTCTTTAGGGCCCTTTCGGGGCTGGGACGGCAGCCGCTGGTAAAACACCTGCCAGTTGTCTGTAAGGATGTGAGTTTGAATCCCAAGAACTCACATAAAAGCTGGGCACAGTAGCACACGTGTGTAGTCACAGCTCTCCTACAGAAAGATGAGGCTGCAAGATAAAAGAGCTCTTGGAGACTCATGGGTCAGGTAGCTCAGTATACCCAGTGTTTTAACTTGTCTGATCCAGCCCCAAGCAAGAGGCCAGCCAGGTCCGGGAATACTGTCCTCTGACCTCCATGCACAGCCCGTGACACAGCCTCATCTATGTTCACATCCAATTCAAAGAAAAACTGCCCTTCAGATTTGCCCATTTTCCCACCAAGGAGAAGATGGAAGAATTTATCCCTTATCTTGCAGCTGAGAACTTTCCCTAACGCAGGAATAATGAAGCCTGAAGTTCTCTAACAAACCATTCACTTGCTTCATAAGACACGGTCTCATACAGCACATGCTGGCCCCCATCTCCCCAAGTACCCGAGGCTGGCCTCAAACACCTGGTCTTCCTGATTCTATCTCCAAATGCCACGTATGCACCTCCATGGTCAGCAGAAGTCATGTAGATAAGATATGATATAATGGTCCCAATGGTTGGTGAGGTGACTCAGTGTTAGGGTGCTTTTTTTTTTTAAGATTTTTATTTATTATGTGTACAGTGTTCTGCCTGCATGTACGGCTGCACGTCAGAAGAGCTCACCAGATCTCATTATAGATGGTTGTGAGCCACCATGTGGGTGCTGGGAATTGAACTCAGGACCTTTGGAAGAGCAGCCAGTACTCTTAACCTCTGAGCCATCTCTCCAGCCCCAGTGTTAGGGTGCTTGATGCCAAGTCCAACAGTTGAGTTCAGTCCTTGGGACCACATGGTGGAAGGAGAGAACTGACTCCCACAAGTTACCTTCTGACCTCCATGTGCATGTGTTGGCATACTCTCTCACAGACAGACAGATAGATAGAAATGTAATATAAAAATATTTCATTAACCCCTGTCACACAACTCCACAGCAGCAGGACCAAAAGATGAGCACAGATAATGGGAAACAATATCACAAATAAGTAGGTCAGACCCCAGTTATGTCTGGCCTACCACCTACAAAAGGACCAGATAGACACTATAAGGAATTTTCAACTCTGCTCTGATAAATGGAGGCTGGAGCAATGAATGAAAAGAGAATTATAAACCAGTAAAAAGGCAAAGAAACACTTGAGTCTAACGATACTACCTCAACATTTGAGCTTTAATTAACTTATAAACTCATTTATTTATTTGTGCATGTGTAATGTGTGTGTGCCATGTATGTACAGGTGCCTGTGGAAGCCAGAAGAGGGTGTCAGATCCCCTGGATCTGGAGTTACAGGCAGTTGTAGCTGTGGGTGCTTGGAACCCAACTCCAGTCCTAGGCAAGAGTAGCAACCACTAAGCCATCTCTCTGGCCCCATTTTTGGTTTTATGAAATGTTGCAATCAATCTAAGCATAACTCACCGGGTAATCTGGAACACAAAAAAAAATCATGGTTTCACAATTCACAAGAGAGATTAAGGTAAAAAATGAAACATCCTTTAAAATCAGCAGATAAAAGCAAACTACTTTTCCTAGCTTTTGTGTGAGAAGATACATTTTCAGGCAGAAATGGTCCACTTGGTAGGGGTTGAGGAGATGGCTCTGTGGATAGAATGCTTGCTTTACAAATATGAAGACCAGAGTTCAGATCCCCAGCCCCACACAAAAGCTGGGCCTGCCCATAATCCCAGCACTGCTGATGTGGTGATGGTAGGGCAAGGTGGCTAGATAAATTAGAATCTGAGGATTCTGAGTCCTGCTAGTGACCCTGCCTCAGGAAATAGAGCGGAGAAGGATCAAGAAAGACATTTGGCATCAACCTCTGGCCCCTGAAAACGTGCACACTCATCCCCATCCACCCCCCCCGCACACACACATGCACATACACATATGCACAAAGACCACACACATATACATGCAAAAAGAAAGAATGGGGCGGAGGGAAGGAGAGAGAGAGGTTCTACTTGATCTTAGAACCAATGTGTGGAGGTTAACCCTCGTTAAATCGTATCGTGAAAACCCAGAACCGTAAGGATAAAAAGAAGAACAGTAAGTTTCCTGAGATAGAAAACCAGGTCAGCAACAAAAGATTGGACATCAGTGGCTGTGGATTTCTTGACAGTGGTACCAGAAGCTATGAGAATCCTAAAAGGCTTTTTCACACAGCCTTTCTTGGAAAGCTGTTAGAATATACATGTTAACAAAATTAAGGTGGATTGAAGAATGAACACAATATTGGAGATAAATAACTCCAACACAAGAGGGAACCTATTTTATTGTAAATCATATATATGTATATATGAGTGCTTTGCCTGCACATATGTCTGTGCATCATATGCTTGTAGGGCAGAAGAGGGTGCTAGTCCCCTGGGACTGGAGTTATAGGTGGCTGTGAGCCACCGTGTGGGTTCTGGGAATCAAACTCAGGACCTCTGAAAGAGGTGAGAGAGCCTAACCCCTGAGCCATGTCTCCAGCCCTAACAGGAGGGAACTTAAGGATGTGGGGGCAGAGCTTTCCGGAATTATCTCTTTCTTTTATCATTTGGATATCCTTAAAAAGAGTTTGGCAATTATCTGAAGAGAGGAATTTTATTCGACATTATGGAAATATTCAATATTATTACAAAACACCAGAAATTGCTGATTAATTCCATAATCGAGATAAATAATACATAGAGCAGGAGGGCATAGTGGTGTGTGCCATTGATCCCAGCACTTGGGAGGCCGAGGCAGGTGGATCTCTGTGAATTCAAGGATAGCCTGGTCTACAAAACAAGTTTCAGGCTAGCCAGGGCTACGGGGAGAAACCCTGTCTTGAGAAAATAAAAAAAGAAACTGTATAGTGATTTGTTCTATCATGAAGAGCATTGTTAAGTTTCAAAAGAGTCAGCACAGTCTTCTGGTTTATTCACTCACATTTTATTTACTTACTTTGAGACAAGGTCTCATGTATTCTAGGCTGGCTTCAAACTCACCATGTTCCTGAGAATGACTCTGAACTTCTGACTTGTATGTGCCACCTGCCTAATTTGTGAGGCGCTGTGTGGGGGATCTGTGGCTGACTGAGCCCCACCCCACAGCTGAGCTGAGCTTTTCTATTCTTGCCTGTGACCTCAAGGTTCTGATTGCTAAATTGGCTACTTTCATACATTTGCTTTATACTCCCCAAAATTTTGATGTAGACTTCTAACCTCTCCCTCCCTTTTGTCATGAGGCATTTGATTCGCCATATTTAACTTGAAGATGAAGATTAGGATTAAATACTTACATGGAAACAGAAGACAAGACCTTGGGTCAAAGAAACACTGGAATTGGAGCTGACCTCTCCCATAAACAACAGGTACCCAGCCATGTGGCAGAATGTAGATTGGTATAAATGGGTTATTTTAAGTTATGAGCTAGTCAGAGAAGAGTCTAGCTATATGACCTAGGTAGTTGCAAAAATATTAAGAGTCTCATAAGTGAGTCATTATTCCAGGAGATTGGGCCCAGGCAGAAAACCCAAAACATAATGGTGCCCAACATGGAGCACAGAATCCAAACTAACCTGAGAAAAGTCCCAGGTAGTGGCACAAAGCCTCCCTGAAAACGTAACGGCTTCTAAGCTCTGTCTCTTTAAGAAAAGAGGCTGGGGTGGAGGAGAATGGTGCTTTAAAAACTTCCACTTTGCACAAAGATTAGTGGGCCTTCCCTAACACTCCATGGTTCCAGGGGTCAAAGTGCAAGCTAGGACTCAGCTGCACTCACCAAGCATAGATAAAAATTGGTATTATGGTTTGGCATGCAATCCAAACGGACCTAAAATGGTTGTATGTTCAATGATGATGGTAATTTTATGCATCCTTTTTGAGAGAGATCAGAATGGAACAGACCTAAATAAAAAAGGAACTGACAAATTAAATGAGTCTATACTAAAAATGACTTCAAACTGGAGGACAAAAGGTATATTATGTTGGGAAATAGGGTTTATGTTTATGTCAAAGAAAAGGAGAGAAAAGGAGATTCCAACCAAACTAATAAAAATCAGATTTTACACACACGCCCCCCCCCCCCAAGATCTTGGCTTCAAACAGGAAGTAGGAAATAAAAAAATACCAAGACAGGTAATGTATATGCTGGTCTCTCTGTATGGGAATAGCTCTTAAACTGGCTGAGACATAAATATCTATGCATAGGATGTATATTCCTGTGATAAATTAGACTAGTAGCTCACATGACCATGAATTGATCAACTAATAATTACCTTACATTACTTAATTATTCTAAATAGCTTGTAACAGAAGCTTTAGAAGTATTGGAAGTAAATCTTGTATTTATGGGTTGTATGGGTATAATATCTTATACCAAAGTAAAAACATATATGTGTGTACCAAAGATAACCTTAAATTTGAATTTTATACCAATGTATTAAAATAACCTTATTTAAATATAACAATATCTCTAAGTTGATGAATAGATACAATAATCTATTTTTGTCTTATTATTCCTATCAGATATTTCTAGATTCCCTCTTCTTTCTTTACAACCTCTTTTGTCTTACCTAAGAAAGAGAGATAGAGAAAAGAAAAGAGAGAAATCCCTGAGTATAACCTCATTTTTTCTCTGAGTAATACCATTAATAATTTGTAACCAATTCCCCCAAATGATAACAAGCATACATTAACCAAGAAAACAACCAAAAATCTATCCAGCTCCTATTAAGGGAGTTCTCTTAAGGTTGATTCTTGCTGATTTGAGGGCATCGAAATCCTATTTGGGGGCTTAAATAAATTGGGAAAGCATGGTTAATTAAGCTAGTAATAATATGTGTAATCCAGTCTCTAAATGTTCAGAAATACAGGCTCAGATAAAGTCCTGTTTGGAACAGTCTGAAAGGCTGGATCAATTGAGATCAGCAGTTTTCTTTAAAGCTGTCCCGGAATCAGGCTTTGAAGGAACAACAACTGAAGCATCAGTGGCTGGGACATGCAGGATACTGGAATATGTGTGTCAGCTTCAACATCCTAGAGAATGAGTCTTGTCAGGTTTGATCCAGCATCACCAGTGCTTGGTTCTTTTGCCATGAAAACATATAATTTCTCACAAGCATTACCCAGGCCTCTGTTGGTATAATGTTCCTTTGGAATGTATACACTTTACCCTTGTTCATTCAAATGCTGATTTCTCTCCCCCACTCTCTGGTTTCAATCCAGACATTGTATTGTGATACTTACTCTAAGCATCACCTGCCTCAACTTTGTGTAAACAGGCCAAAATAAAGCAACCAGCCACAATGTTGAGCAAGGGAAAGGAAGCAGGAAGAGAGGGAGGAACCAAAGGACAGGAAGGTGTGGGAGGCAGAGGAGGAGGAGAAGGGCAGCAGAGGCTGGGGGAGCAGAGGCAAGAGCAGAGATCTTGGAACGACATGGAGAGATGGACTGGACCTAATATGTCACTAAGCAAATATAATGTAGGAAATCTAAATGTTAGGAAACTATGAGGGCTTGGAGGTCTAGGATGGACTAACTATTGCCTAGCATCGTGTTCTAGGTTAATTAAATAAATCCCAGTCTCTGTGTGGTGATTTGAGTATACAGCTGTTTAGGACTAACAGCAGCATTAATAAAAGATAAAACAATAGTAAATATTAATAGTCGCCTACAATAGTCCTCAAATTTTCATGTATGAGATGTGGAGGATGCACAGGTCAGTTTTGGATGGCTCTCTGCTCTGCTTCTATAAATCTTCATTCATGCCATATGAAAGGATGGCATGTACATGTCATGGGGATTTTGTAGCCAACAAGAATTATTTGCTATGCATAGATGTTCATGTCTTAGCCAGTCTCAGAGCTAGTCCCATATAGCGGGATCAGCTGAAATGGAAGTTTTGGTTTATTTGTATGTTATGTAAATATGCTTTTGTTTTAATCCCAAATTGGGCTATAGTTGGTCCATACCTGTTAATTTTCTCGTGTGGAGCTTTTGCCTGCTGGTAACAGCCTTCTACATGCAGGACAGAGAGGGACATGATCTAGGACTCTCAGAGCATAAATATGAGATCCGAGAAAGAGAAGAGGAGGTGGCCTGTAGTGGCATTTGATGTTGGCGTGTGGCATGTAGGAGTTTGGAGAGACCAGAGACAAGAGGTGGTGTGGTGGTTTGGAGCAGACAGACAGAGAGAAACACTTTGGTCCCCAGTGGTGTGGAGGAGCCTTCTAGCTGCGTCTGCAGTTGACAGAGATTGGCACAGAGCCCTAAAGGAACCCCTAAATAGCCGGGAGAAGTAAAGGGGTCTGGGCCCCATATTCCCACTAACCTTTTCTACTTCAGGTCGGGGGGAACTATTCAGGAGTTGCTTACTGTGTCTTGGCAGAGTCTGGTAGTTGACTTGGCCTGCATTTGAGCTTGTCCATTTTAGGCAGTATTTTGTCTGCTGTGAAGCGAGGGGATTTTTCTCTGCCCGGATGGATGGTTTGCCATATTTGAGGCCATTTCCATATGGAGGTTCTTTGCTGCTCATCATCATCTTTGAGGTAGGCTGGGTGCTGCCAGATGACCTGTCTCATTGCCAAAGAATCTTTAAAATAATAAAGACATTTTTAAATGCCATATTCTGTAGGTCTCTGAGGTTTTTGAAGACTTACTTATCTTTATATAATCATATCTATCTGTTATCCCTAGGATGTATACTCCTGTGATAAATTAGACTAGTGTCTGATATGACTATGAGTTAGTTAACAATTAACTTGCATTACCGAATATCCTAACTTTATTTTCTCGTTGAATAAGATCATTAACAACTTATAACCATCTCCTAATGACAATAAACATTCATAGCCCCAGAAAATCACCAAAACCTACCCAACCCCCTTTAAAGGAAATTGGACATCATTCTCATGATTTTTTTTTAGCTGATCTTTTGCAGAAATCCTGTTAGGGGGCCCAAAGGAAACTGAAAAAAAAAAAGGTTAATTAAGCAAGCATTAACGTTTGTGGTCCAGTCTTTGAATGCTGAGAAATTTCAGGCTTAATAGAAGTCCTGTTTGGAACAGTCTAAAATTGAGATTAGTAGCGTTCTTCAAATCTCTCTTGGGAGCAGGCTTTGATGAGAAACATCAATTGAAGCAGTTGAGGTAGGAAAAAGCAGAATGCTGGAACATGCAAGATGCTGGAACAGATGTGTCAATGTCTCAGCATGCTGGAAGGATGAATTCTGTCCATTTTGATCCAGCATCTCCAGCATCTGGTCCTTTTGTTCTGCAAACATATAATTTCTCACAAGCATTATACAGTCCTAAAATTATAAATGTATGATATGTGCAAGATGAAACTAAACTGTAAACCAATTTTATCTATGCCAATTACAAGAATGGAATAATAAATTTTGAGGATATTGTAATCAAGGATGTATTGGCCATATATTGTTAAAGTTCTGGCTAGAGACATTTTTTTATGTCTCAGTCAGTTTTAGGGTTGTTCCCATGTGAAGGGCTCAGCAATTTATGTTACCTGTTCTGTTCAGTCTTCTTGATTTCTCTCTTCTTGTGTGTGGCCAAGATCTTCTGGTGGTCTTCCTCTGTCGTATCTGATTTTTATTAATTTTGACAGAACCCATCATTTCTCTTCTCCTGTATGGATACACACAAAACCTCTTCCCCAGCAGTGCAAATTCCCTGTCTCCATTTTGGAATTTGGACCTTTACATGCTGCTCTCATTCAGCAGTCATTTCAAAACTCCACTGTGTCTTTGCAGCTGTGTTACTTATCTCACCTAAATACTTTTAAATTGATAAATAATTATTTAATCTATTTTGGGAAGATATTATATTTCCCATCTTTTAAAATTACTGTTAGATATTTTCATAGTTGTTTGACCGGTCGGATTATAAGTTATATGTGTAACAGGTTTCATGTCATAATGTCTAAAATAGTATTGAATTCCAATGGATATACACTCTGAAGCACCATCAGCCCCAATTTGCAATGGCATCTCCAACACATTCATCATCTCTAACAAATGTGTAACCTTAGGAGCATGCTCTCCAGAATTTAAGGCACAAGCCCCCCCTGGAATTCTGACTATGAATCTATGGCATGGTGCATAAATTTCAGTTCTCCAAACTCTGTAAAATGGAGCACACCAGCCATTGTGTCACCTTGTTCCAGGTGATACAACACTAAACAGGATCTGCATTTCTACTTTAGCATATAGACCTTTATCTAGTAACTGAACCTTAAGAATATACATACAGTATCCAGTCTGACCAAGTTGGCCTATAGCTGAAGACTTTCTCTCCAGCATCTCAGTGGGCTGCCATTTTGCAATATCTTCAAGCCTCTGTGGAATTCTGTGTTATTTGTAAGTACTAAATTGGATTGCTCTGAAGGCTCTCTATTTTGACTCAACGATTTCCCCAACCTCTGTTCTTGACCTTTAATTTAGCATCGATTATTTCAGTCTCTTCTTTCTACAAGTCTGTCTTATGCTGATCTCTCCCAAAGAGGATACACAAAACTGAAATCATCAGTGAAAAAATTATTTGTATGCTAAAAGAAACAAACTCAAATGGTATCCAGAAGCACTGTTATTGTGTCTTCCTCCATTTTCAACATAGAAAACTATCTTTTAAAATCTCAAAACCTCTAAGGACTTTACTTTCTTAGACCCAGCTTCCCTTTCAGACCTTACTAGTTCAGATGTTTGAGGCTTCTCTGTGTCTGGCTCCTGCTTCCAGGGAGAGGTGTTTTTTTCTGCCTCCCTCACTGGATTCTGACCCCTTCCTCACTCTGGGAACTTATTGGGTCCACAAATGTTTGCTCCTCAGACCAGCAAGAACCCTTTCTCAAAGGGATTTTGCTTTCTGCCTTGGCTAGTCAAGTCTGCTTTGAGAAGCTTCCTTTTTAAAGAGCCACTTTTTCTTTTTTCTCTCTCTTCCTAAAGAAACTGCCTCTCTGGGTTTGTATGCATCAATTTTTGTTTTTCTGCAGCCTGCTTGAGGCCTTGCCGCTCTGCAGGAGGTCTGCCTAATCACTAATCTGTGAGCTCCTAGTTTAGGAACTGGTGTTGCTTTGTTTTTAAGGAACAGGACTGAAAAACTGCTCTTAAGTTTTACTTTCTATGTAAGTTCTTGCTAGATTACTGTAAATTCTGTCCCACGTTGGTATGCCATTTGTTGTTGATTATTAATGTTTATTATTGATTTATCTTTTACACAGTGGTTATTCCTAAACCAGCTGTATACCCAAATCACCACAGAGAGACTAGGATTTATTTAATTAACCTAGAGCACAATGCTGGGTAATAGTTACTCCATCCTAAACCTCAAAGCCTGCATAGTTTCCTCCCATTCAGATTTCCCACATTATACTTGCTTTTAATCATATCTTACTAAATGAACTAGATGAACTAGATACAGTTCATCTCTAATTTCAAGTCCTCTCCTCCAATCTCTCCTCTCCGACTCCTCTCCCACTCACTTTCTTCTCCTTCCCTCCAGACCAGGATGTCCCACCCTATTCTCTCCATTGCTCAGCACTGGCTGGTTGTTTTATTGACAATACAGAGAACAAATGGTGGCATGTTTACACAGACTTGATACAGGTGATGCTTAGAATAAGCATCATGATGCAATGTCCAGATTGAAACCAGACAGTGGGGGAGAGAAAGCAGCATTTGGATGAACAAGGGTAAAGTGTATCCACAAGAACATTGTACCAACGCATGTGTGATACCTGACCCCCTTCTTTTCTTATTATATATATATTCCTGAAAGTTATTTTATTTTACTACAGTCTTTGGTGATGACACTCCACTTGTCAAGTTTGTGTGGCAAAGTCTTTTACCCGCTGAGGTATCTTACAAGCCCAGTGTTAAAAGAATTTTTTTTCTTTTTTTTAAGTTAGGAGATCAAACCTACTATATGGTAAGCAAGATCCATCCATCCAGTCCAAGAGCAGATATTTTTATATGTCTGAAGAAAGGTTTTCTCTATTTAAAGAGTAATATTTTGGGGTGGGGATAATGGTGCTTGTGGAGGGACCAAAAAAAAGAACAACCCCAAAACCAACAACACCTGACTGGGGACTAGTCTTCTCTGTTGGGGGTTATGAATTAGTCATTTGTCTGTTGCTGTGGTTAGACATCATGACCCATGCAACTTACAGAAGAGAGGGCTCCAGGCCCAGCGCTGGAGCAGTAGCTGAGAGATCAGATCTGATCCGAACAGCAGCAGGCAGAGGCAGGAGTTAAGTAGGAATGGCAAAGGCCTTTGAAACCTGAAAGCCCTCTCCTAGTGACACACCTCCTCCAAACAGACCGGTCAACCAACTGGGAACAAGCATTCAAATTTATGAGCCCCCAGTGAAGCCATTCTTATTCAAACTACCACAGATGCTCTGAAGTCAAGCTCCTGACAGTAGCCATTTCATTCCCCAGCGGCAAAGGCGTCTACCATTTTCTTCAGCCCTGGCTGGTGTAAAGTCCTGCCGATGAGGCATCTGTCCTCCTCCCTCTGGCTACCAGGCTATTAAGACAATGGACCCCAAGGAACAAGGGTTGGAAAAGACTGGAAGTCTGGTGTGAACCAGAGCCAGAGCTTGTCTCCCAGAAAGAGATTTCTTAAGTTTCTACAGCTTGTCAGAGTGCCTTGCAAGAGAGACTGGCATCGTCAAGACTCAGCGATGGACTAGGACCACCCCTTGACCAGGGCTGCCCTTTATTTAAACCTAAATCTCATGTCAGGACTTTGAAGGTAGTGAACCGGGCGGGGGATGGGGAGGATAGGGTCACTGGACCTCTTTGTCCCTCTTCCCAATGTGGCAGTATCTCTTAACTCGTCCTATTGAGGACATATGTCTGAGCTTAGCTTACTAGGATTGCCAGGTTCCAAGATCTAACTATACGAACTCCAGTAACAAAAATATCAGCCTCTCCCTACAGGGAACCTAGGGTCTGGTCATAGGTGGGCGCCTAAAAGGAGATCATTTAATAGGTATTTAAATGCGTGTCACAAATTACATCCGCATGCACAAGCCTCTCCGCTCTTGGAGAAAAGCGACTCGTCTTTAAAGCGACGCAGCTGAAAACGATCCGACATCTCTTCCGCTGCCTTGCGGCCCGCCGTTGGCACCCTGACGTGTTGCGTGTTGTTGTTGTTGTTGTTTTGTTTTCCCTCAGCCTTTGGGAAACAATGGCAGTCCCGGCTCTTCTCCCCGGGTCCGCGCAGCCGCAGGACGCGGGCGGGCTGGACGCGGAAGTAAGCGCGTGCTGCCAGGGGTGTTCCGCTCCGCGAACCCCGAGAGTCGGGTCTTTAAGTCGGCTGCTTCTCTCGCTCTTTTTCTTTTTACATCGAGACTTAAAAAAAAAAAAAAACAGAAGAAAAGAAAAAAAAATCTCAGTGGTCATAAACCAAACTGCTCTCGACGTTAAAAAAAAACAAAACAAAACTGTGTCTTAAAACTTTTCAAAACCTCCGTGCTAAATACACCTCGCTGGCCAGTGCAAGGATGACAAGGCATTAGAACCTCAGGAATAGAACGCGCGGTCCATTCATTCTTTTTGACAATTGAGGTCTTTTCCGACACCGGACTTTTGACAGACAGCTGAGCGCCCGGAACGCTTGTTCTCGGTGCTGGGGGAGATCAGAAAATGACAAGACTAGATGGGGCTGAGAGAGTGAAACGGGAATTCACACGTTATTTCGCCCTTCAGGCGTCAAGTTCCTCTCAGGGGTTCTAAATTGTCGTTTTCCAGGCTTCCGCCAGGGGATGGACTACAACTCCCATGATACTCATGCGCCGCGCCTTATTAGAGGCTTCACTTCGCTCCCCGGCCCCCAGGAACGACTACAGTACCCAGCATGCTGCGCTCCCCCGCCAGGGTGTTTTTGCCCCTGTCTTGGCGTTGAACGCGGTAGTGGCCATCCGGAGTGCCAGGCCTGGGGTTCTCGGTGTCCTTTCCCGGGTCACGGGCGAGGCGGCGACTTGACTTCTGGGCGCCAAGCCCGGGAGCGCGCGCAAGCGTCCGCCGTCCCCGCTGCAGGTTCGCGTCCCGCTTTGCTCCTTACGCAGCTCGGCTCGCGGCCGCCCGGACGGCCCGGGACTGACGGCCCCGGGACAGGGGCGACCGTCGCGGCTGTGGGAGCAGAGGCGAAGCTGAGGCCCGGGGAGAGGCGACAGCGGCGGGAGCGCCCGGGGAGAGGAGGAGGAGAGAAGATGGCGTCGGAGATGGAGCCCGAGGTGCAGGCCATCGACCGCAGTTTGCTGGAATGTTCTGCCGAGGAGATCGCAGGGGTGAGTGCGGGAGCCCGGGAGGGGTAAGTCCGGCCCTCGCAGGCCGCGCCCCGCGGGGGAGGAACGGAGTCCTGGAAATCCCGGAGACCTCCACTGACTTCGGGTAACAGCCGCGCTGGCCGTGTCTTACGGGGAAAGGACCCAGGAGGCCATCGAGCCTGCTCCTCGCCTTCCGTGCTCAGGGCTCTCCAGGCCCCCTTACACCCGGCGACTGTTCTACGGCTCATTCATCATCCCTAATTACCTTCCCCTCCATTAGGTCTACAACATTTGGGCCTTTGCCCTTTAGGCCGGCTGTTGGGAGACCGGAGGGAGCGAGGCGCTTCCTGGCGCTGTAGTCAGTCGTCCAACTTTATCTCCTGATTCCTCTTCTTGGGATAAGCGGAGCCGTGTGTGCGCTGAAGCATGCTGGCCTCACCAACTTTGTTGCTGGGACTGCCGGGGGCTACCCAGGCTGCACACAGCACACCCCCACATTCCCCTCTCGGTGCTTTTTTAAAAAAGTTGTTTTGCACTTGTTTATTTAGATAGATGGCCAACATCGGTGCCTGTGTGTAAGGTATTGTCTCGACAAGTTTGCTGAGCATGGAGGCTGGGAGATTTTTTAAAAGCTACACATAATTTTTCTAGGAGTTGGGAAAAGTTGGACAGAGAACAAACATTATATAACTTTGAGAAAGCAGCTTTGGTTAACAGATGCAAGCTCATTAATGATAGAGTTGATCACAGCATATCAGCAGCCCTTAGGCCCTGAACTTAAGCCATTCAGACTTAGGAAGGACTTAAAATGTAATATAAACGATGCTGATACAAGTAGCAAAGTTATAAAAACAACTTCAACAAACTCAGTGTCATCGTTTGCCAGGGGACATCTATCAGAACAGACTGTCGAGAGTGACAGTGTGTGGCGCGAACAGTTGGAGCCCAGTCTTGGAGGCCTCCAGCTGAGAAAGCTCCTAGGAAATGGACTTTTCAACACATAGGCGCACTGGATGTTGGGACAATAATTGGGATCTGCGGCCGGTGATAGGAGTATTTGGAGTGAACTGATGAAACTAAGAAAGTTCAGTAGGAAGTAAATGAGAGGGTAGAGGTGGTAAAGATTTAAAAAATACATTGTTGCCTGATAAGTTTAAATTTTGTAGTTTTTTTTATATATATACTAAGGTGTGCAGTCTGTTTTCATGTACTTTGTGTGATATTGCACAACCCAAGGATTTTTTCCAACCCCATCTGCCTTTGATTTATCAGAGATTTGGAAAAGGAAATGGAAGCCCTGTTACAAGAAAGTAGGAAAATGAATAATAGTGACTTGGTATCCTATTTTGATTGTCAAATCTATTTATGTCAAAGTGGGTTTTGAATTTTTTTCTTCCACTGAATTTTTTGCATCTGTTAGCTGGTGGTTACCCCCATTCTAAAAGTGATGAGAATCTCCTCAGTTTACTGAGGTTCCTGAGGAAGCCATTTCTAAAACCTGTGCTAAAACCTGTGCTGAAGGCTGTTGTTGCTCCTACTCTTCAGTGGTGAAAATTTCAAGTGGATGGAGTGGGGAAAAATCAGGGAAATGCAACAAAACATTTTAAAATTGATTTTTAAATTTCTCACTGTGTGTACTTGTGCATGTCTGTGTCAGGGTATGTGCTTGTGAGTGCGGGGTCTTCACCCTGGCCAAAGGCATCAGGTTCCCTGGAACTGGAGTTACTCCTGCTCAGTGCCAGTGCTGGTTGAGGAGTAGTGTGTGCTGGGAACTGCTGAGCCATCTCCAGCCCCCAGCGGAACCTTGTTACTGCGTGTGCACTGAGCTTGTGGAGAGCCCCATCTGTGCCTTTCTTACATAGGTTTATGAGCTTCAACCTAAGGGAGTGTACTCTGAAGGCCAGGAGAGTCCTTCAGGTAGAGCAGACGAATGTTAGTATTGATGCTGAACTCCCTCAGCATTGATTTTCACCTGGCATGATGTCTGGAGGGGTTTACTGGCCATATTTAGTTAGGATGCCAAATAGTTATCATGTTCTTTTAGCCTCAGGCCCCAGCATGGCCCTTTACCACAACTGAAAATTAACAGGACCTTTTCTCTTAGGTTGGAAGTAAATTTCAGTCAGGTGTGATGGTACATGCCTTTAATTCCAGCACGGCAGAGGCAAGCAGATGTTAGGTTCAGGCCAGCGTGGTCCACATAGAATTCCAGGCCAGTCAGGGCTATTGGAAAAAAACAATTTTTTTTTAATTTTTTAAAACTGGAAATTTCAAAGAAGATTAAATAAGCAGTTTTTGCAGAATTTAGACCTCTATAATTGGTAATTTTCTAAGACCGCCTCCATCTTAACTTAACCCAGGCTAGCCTTGAACTCACAATCTTCTTGTGTTAATCTTCTACATGCTGGACTTGCTGGTATGTGACACCACACCTGGCTATGAGTATCAAGTCTCAAGCACCTTATTGATACACTGTATTAGGCAAAAGAAAGACTTTGCAATTGCATCCATTTCGGCCAGCTGACTCTCCAGTTGGGATTTTATAGGCTCATTGAAGCCAGCTGGTGTCAGTGATCCCTTTCTTGGTAGATTTGATTCAAGTATGAGTGAATCTAGTGTGTTCTAATGGGTGATTATCATTTAAAGGACATGTATTATTCCCCCCAACCCCTTTTTTTGGATAGAAAGAAATCCAAAGTGTGTTGGATGGTTAGGATGCAAAATAGTTAACGTGTTCTTTTGCCTCAGGCCCCAGCATGACCCTTGATCACAGCTGAAAATTAACATGTTTCCTCTTAGGTTAAAAGTAAGTTTCAGATCTATAGTCCCAGCACTTAGGAGCCCAAGTTAGCAGGATCACTTGGGAGTCCAGTCCAGCCTGTAGTTTATTAAGGGGACCGTTGTCTCAAAAGACAGACAGAAAAGAAATGTGGAGCTGGGTAGATGGCTTATTTAGTCAGTGCTTCTTCATGCAGACACAAGGACTTGAGCTCATCCTCACAGAAGGCCAGATACAGCAGTGTGCGGCTGTGGAGCCAGCACTGGGGAGCCGGACACAGGGGGATGCTTGGGGCTTGCATCCTAGTCTAGCAAGCTAGTCTAGCTGAATCAGTGAACACCAGGTTCCACGAGAGACTTGTTCAAACAATTGAAGAAGACATCTGATGCCCCCCTCCTTAGGCATCATGCACACACACACACACACACACATACCCCACCCCTCCCCCGCAGATAAGAGATTTCAAAGCTTTCTATCGTGAACTTGAATGACTGTGTGTGTATGTGAAGAATGAAGAGAGTGAGTCAGCAAGCATGCCAGGCACTCTTGGAGGTCATAGAACACCTTGTAGAGTGTATTCTTCCTTTCTGTCTTCTTGTGGACTCTGGGGTTAAACTCAGGCAAGCGTTTTTAGCCAATGGGCCATCTTGGCAGCATTCATTATAGACGTTCTGTGTGTGTTGCTTATTTCCAGCTTCACACTGTGAACTGTCCGGAAGAATGGCACAGACCGTATGGTTCAGGGGTTTGGGCGCATTCCTAGAGTTGTATAATCATGACTTCTCTTTTATAATGTTTTTATCATCTCTCCAAAGTAATATGTCCCTCTGCATCTCCCCTCAGATCTCCAAGCTGTAAACAACTGCCAATCTGTTTTCTGTCTCCATGGATTAGTTTATTCTGAACATCATATAAATAGAATCATATGATGTATTTTGTGATCGTCTTTCTTTTCACAGATGTTCATCAGTGTTTAGGATGTATTGCCACTTCACTCCTTTTTATTGCCCAACAGTAGCCCCCTGTACATATGGATATAGCATGTTTTATCCGTTCAAAATGGAGAGAGGTTTTTAGCTTTGATGCTTTTTGGATATCTCGAACGTGCTGCTGTGAATGTTTGTGTAGAGATGTGTGCGTGTGCACGCTTTGATTTCTCTTGGCCACATCCCTAGGAGTGGAGCTGGGTCATATGTTAATAACTCTTTTGAGGAACTGCCAGTCTGTTTTCCAAAGCGGCTGCAGCATTTTATATTCCGTCAGCAGTGCAGGACGGTTCTTAGTTTTCCACATCCTTGCCAGCGCTTGCCTGTTTTCGATTATCGCCATTATGTTAGGTGTGAAGTGCTGTCTCATAATTTGGGTTTACGTCTCCTTCCTGGTCACGATACTGCGCACCTGTCAGGCGCTGATTGCCCGCCCCTGTGCCTGTCCTCCACACTCCGTGTCACCAGTAGGGTTTGCTGTTTGTGACTAACTCACGGGTTGCATAGCCTTGTTTGAAAGCAGATGTGCTTGAAGGGTGCAGTTTTAATTGGCTTTGGAATACTTACAGTCGTGAAGGAGACCGACCTCTAGGGATTGTCTTGTTTTCGTGTTTATGTTCTATGCCTGCTCCCAATCCCAAGGCTTACATTTAGCCTTCAAGGAAAGGGAAGCTGAAAATGTAGTCACAGCATGTTTACTCTAGTGGAACGAGGTGACAGTTTCTTTATTTCCTTGATGGGGGACTTAGAAGGTAGTTAGTGCTTATTAGTCTGGTCCCTGCATCTGAAATAAGGACAAATTAAAGTGCAGCCAATAGGAAGCCTGTTAATGTTGCCTGTGGAAGACTCCTCCGCTGCATTTAGCAGGTGAGACTGGTAGAAAAGCTGTTGATTTTATTATTTTGAGAAATGTGTGAGCATTCGTTGTGAAAGACAGTCTTAAGTTTTTCTTGCTTTGGTGCATATTAAGTTTAATCAGATTAAGATGCGTGTAATAGAGACCAAATAATACTAGGTTGTGTCTAGTTTTTCACAAAACAGTAGTAAACTTCGTATTTGTTCACTTGTTTTGGCAGTACTGGGTGTTATACCCGGGCCCTTGTGAGTTCTGTACTACTGAACCACATCTCCAGCCCCCGGTGGTTTACTTTCTAGATACCAGGAACGTATATCAGCCTTTTCAGCTAGGTTTTGAAGTAATAGCACATAATAAAGTGATAAATTTAAAATTAGATACTATTTTTGTACTAATGGCCTCTTTCATATAAGGATTTAACTCTTTTCTTTCCTCTAAGATTTTAATGTTTAGTAAATGTGGATGTATGTATCTTTGTGGTCATGTGTCTTTGTGTATGTATACATGTGTGAGGTGCTCTCAAGAGGCTAAAAGAGGTCATCTAAGCCCCTGGATCTAGACTTACATGTGGTTGTAAACTGCCATGTGAGTGTTGGGGACTGAATCCAGGTTCTCTGCAGCCACTGTCCCTTCTGTCCAAGCTTCAGCTACTTAGGGACTTCCACTCCCTAAGTAGCTGAGGACGACCTTGAACTTCTGATCTTCTGCCTCCGTATCCCAAGTGCTCCCATTACGGGCCTTTACTCCCTCCACCCATTCCACCATCTGAAAGTTAATCTTTTAAAAATTCATGTTCTCGTCCGTTCTCTTGTGCTTTCTTTCTTCCCGTAGTGGGCCTGGATGCAGGGCCTGAGCTATATCCCCAGTCCTTTTTTGAAAAATCTATTTATTCAAGACTTATTTCTGGCCAGGCTTGGTGTCACACACCTGTAATCACAGCACTCGGAGTGGAGGCCGATGGGCTCTGTGGGTTCCTGATCTACCGAGGGAGCTCCAGTCTAGTCAGAGCTATATAGTGAGACCCTGTTAGTCCTCCAATTCTCATTTTAAAATTTGTGTGTGCAGAGGGCCTCTGAAAGGCTCTGCCCTGCAGACTATCAAAGCTGATGCTGAGACTTATGACCAACCTTTGGTCAGAGTGCAGAGAATCTTATGAAAGAAGTGGGAAATAGTAAGATCTAGAGAGGCTAGGAGTCCACAAGGAGAGCAACAGAACCAAAAAATCTGAGCACGGGGTCTTTCCTGAGACGGATTCTCCAACCAAGTACCATGCATGGAGATAACGTAGAACCCCTGCACAGATGTAGCCCATGGCAGCTCAGTGTCCAAGTGGGTTCCATAGTAATGGGAACAGGGCCTGTCTCTGACATGAACTGATCGGCCTGCTCTTTGATCACCTCCCCCTGAGGGGGGAGCAGCCTTACCAGACCACAGAGGAAGACAATGCAGCCACTCCTGATGAGACCTAATAGACTAGGGTCAGAAGGAAGGAAAAGAAGACCTCCCCTATCAGTGGAGAAAGGAGAGGAAGGGAGGGCTTGGGAGGGGAGGAGGGAGGAAGCTACAGGGGGATACAAAGTGAATAAAGTGTAATTAACAAAAAATAAATAAAATGTGTGCATGCGTGAGTTTGTGTGTGTGTGAGAGGGTATAGTCACATGAGTGCAGGTACCCACAACATGCAGAAGGGAATGTTGGAATCCTTAGAACTGTAGTTACAGGTGGGTGCCCAGAACCAAACTCTGGTCCTCTATAAAAGCAGCACTTGCTTTTAACCAGTGAACCATATCTCTATCCCCTGTATTTATTTTTTAATTAATTCATTCGTTAATTATGCATGTATGTATGTTATTATATACATTATATATGTATGTCATTATATGTTCTTATTTATCCTCTCTCCCACTGGGAAAAATACTTTTAAGTAAAACCTTTCATAGTGTTGTCAATTAAAATTGTATTCACTTTTTACTTTTTCATTCACAAAGAAAAAATGCAGAGGCTAATTTGATAACCTTTATTCTTACCTTTATTTACCTGACAACAAAGGTGTCACTTAAACCTCAGTGAGTCCGGTGTGGCTGCTCTCGCCTTTAACCCCACACTTGAGTGGCAGAGGCTGAGGACCTGAGAACTAGAGGACAGACGGGGCTGTGCAGAGAGACCTGGTCTCGAGGCGGGGACCTCAGGGAACACGATTCTGCTGTCCTTTTCGTAGCTGTGGAGCTTAGAGTGTGTGTACACATGCTTGCTCACACTGTGTGTTCCTGCACATACAGAATTTTGATTTATAGCTACTCTTTAGAAGAGGAGAATCCATAAGAGCTTGTCTCCTAAGAAATACTGTCGTTTTAGTCCCTTCATGCTTACATAATAGCAAACATGAAGTCAGTGTTTGGAAAATTCACTTTTACCTAAGTGGCAAAAACTCGCGTTTGCAGTTGCAAGCCTTTCTTTCAGAACCGTGCCTTATGAACCAAGTGTCAGATTTTCAGCAAAAGTTCTCTGGAACGTGAGATTAACTAAAAGATTAATATATGCCACCTCATGGAGAACAGTTTTTACCCAACATTGAGACAGGAAATGCTTCATAAAAATGCCAGTGCTAAAGTCATTTCTATGACTCTTGTTTGCCATCATTTAAGACTGGAACCGGATCTCTGGATACAGAAGCAGCATTTGAATTCCAAGTTCACACACCCTCCTTCCCCCCAGTAGTGTACATTACTGTTTCTGGCTTGAATAGGGTTTTTGTTTTGTTTTTTGTCTTTTGAAGACAAGCAGCCCTGGCTGTTCTGGAACTTAATCTGTAGACCAGGCTGGCCCTGAACTCCTCCGGAGTCCCGAGTGCTGGGATTAAAGGTGTGAGCCACCACCTGACAAACAGGAGTCTTTTTTAGTAAGACTGTGATTGCAGCCTTAGTAAACACTGGCTCTGTGGGTCCAGGACACTGTCTTAGTTGAAGTGGGTCATTTTATTGCACGTTTTGAGGTTTATAGTCTTTCTTGGCTTAGAGCCAATGAAAAAAGAAGTTTAAGAGAGCAGTGAGCACACGGGCAGAGGGCAGGGATGTGTGCAGAGGGAGGGGCAGGGGGTGCTTTACCTAGGAGTTAGCAGTTTGGTTTTAGAGACTTAGCTGACCCGAGCTGCAGGCCTGGCATTCCCCGCTGCTTGCCTCATGTGGAGCATTTGCGAGGAATCTAAGTACAATGAGAGTGTGAATATGTTTGCAGTCACTCACCGGCGACCTTAGTGCTCACTATTTAACCCTGACAAAAGGGGAATGGCAGTGGGAAATGGACTGAGGAGACGCCTCTCAGGAGGCAGAGCAAGTGCACCCAGAAGGGTGACTAGAGGCGGCCATAGAGCAGGGCAAGTGAGACAGAAGGGCTCTGCAGGCCTCGTCAGGGCCTTGACGGAACAGTGGGAAGCTGCGTGATACGATCAAGTTTTATTGTCAGAACTAGCCCAGTAGTGAGGTTAGACAAAGTTCACAGAGGGACAAGGCTTGTGGGGACCCTAGGTAGGACATGACTTTGCTATTCCTTATGCTGGGGTGGGAAGTTCTGGAGAAATGAGTGGATTCGGGAGTTTTAGGATTGCCTGTCTGAAGGCGAAGACAAAGCAGTTGGATGTTGAGTGATAAAAGGAAGATTCTCAGGTTTAAGTACTTAGGTAAATGCTAAAGTACAGAAATAGAGTAACAGATTTTGATGGCGGTGGGAGCATTGTGAGTTCAGTTTTGGGCACTTTGACTTGGCACATGTGAGATACTGAAGTATGTAACTAGTTGGAAGCATAAGTGAAGAAAAGAGAGATATTTGGTTTGTTTTTTGTTTTCCATTTGGATTTAGTGGGCAGAGCCAAGGGGAAAGAAAGGATTTATAGAGAGAGGTTGGTCAGAAAAAGAAGCCATAGTCAAGGCCAGGCTCTTCTTATAGGATGACATTCATGAGAAATTACACACACACACACACACACAGAACACCTATGCACCATCTGTCCATTCATCTCTGACATAAAAATCCCTGTCACAATTGGAATAACATTTGAGCAAAGCACTGGAAATCAAATGAATGTAGCAGCTGGGTTCTGAATAAGGAGTGTGTGGTTTGTGTTTGTGTGTGAGTGTGTGTGTGAGTTTGAGTGAGATGGTAGGGTCACATGTCAAGGCTGAAAGGTCAACTTTGTGGAGTCTGTTTTCTCTTTGTACCTTTGTGAGGGTCCTGGAATCCTCATAAAGTACTTGTATTCATTGAGTCATCTTGCAGGCCCAGATTAAATTTTAATGTACTTCAGTATAAACAAAAAATGACTATTATTAGTTTTTTGCCGAAAAAGAAGTTGGTTATAATAACTAGCAGTCAGTTGACCTTATTTGAAACTTTGTTCTTTTCTTTTTCTAAAGAAATGGCTGCAAGCAACTGACCTCACCAGAGAAGTATACCAGCACTTAGCCCACTGTGTGCCCAAAATCTACTGCCGAGGTCCCAACCCTTTCCCACAGAAGGAAGACACACTGGCACAGCACATCCTGTTGGGCCCGATGGAGTGGTACATCTGCGGCGAAGACCCTGCGCTGGGATTTCCCAAGCTCGAGCAGGCCAACAAGCCTTCTCATCTGTGTGGCCGGGTGTTCAAAGTAGGGGAACCCACATACTCCTGCAGGTAAAACATTATACTTCTGCTGGAAAGCTTCAAGTTTTTATTTCCAAATTACAAAAATCTATACAACTAAAAGCCCACAGTTTGAACTTTTAAATGGAAATAAGTATTGATGAAATGATTTCCCAGATCAAGAAGCAGCCTGTCACCAGTACAGAAGTCCCTGGGGAGCTGCCATCTGTGCTGGCCACATTCCTTCCTTCCCCTTCCCGACACATCATGCTTCCAGTGATTCCTTTTGATGCTGGCATTGTTCCAGAATTGGCTGTGGAACCCAATCACACTGGCTCCTCTGTTCCTCTCCCATTCTTTTATTAGCTTTGGGTGCTTCTACCCTCACAGCTTTCTGTGTTTGCTGTGACCTATATGGAGAACCAGCTGTTTCTCCAAGGATTTCTTTTTAATTGGAAATGGTAGAAACTAGGATGTGTTTGCTGCATGGCTTACTGATACAAGATGACCTTAAAAGACTGGTGAAACTGAGTCTGCAAGAGTAGAAGGGGAGAATGCCATGCCCGGGCCCCTTCAGACTCTCTGGCCCTGTTAGTACTTTTGTCCTTGCAGAAGTTCACTGCATAATGGGCATTATGTGTACATGGGTACATATCTTAACCGTAAGTGTACATGCATGTACACAAAAAGGAATATATGGGCTGGCCAGGTGGCCTCCACGCACACTCCATGCCACTCAAAGGCCCATACACATGTGCCCATGCACACAGAATAAATGAATGTGATGAAAGTAAACATGTACGTTTACTTGTAGTGGTGCATACCTCTAATCTCAGCATTTTGAGGCAGAGTTCGATGGATCTATGTGTATTCGAGGCCAGGCTGGTCTACATAGTGAGTTCCAGGACAGCCAGGGCTACACAGAGAAACCCTGTCTCCAAAGGAAGCAAAGAAAGGAAATAGGTACATAGAACTAAGTGTCCTGTTTAACAAAAGCATAGCACTTCCCCATTCAGTTTACACAGCTAGGTAATGCTCCACTCTGCGGACAGACTCAATAGCAGCACGTTTAATGTTTAAAAAGCATTTTCTGTAAAACTCAAACTAAACTAAGTGAGGTTATATGGGTTTTGCATGTTGGTTTTCCCTTATTAGTGTGGTCAGAATATCAATTCTGTGAAGCACTGTTAGATTGAGGTCTGTGTATTACGCACTGTTGATGCATGGAGAATCAATCTAGTTCAACCTTGTGATTAAAAAGGAGGTGGCTGCGATCCAATGGGTCCAGCAGTGTCCTTTGTACCCAAAAAATACAATTCCAAGCACACTTTGGTATGGTTTTAAATCAAATGTCTGAGTAATACTTGACACTTTTGAAGATTACAAGTTAGTAATCTTCAAAAGGACTTTTTGAAAAAGTCCTTCCAGTGGGATTCATGTGGTAAATGGACTTCCCACCTTTGGCCAGGTTACCCAGAGATCAGGACTCTAAGCCTGTCGTGTGGCCTGTGGTCCCATTGATCACTTGGTTGTGGTGCTGTCTGCAAGCTATCTACTGTGATGTCACTTTCCCCATGTAATCAAGAATTTCATGGGAAAGCACTTTAGCCATCCTTTTCCCTATCAGACCTTGAATTTCTTTGTTGCTTTAAACATTTTTGCTGTGCTAGGCCTTGAACTTGAGATGCACTGACCTGTGTCTATTAATGTAGTACTGTTTGTTTTCTCACTTGAGCTCCATGTCCTAGCCTCACACAGTAGGAACCTTTGATGCCATCGGCTCTTTTATGCTGCTTGTGTTCTTACAGTGCTCCCTTAGTTGCTGACACAAAATGCACAGTGACATGTCCCAGACGATCTTGAAATCAACCGTTCTCCCAAGAAACTAGTTTTCTTAGTAGAGAACAGTGTTCAGCAATAGAATGGTGGCCTCGTGGCAAGTGTGCTCACTGCTTTGGGGCCAGGTAGCAAGTGTGTTCATGGTTTTGAGGCCAATGGCTAGTGTGTTCATGGCTTTGAAGGCAGTGGCAAGTGTGTTCATGGCTTTGAGGCCGGTGGCTAATGTGTTCATGGCTTTGGGGTGTTGGTGCTTTTAGACCCACCCATGGGTGTACATTTTATCTCTGTCCAAGCACTGAAGTAGGTATCTGGGATGTAGAGTGCTTTCTCCCTGTGTAACCCTCAGGGCTCTTTCTGAGTTTGTAACTCCCTGCTCCGGCAGCGCTTGAGTCCCACCATTTCTCTATGTGCAGCCATTCCTTGGCTCTTGCCACCCAGTGATGTGCGTTCACCCTCTTTAACCTGTGCAGGGACCTTAGTGGTGTGTAGAACGTGCTACAACCTTGCCTGCCTTGTGTCTGCCTCGACCAGACCTCCAAAGACCCTAGTTCTCCACCTGCTGGCCTCCAAGTGTATTTGTGGTGCTCTCCATCCCACGCCACTCTAGGGAGCCTGCCGAGCCTCCCTGACTGTGACTTACTGTTGACTCCACTGCCATCTTCTGTGCTTAGGCAGAGTTCTCAAAGGAGGAGAACCAGCAGAATGTGCTCCATTACAAGAGTGTGTGCTAGGGCGGCTCACACAGTGCCGTCTGGGGGGCCCCAGAGTGCTGGCCCCATCCTGGACCCAGTAGCTGCTCAGTCCACAAAGCTTCACACCTCACTGCTACCAGTCTGGGCCTGTGGACCTGGATGATTCCTAGAGATCCCATCAATTTTCTGCCCATATCGAAGGCCCAAGAAGTTGGGGTCCAAATGAGTGGAGGATGGTGGCTGCATTGGGAATAGATGCACTCATTCAGCAAGGAACATGGGCATTTGGTCACATGGCATCGCTGGTCCTCTGCTTTCATCACCCTTTTATTCAGCTGAGGACTCCGACATAGGGTATTGTGCTGCCTGCATTCAGGATGGGTTTTTCCTCTTCATTTGAACCTTTCTAGAGAAATCCTCCCAGACACAACCACGGATGTACTTCATGTGTGATTCTAAATCCAGTCCAGTTGACCGTGAAGATATTTCCTTCTCACACTCATCTACCTCTCGGGTGCCTTGACAACCACAGCAATTGGGTGGTTACCCCAAACGCTAGCTGAACCTCAGCTGTGCTCAGGCTTTGTCGGGATCACTGGGCTTTCCTGAGGCTTTCCTTAGGGACCGCTTCCCTAAGTTTCTGCCCCCTTGTGCTGCCTGTTGTCCAGCCTCTGTGCTTCATCTCGCCTTCCTTGTTCTCAGTGGCCGCCATGGTGGGATGATCGAGTGCATTATCCTGCGTACACTGACTGTCTCCGAACTCGTGCGGCCGCTCACATTTGCCGAGCACTACCAACCAGATGGAAGCTAGTCAGGTGGAGTCATATTAACCCTTCCACAGCCTCTGAAATAATATCCTTTGGGAACCTGAGGGTCAGTGAGCTACCTCCCTACAGTCATAACTCTTAAAACTACATCCAATATGGAGGAGAACGCAGATTCAGTTTCCATTTTTCCTGGTTTATTCTCACAACACAGATGCCAAAATGTGTGGAGCTCTCCCTGTCCCCACCAAGCAAGCAGTCAGTCAGTCTTGAAGGCAGTGCCACGTCCCACAGGTCGAGGTCTAGGTCCTACAGGATGGCCCCTCCTCCCCCCCTCAAATGACTGTCACAATTCTGAACGACCCCCACCCACCTTGTGTTCAGGACGGACTGCTTAGCAGTTGGGATTCCTGTGACTTTCCTTGGGAATTTTATTTCTTTGGCTCCTGTAAAGCATATTGCAAAGGATGCAGATGAAGCGATGAGGAGGGCAGGGTGTGGGCGATTCTCCTGTGCCCTCTGGGTGTGCCTCTCCCAGGTGCTGAGCTGGAAGTACTACTCTCTGGTTTTATTGAGCATGGGTGAAGCTCAGACAACTGTGCAGGAATGTGATTGGGCCAGAAAGTAAGACCTAATGCTAATAACATACTGAGTAGGAAACCCAGCAAAGCCTGTCTGTGGATTCTTCTCGGCCCCTGCAGCATTCCTTCTAGGTGGTATGGGGCAGGATATGGATCTTCATTAGGATCCCCTTAAGAGTTACTCTTGAGTTTCCTTACGGCTCTCTTCAAGACAGAAGGGCCAGGCATGGGTGTATTTTCAGTTCTGGTGACCTGGTGTAGAGAAACAGGCAAAAGCAAAGCAGGAGAAGATCAGGAATTTGCCCTCTCAGGCCGGAAGCACCTCAGCATTGTTTCAGCCATTGGGAAGGCAGGAACATGGACAAAGCCAGAGCATCTGTGTCATATCATACCAGATTTCTGACTGGAAAGCCTTTTTTTATTCGTCTTACCAAAACGTTAGGAGCTATTCACCCATATATAATAAAATGTGGGAAAATGGGATGGGGTTTTCCCAGCTAAATTTAAATGCTTAGACATATACTTTGTATTAGTATTTATTTTAAAATGATGCCATGCATATAACACATCTGTTAGGAAAGAGTTTATTGGATGAAAGTAAGGAGGGGTGGGGAGAGAGACAGAGACGTGGTGAGGAGTCCCTCAGGAGAGAAACAGGCAGAGAGAGTGCGAGAGAAGAAGCAGGGGTCCTTTTATCCCGTGCCCCCGGTGGCAGCAGCCAGTGACATCACAGGTGCCTAAGCAACCTGGGAGTGGGCTACTGAAGTAAGATTTGTGAACTAACACTTTGTCATTAAAAATACATCATGGTGGCTGGAATTGGCTCAGAAGTTAAGAATACATACAGCTCTGGCAGAGGACCCAAGTTCCGTTCCCAACATCCATATTGGTCAGCTGGAAACCACTCATAACCCCAATTCCAAGGGTCTAACTCAGCTCTATCCTCTGCAGGCACCTGCACTCAAAGTGCACACACTACATACAAATACACAAAAATGCATGCAATTTAAAGTACTAAGAATAAGTATTGGAAAACATGATATGGCTGGCAAGAAAGTTCAGCAGGAGAAGGTGTTTGTCACCAAGCCTGAAACCCAAGTTAAATCCTGAGCATGGTGGAGGGAGATAACTGACAACTGCAAGTTTTCACTGACCTCCACATGTGCACACAGGCCTGCACACGCGTGTGCGCACACACACATACATGCTCACATATGAAAAAACAAATAATGCAACATTATATGAGTTGATAGTAATAAAATTTTTGAACCAGGCATGGTGACAGACGCCTGTAATCCCAGCACTCGAAAAGGTAGAGGCAGTCGGATCTCTGTGAGTTCAAGGCTGGACTCGCTTTGTAGACCAGGACAGCCAAGGCTACACAGAGAAACCCTGTCTCAAAAAACAAAAAAAGTTTTGTTTTTGAGATTTCTTGTTTTGTTTTAATGGGGTATTTCTTATGGGCACAGAAACTCAGAAGTGCGGCAACTGCTGTTGAGAACTGTTGTCCCTAGTAAACACTGGGTAGTTTCTGGGACAGGAAGAGCAGAACAAGACCTCTGTCCAGTTTCCTGGGTGTTCTTGTGTCCCCCTAGAGAAAGAATTCTGGGGCCAGAGTAAGGAATGGTGATGAATTCTATTGCTGAGGCAAGTGTACATGCAGGCTTCTGGAGAGAGCTGTGCTGCGGACGATTTAGACAACATGTCTTGTGGACAGGATTTGCCCCTGTAGGGTTCACTCTCTTTCTGTCCTTACATGGAGTTTTCGGGCGTGCCAGGTGCATGATGGGAACAGCCATTTAGAGGTGTCACTGTAGTGAAGCAAGGATGGCCATCATTACAGCTGGCCACAGTAGCCCCGGCCTCCTTGGGTGGTGCTGTGGTTTAGGGTTGCGTAGTCACAGGGCGGCCTCCCGTAGCATGGCTCTGAAGTTGCAGCTAGCCTCCATGCACTTCGACCGTTGGTAGAAAAGCTAGTTATATTGTGGTACTATTCTCTCTCACCACAAAGTACCCACAAAAGTTACTGTATATAGCATACCTGTGCTGAAGAAAGAGCTGTTGCTAACTCAGAACACAGCTTGGCCTGAGCTCACATCTCCTGTTACCCCAAATTGGACTAGTCTATGAGCTCCCATTTTCCCAGTGGCAAATATGAAATATGTATCTAGTGCCTTAGCCAGAGTAACAAATATTGTCAGTCAGATTCCTGTGCTACTGTCCAAGGGACAGGGAATAATAGAATGGTGACATTTTACTTCTCTTTTAAGTTTTTTAATATTGGTATTAGTTGCATACTTCCAATTCTTGTTCAGTAGTATATATTTGTCGACTTTGAGATTGTTCTTCAGCTTAGGTATAGAAAGAGGTGGCTCAGAGGTTAAGAGTAATTGCTGTTCTTCCAGAGGTTCCAAGTTCAATCCCCAGCAAACACATGGTGGCTCACAACTATCTGTAATGAAATCTGGTGCCCTCTTCTGTCCTGCAGGCCCACATGTAGGCAGAACACTGTATACAAAATAAACAAATAAATCTTTAAAAAAAGAAAAATCTTCTCAGGGGCTGGAGAGATGGCTCAGTGGTTAAGAGCCCTGTCTGCTCTTCCAGAGGTCCTGAGTTCAATTCCTGGCAACCACATGGTGGCTCATAACCATCTATAATGTGATCTGGTGCCCTCTTCTGGTGCACAGGTGTACATGTAGCTAGAGGACTCATATATAAAATAAGTAAATCTTGAAAAAAAGAAAAAAACCTTCCATTCTGGGTTTTGCAGCCTCATATATTTACTCTTGAACCCACTTGGTCAATATGGCAGTTGTTGCCTTAGTATATGAGGCCTCCGTGTCTTGTAGGAGCGAGTGTTAGCCACTCTGTTCTTTGGAATTTTTTTTTTTAACTATATACAACCAAATAAGGAAACTGTCACAACTGTCTTGAATTTTTTATAGGTACTAAACACAATGGCCTTTATCCACGAGAGGTGAGACCGAGACAAATACACCCAAACAGGGAAGCCCAGAAGAGATGGCAGTTAATCTAAGAATATCGAGGAGTCAAAAGAAAACTTCACCTTTAATTCCAACACTATAAGACAGAGGTGCTCAGAGCTCTGTGAGTTCAAGGACAGCCAGGGCTGCAGTGACCCTGTCTCAAAGTAAGAAGTATTGTCAGCGCTCAGGCATGGCCTTAGGTGCTTTAGGTGCCACTTCCAACAGAAAGTGGTAAGCTGTGACTTAAGGGTTTGGTTAGCTTACTAGGTCAAGTCTTCACAACCTGGGAGAAGTGGAC
>CM053756.1:25735257-25768145 GCA_028658305.1 Pachyuromys duprasi | reverse complement strand
ACTTCAAGTACTATGTTGAAGAGATATGGAGACAATGGGCAGCCTTGTCTTGTCCCTGATTTCAGTGGGATTGATTTAAGTTTCTTTCCATTGAGTTTGATGTTGGCTATAGGCTTGCTGTATATTGCCTTTACTATGTTTAGGTATGTGCCTTGTATCCCTGATCGCTCCAAGACTTTAAACATGAATGGATGTTGGATTTTGTCAAATGCTTTTTCGGCATCCAGGGAGATGATCATGTGGTTTTTCTCCTTCAGTTTGTTTATATGGTGGATCACATTGATGGATTTCCGTATATTGACCCACCCTTGCATGCCTGGGATAAAGCATGGTCATGGTGGAGGATATCTTTTATGTGTCCTTAGATTCGGTTTGCAAGTATTTTATTGAGTATTTTTGCATCAATGTTCATAAGAGAGATAGGTCTGAAGTTCTCTTTTTTTGTTGGATCTTTGTGTGGTTTAGGTATCAAGGTGACTGTGGCTTCATAGAATGAGTTTGGTAATGTTCCTTTTGTTTCTATTTTGTGGAATAGCTTAGAGAGGATTGGAGTTAGCACTTCTTTGAAGGTCTGGTAGAATTCTACACTGAATCCATCTGGCCCAGGGCTTTTTTTGGAATGGAGACTGTTGATGACTGCTTCTATTTCCTTGGGGGATATAGGTCTATTCAATCTTTCTACCTGATCTTGACTTAATTTATGCAAATGGAATCTATCAAGAAAATTGTCCATTTCATTTAGATTTTCAAATTTTGCAGCCACCTAATTTTAATGAATTTTTATGCCAAAATAATCACCGAGGAAAGATAGTTTCTTCAACAAATGGTGTTGGGGAAACAGGACGCTTTTCATGTGCAAGGACGAAGTTAGACCCTTATCTTTTTGTTTGTTTGTTTTTTGAGACTGAGTTTCTCTGTGTAGCTTTGGCTGTCCTGGCCTCACTTTGTAGACCAGGACAGCCTCGAACTCACAGAGATCTGCCTGCCTCTGCCTCTCAGAGTGCTGGGATTGCAGACATGTGACGCCTCCCCTGCCTCTGACCCTTATCTTCTCAGCCTGCCCAAAAAACAAAACAAACAAACAAACAAACAAAAAACCCACTAAGTGGGTCAAAGACCTGAATAGAAAACTTGAAACTGCAATTGCACAGGAATTAATGCCAACCATAGACATCAGTTTATTAATTTTCTTTTCTTTTGAGACAGCACCTCACTTTGTAAAACTCACTATATGGACCAACCAGGCTGGCCTAGAACTCACAGAGCTCTACCTATGGAATTCTGGGATGAAAGGTGTGTGTGACCATGCTCAGCCATTTTTTAATTTTTGACTCTTGACTTCTAAAGTCAGGCTCTGGAATTTTATTAGTCCACATCAAACAGGAAGTTTAGGCCTTTAGATTTGGTTTTTATAAAGGATGGGGAGGACTATTTGACAGGAAATACATAGTGTGAACTTTCCAGATCAAACCTCCACCAGCAGCCCTCCTAATTACTGACTACCTTTTCTCTGTCCTGAAATATATAGAACCTTTTTCTCAAAAACATGGCCTGCATGGGCTTGTAATTAACTCCAGCACTCCACAGACAAATCTCTGTGAGTTCTAGACCAGTCTGGAACTCAGCTAGCCAGAGATACGAGGTGAGACACTGTGTTAAAAATACAAAGTGAAATTATGTGTATGTCTGTGGAGGTAGGTGGATTCTCATGCAGTTATTAAACCAAGTTATTAGATTTAAATCTCTGGGTTTAAAAGGATTACAGCAGAATAGTAAGTGAAAAAAAAAGAGTAAGTGAAATAAACATTCCTTTGGTAAAAATGAACATATTTCTATGTGTTGATAAGCCTGAAGAGAGGTCATTGAGGAGGTTACAGGGTTGAAGGGTGTTGCCAAAGCCCAGGTTCTGCTGCTTACACATTAGCATTTCCTTAGACTACAAGAGGGTTGCCATGGGCCAGGTCCAAAGTCCCAGGCTCAGACTTAGCAAAGAGTTGCTGCTTCCCTCCCAGAGAGAGAGCACTCCCTCTCCCATTTAAAAATAATATTTATTTTATGTGTATATTCGGGGAGTCATGACACTGTGGGGTATTCACCAGAGAAGACTGCTCTGGCATGGGTGTAAGCCAACAGGAATTCTTTTTAAGTCAGCCAGCGACTACTTTGGTGTTCAGGGTCCCAGGGTAGCCCTGAGCCTTTCTCAGGATGAGCTTTTATGCACAAAACCACGTTCTGGGTTGACACACTCCAGTTAACAAGAATAGTTTGCCATCAGCAGAACTACAGAAGTTAAAAAGCAAGGTTAGTACATTTTGAGACTCTCCCACAGCCAAGGATTTGATGGATTAGGCTTTTGTTTAGTTTTGGCAGGTGGCGCTGTCTGCATGCTGAGTTTTAAAGCCCAATTGGTACTTTTCATCGTGAAGTCAGGTAGTCTGGGCCCTGTTATATAGCTGCCTTCAGAGGCACGAATTATAGGTCTTTTAGGTTGGAGTCCATGGCTCCTGGGCACTGTGTGCCTTTTAGTTCCTGAGGACTGATGCACTTCCTAAGGAGGTGAAGTATTCAGACTGCTTTGTGCGTTCCTCTGTGTGTTCCCCAAGCCAAGGACGCAGGGAAGCTCAATGGGACAATCGGTCTTAGACATTAATCCTGTGTACCCTGCATAGCTTGCAAATGGTCACCATATCCTGGCAACTACAACTGCACTGATCTTGGCGATTGCACTGTATTCTGTTTCTGATGAGGGCATAAAAAGTCTGATTGCTCCCAATAAAAACCGTCACAGCCTCAGTCTTTCTGTGGCCCCTCCAACCCAAGTCTGGGTTAATTCCTCAACTGGTCATATCAGGAAACCTAGGCCAGGTAAGTAAGTGTGGAAACTTGTATGTATGTGTGTGAGTGTAGGTGTGTGCACCGCGTGCATGCAGAAGCCCAAGGTTCAGAAAAGGGTGCTGGGTCCCCTTGAAACTGGAGTTACGGAGGGTCATGAACCACTGTGTAGGTGCTGGGAACTGAACAGGATCCTGTGCAAGAGCAGTGAAGTGGTCTCAACCTGTGAGCCACCTCTGCTGTCCCTCGCTGCTTCTTTTAACGCATCCTCACTGAGCCGGTCCCTATAGCCGAGGGAAAGGAACGTTCCTGTAGAGCCTTTCCTCATCCAACCCATGGGCTCAGAGGTACAGTTACCAGTGAAGGGCAAAGTCTGATAGGCTGGAAATTGGCTGCTCCATTCTGACTGGAAAACTTGTGTTTGGGGGGCTAGGGTGACGCCTCAGTTACTGACGTGCTTGTCCCACAAGCGTAAGGGCTTGAGTTTGAACCCCCAGCGTCCACACAGAGGCTAGGTGAGCTCTGGCACTGGGGGAGGCATGGAGACAGGCGGATCCCAGGAGCCCTCTCTGGCCAGCCAGTCTAGCCGACCAGTGAGCTATATGTTCAGTGATCTCATGAAAATGTATCTTTCTTTTGTAACTTTGGAGGATCTAATGTAATAATTTTCAAGAAAAAAAAAATCCCATCACCTCTCCCATCCAGCTTAGCAACTTTCTTCTTAATCCTTGCCTGGGTAGCCACTCCTAAATTTGGCATAGAATGTGGGGTACGTTGAGGAGAGATGTTGTGATGGTTAGCCAAGGAAGATATGTCCTTTAAAAGAAGGTAAATGCTGGGCTGGATGGATGGCATTGGTTAAGAGCACTGGCTGCTCTTCCAGAGGACCAGGGTTCGATCCCTAGTGTTATGAGTTCAGGAATAGCTGTATATTGACCACTCCGACGCCAGACTCAGACTGATGGAAGTTTATTGAACACTGAACAAATGACCATTCAGGGCTATAATCTGGATTTGGGAGCCAGACTATAATGGCGGTCTGTTTCTAAGGCAGGATTTTTATTAAAAAACAAAATAAAACAAAAAGGTAACCAGGTGTAGGAAGTGGGGGAGGGCATTACACCATTTTGACTAAATAAATAATCTGTTTTATTCCAAGTGTATTGTGTTATATCTAGGTGGCTAGACAAAGCGCTTTAAACTGATTGGCTGGGATTTAGGATAGGAGCACTTTGGGGCTTTCCAGGTTTCTGGGAGTGAGGAACATAGCAGGATGTTGGATGTTGAGGGTTTTGTTTTGTTTCCTCTTAAAGATTTATTTATTTATTATTTATACAGTATTCTGCCTGCATGTCTGCCTGCACACCAGAACTCAGTATAGATGGTTATGGGCCACCATGTGGTTTCTGGGAACTGAACTCAGGATCTTTGGATGAACAGCCAGTGTTCTTAGCCTCTGAGCCACCTCTCCAGCCCCCCAACCCCCGCAACACTATAAGATTTATTTAGGATGTTGAGGTTTTAACTCAAGCAAAACATGCATTTATCATCTATTGTTTTAGTCTAAGCAGCAAGCATTGAACTACCGAATTGTATCCTTGTTTCCGGCATGTAGAGCCTAAGAACTTGAACTTAATTTCACCTTGTGATCAAAATGGAGACTTGGAGGCAAATGGCTTCTGATACGCTAAAGGCTACAGCAGGTGTTAATAGAGGAGCCACAGGTACGCTAAGAGCTAAAGTAGGTCTCAACAGAGGGGCTAGACAGTCCAAGCAAGTTACAACACTCGCACCCACATGGTAGCTCACAACTGTCTGTAACTCCAGTTCCAGGGGTTCTGACATGGACACTCATGCAGGCAAAACACCACTGCACATAAAATAAAAATAAATAGGTTTTTTTTTAAAAAAAAGAACGTAAATTGTGCCAGGTGATGCAGAGGCAGCCGTATCTCATTGAGGCCAGCCTGGTCTACAAAGTGAAACTCTGTCTCAAAACAAAACAAATCAAAACAAACAAACAACAATGTCAATTCATAGACAATTCATAGGACTCTAGAGCACTTTCACCCATCATAGATGAATGTGGACATGGTATACCTCTCTTATGTGTATTTTTGCTTCCCTTTGAATAAAGTTCTCTTCCTACTGCTAGAAGTCTGTGTGATCTCTTATTTCAGCCCTATGAATAAGAATCCAACAACTGGGAAATACCCAGCCTGGACCCCAAACACCAATAACAAACATCTTAATAAAGACACTAAAGATCCATATTTGTGCTTCCCCAGCCTCCTTTCAGCATGTTGCTGGCTCTCACGTAGGCTGAGCCAATCACATGCCCCTCTCCTGTACTTTAACTGTGTTACCAAGAAAAAGCACAGAAGACATGGAAGTGTGTTCCAGAGAGTAATACTTTCCGGTTTCCAGAGCTGCTATATCCTACAAAATCAGCGACGTCAAAGGTGATCTCTAATAGATAAGGGTATCCTTACCAAAAACAAACAAACAAACAAACAAACAAACAAAAAAACCATTGTTCATGGATCAGTGTTCTGAACATGACTCTCCAGCTTCCCTAGCTAGAAAGTCTTTCTTTCTTTTTGTTTTTTGGCTTTTCAAGACAGGGTTTCTCTGTGTAGCCTTGGCTATCCTAGGCTCACTTTGTAGACTAGATTGGCCTACTGGGATTACAGGCATGTACTGGGGCACCCAGCTTCCCTAGTGATTTCTGTGAACTATTCAATAGCTAACAGTATTCCCTTATTTTCATTATGGCAATTGAAAACTTGGGTAGATACAACATTCATAAAGCTGCCTGCAATTTGCAATTCTCTCTTTCTCTTTACCACCTATAATCATGTAAATCACTCCATTTTCTTTCTTTTCTTTTTTCTGGTTTTCGAGACAGGGTTCCTCTGTGTAGCCTTGACTATCCTGGAACTCTCTCTGTAGACCAGGAATTCAGAGACCCACCTGCCTCTGACCCCCCGAGTGTTCAGATTAAAGATGTGCACCCTCACCGTCCAGCTCATTCTATTTTCTTAATGTATTTATGTTGTGTGTTTGTACACACATGTGTGAGTGTGTCTGTACAGGTTCACATGTGGCTTGGCATGTGCAGAGGTCACAGAACAACCTGTCAGGGCTGCTTTTTTTTTCCATCCAAGACAGGCCTGGAAATTAAGCTCAGGCTTGAAGGCATCCTGCTAAAGTGTCTAAATTTCTGTCACATTATCAAAGAAAGAAGAGGAAGAGAAACGAAGAGGAGGAAAATCCAGGTGTGGGCTGGAGAGATGACTCAGTGGTTGAGAACAGTTTGCTCTTGCAGAGGACCTGGGTTTGGTTCCCAGCATCCACATGGCAGCTCACTACTGTCTGTCTGAAAGATCAGTCCAAGAGGATCTGATTCCCTCTTCTGGCCTCTTTGGGCAATGCATGAATGCTTTGCACAGACATGCATGCAAGCAACACGTATGCATAAAATAAAAACAAATTAAGTTATTTTAAAAAGAAAAGAAATATAGGGCTTCTAATAAGAAGACCCAAAGGGAACCATCACAATCATCTGTTGAACTACTTTGTTGAGGGAGAGCCTTGCATGATGTAGATGTTGTGTCCATGCCTCATTGATGAATAAAAAAGTTTTTTGATGTGAAGTGGTTTGAGGCAGAGTACCCAAATTTGACTTTTCCATTTCTCTCCCTGTAGCTTCTACCTCTGTTGTCTAGGCTGTCTGTTATCCCTGTGTTGTATGTGTGATGCCTGTCTGCCCCTAACAAAGGTCTTTGCTATATAGTGATGAAACAGACAACACAGCATGGGAAAGAAATAAGGGTCTTCTTCTTCCAGAAATACTTTTTGAAATAAACAGACTGAATATGCAGCAGGGAAACGGGCTGTTTACATAGTTCCAAATGTCTCAAGGCATATCATTAACTTAGTTGCAAAGTCTTCAGGTTTATTTGTTTTATTTTTTTTTAAATATTCCCACAACACTGTATTCTCCTGGGTAGTAGGAACCTATATACACCTTGCAAACATAAAGCTAAAATGTAACTTGACTAAATGTCATCAGACTGCTAAAACTGGTGGGCCAGGATCCGAACCCACATCTGTAGTGAGAATTTTTGGTTTCTTCAAAAACACAGAAATGTTGTGGGAATGTGTATGTATGCTTTTTTTTAAATGATTTATTTATTCACTATATAACCCATCTGTAGCTCCTCCCTCCTCTCCTCTTCTCCTGTCTATCCCGCCTCCCCTACTCCTCAGAAGAGGGGAGCTCTCTTCACCAACCCACTCCATCACATCAAGTTGTATCAGGACTGAGCAGGCCTTTCACAGTGGCCTGGCAAGGCAGCCCACCAGGGGGAAGTGAAAAGCAGGCAACAGAGTCCATGTCAGAGACAGCCCCATCAGGGGACCCACATGAAGACCCTCTGCCTGTCAGGTACCTAGGTGGAGGGCACCTAGGATAGTTTTGTTTTAATCCCTGGTGTGGGATATGGAGCTGCTTCAGAGTGTCCACAGCAGCTGACTACGATTGTCTCATGCTCCGGCAGGGCCGTGATTTTGCCAGCTGGGGATAGTTTACGTTTGGAAGTTTGGGGACTCTTCAGAGGGTACGTAAATGCTAGAACCCCAAGAGGTGCAGCGGCGTTGCTCTGTCTGCTGCTGCTGTTCCTGCTGCCATTGCTGGTTGCTGGATTTCTGGTTGGAGATACCCTGAGGACAAAGACCAAGTCTGCCCCAGGGAACTCCACACTCCTATTCAGCAGGAAGGAGTCTAATGCTATTGGAAGGGATAGGAGTGGTGTAGGGAAGGTGGGAAAGAGCCCAATAAAGTAGTCAAAAATCTGGACACACATATCTATCTGCATAACTAAAAATTTCCATTCTTCCCATTACTCTGAAATAGTTAGGAATGACTAAGCAAAGCACCTGACCTGAACACTGTTTTTTAAAACATTTATTTATTTATTTTTCTTTTAAAATTTTATATGTGTGTCTATGTAGGTGCTTACAGAGGCCAAGAAGGCCCTGGATCCCTGGAGCTGGAGCCTCCTGACACGGGTACTGGAAACCAAATTCAGGTCCTCTGCAAGAGCAGGAAGCACTCAATCTCTGAGCCACCACTTCAACCCTTGACGTAAGCATTCTAAATTACTTACACAAATTTCACAATACTTGGGTGTTGGTACTATTATCCCCACTGTGAAAAAAAAAAACAAAAAAAAAAAACTAGGCTCAAGTAAACTAGTTCATTTCGAGATCATGCAGCCTTGGGCTACGGGAACAAACGTTCTGTTACGTGTCCTGAGCATTCCTCAGCGCGGAGGCATGTTTGGCATTCCAGACCTTTAAAAACCTTAGGAGTGCTGTGCATGTGTCAGCTAGTTTGCAGTAGGTAAGTGAAAGCGAGCGCTCCACAGGATAGGGTATTAACAATGAACTTGCACAAGGACAGGGCTGGGTCACTGCGCAAGCGAAATGACAGTAACGTGCCCAAACACAACCAACCAAGTCAAGTTCTTGGAGCAGCTCTTTGGAGCCGAAGGGCAGCAAAGAGCTGTGCGCACGCGCAGGGGCTTGCAGGTGGCCCTGGCAAACAGCACCCGCTGACAGGCCTCCCTGCCTCCAGCGGGCCCTAGCGCCCTGGCCATCCCCCTGACCTGGCACTCACCAACACTGGGGATATTAAGACTCAGCGCAAACGTCTCTAGGTTTGCAGCTCTGGATCGCTGGAGACAGAAGCGGCAGCGTGAGCGCCAGGATCTGGAAACGGGCCTGCTCCGGGTACGGAGACTTCCTATCTAGCCCCGGAAGTAGCGCCAGGATGGGAGGAAGCGAAGGGCGGTCCCGGCTCGGGGGCGGGGCTTGGCTGGGGACTAGATCCCGAGCTGTGTCACTCTCCGCTTCCGCCTAGGTGACATGTCTGTGGAGAGGTTCCTGGCCGAGCTGTGTGGCACCGACGCGGCACGGCCGCTCCCGCTGTGGGAAGGGGGCACCACGGGCCACTGCTTCACCCAGCTGGTGCTCAGCGTCCTTCCCCACGCGCTGCTCGCCGTCCTCAGTGCCTGCCACTTGGGCACCGCAAGGTGGGTAGAGACTGCAGCAAGACACCGTCTCACATTTCTCCCAGGTGTAACGAGAATTGCGGTCTCTGTAATAGGGCAGAAGCAGAAGAAAAGCTGACTGCTGTTTTGAGAGGATTAAGTGAAGCAAGGCGTTTAAACAGATTGTACGACACCGGGCATATCCTTTAAAGTCTCCAATGCATCTCTCTTGCAGAGTTTTAAAATGTCCAGACAGAACTGCCATGAGTTGGAGGCAAAGCTGGATAAACGTTTTAGCTCAAAAAGATGACTTGTGTGTAAGTCATAGGGGCAGTGGATCATCACTTCCACCCATGAAATCCCGCTGTCTCTATAAAAGCAGATGCAGACTCAGCTGAAGGGAAGCGCTAAGGGGAAGAGGCGCGAAACGAGAATCTTAGAACTTGGCTTAGTGTTGTAAGAGGTTGGTGCTATACTCGCCTCGATTTCATATTAGTTCTTGGATGGCCAAATTAGTCTGTCTCTTTTGAAGAATGAGGGAAAAAGCCTAGAAGAGGTTAGCACAGATACCTACAGCAAGCCTGCTCAGGTCAAGCTTTGTGGCACACAGCTTTTTTTTTATTTATTAAATTTATTTTTTATATTAATCACAGTTTATTTACTTTGTATCCCAGCTGTAGCCCCCTCCCTCATTTCCTCCCAATCCCACCCTCCCTCCCTTCCTCCCTGCCCCTCTCTAAGTCCACTGATAGGGGAGGTCTTCCTCCCCTTCCATCTGACCCTAGCTTATCAGGTGTCACCAGGACTGGCTACAGTGTCCTCCTTCGTGGCCTAGCAAGGCTGCTCCTCCCACAGGGGGCGGGGGGGGGGAGGGGGAGGTCAAAGAGCAGGCCACAGAGTTCATGTGTGGCACACAGCTTTAACCTCTTAGGAGGCAGAGGCAGGTGTGTGGATGTTTGTGATTTCAAAGCCAGTCTGGCCTACATAGTGAGTTCCAGGCCAGCCAGGGCTATTTGAAGAGAACCTGTCTCGAAAAATATAAAATAAAAGGAAGAAGAAAAACCAAAGCTTCAGTCCTAGCTAGGCAAACTGGCACATGCCTATAGTCAAAGCTGTTCTGGAGTCTGAGACAGGAGGATGATTTGAAGTCAGCCTGAGAAACATACTAAGTCCCTGTTTCAAAGTTAGGGAAAACAAAGAGAACTAAGGTATTTAGTTTACAATTAAGCTTTTTCAGCATCCAAAAAGCATAAAAGACTCAGGTGGTTTTCCTTTCTTGAGATAGGGTATCATTATGTAGGCAGGCTGATTTAGAATTCACAGACATCCACCTGCCTCTGCCTTCAGAGTACTGGAGTTAAATGAGTGTGCCTTCAGCCTCACCCTTAAACAGAGAGTACAGATAAATATTTTTTTAAAAAGATTTATTTTATTTATTTTGCCTGAATGTAAGTCTGTGCACCACATGGGTACAGTGCCTGAGGAGGTCAGAGGAGAGAGCATCAGATCCCCTGGAACTGGAGTTTCACACAGCTGTGAGCTACCATATGGTTTCTGGGAACTGAACCCCTCGATCCTCTGGAAGAGCTGAGCCATCTCTCCAGCCTCTCTCTCTTTTTTAATATCTAAATTTTTTCTATGTACAGGAGTGTTTACCTACATGTATTTATATGTCCTGCTTCCATATCCTGTACCCTTAGAGGGCAAAAGAAGGCATTGGGTGCCCTGGAAATAGAGGGTTGTGAGCTGTCCTGTGGGCACCTGGAACTGAACCCAGACCCTCTGCGAGAAGAGCCATCTCTCCCTTGCCACACCTCCTCCTCCCATTTTTCATTAATACAAATTTTCAATGCATTCTGATATTCACTGCTACAAATGTTGCCTATATTTTCTTTCTTTCTTTCTTTCTTTCTTTCTTTCTTTCTTTCTTTCTTTCTTTCTTTTTTAACATAGCTTGCTGTGTAGCCTTGGCTGGCCTGGAACTCTAGGTATTCTAGGCTGACCTTCAACACAGGGAGATCTTTGCATCTCCACACTGCCTGGTCCTGGGATTACAAGGGAGAACCATCATGCTTGGCCCTGTGTTTGATTCTATTTTGGGGGAGAGAGGGGTGTTGAGATGGGCTATTAAATAGCCCAATTTTGCCTTGAGCATATGGTCCTCCTGATATACCTCCCAACTGCTGATGTTACAGGTGTGCTCCTCCATATCCAGCCTGTGTTTAAGGTATTTGAGGGGTTTTTGTTTTGCTTTGTTTTTGTTTTTGTTTTTTTTCCAGGATCTTACTCTGTAGCCCTGGCTGGCCAGGAACAGCTTTGAGTTCAAGGCTGACCTTGAACTCATATAGAGTTCAAACTGACCTGCTTCCGCTTCCACACCTATTTCCAGCCTGTATTTGATTTTTTTTTTTTTAATGTATGTGTATGTTCAAAGGTATGTCTTGGAATGCTCTCTCTCTCTGTAGACCAGGCTAGCCTCAAACTCAATAGATCTCCCTGCCTCTGCCTCCAGAGTGCTGGGATCAAAGGCGTGCGTTGCCCCTGCCGCCAACCCTACTACTGCTGCCTGGCTTGTATTTGATTCTTAATGTAAACCTCTTTTGCTTATGAGAAACATTTCTGGTATTAAGAAGATATAGACAGGGCTGGAGAGATGGCTCAGAGGTTAAGGGCATTGACTGCTCTTCCCAAGGTCGTGAGTTCAATTCCAGCAACCACATGGTGGCTCATAACCATCTATAATGAGATCTGATGCCCTCTTCTGGTGTCCAGGTGTATATGCAGGCACAACACTATATATAATAAATCTTAAAAACAAAACCAAAAAAAAAAAAAAAAACCACATTCTCAAAAAAAAAAAAAAAAAAAGATATAGACAGAGCTGAAGGAAGTTCCTCTTGAGCTGAGAGGTCGCACGGTGACCCCCGTCACTTCTTACAGTTGGGAAAGACACAGGAGTAGAGCACGCATTCTGAGGTTTTGTAAAATGTAGGCATTCCTGTTAGGGGACAAGAGCGGCATATAAGTAAATGCTACCCCAGGATGCTTCAAGTGAATTTAGGGTACTCTCTTGTGGATCCCTTTTATAAAAAAAGTGTTTATCTTTGTGCAAAATTTGTGGGGTTTTTCCTAATTAGAATCTTTATGGTAAGTGGGCCTGGTGGTGCATGCCTGTGCTCAGGGAGGCAGAGGCAGGCGGATCTCTGTGAGTTTGAGGCCAGCCTGGTCTACAAAGCAAGTCCAGGACAGCCAAGGCTACACAGAGAAACCCTGTCTTGAAAAACCAAAGAGAGAGACTTTATGGTACATGCAACCTTAATACACACTTGTGAGTGCCTGTGGCAGAAGAATGAGTTAGAAAGCCTGTGGGTAGATTAGAAAATTGATTGGGCAATCTGGAAAGGCTTCTTTGCAAGGAAAGGTTGGGTTCCAGGGTAGAGCAGTGATGGCATGTACAGGCCAGAAAGAGAATGTATGTCCTCTAACTTGTTGGAGGTGATAGATGTGTCCAAGCCCCGAGTCAGCTATGATTTGCCTCCTTTTCTTTCCTCTTTTATTCTCCAGGACTACTGATTACATCCTACCTTTCAATCCTGGCTGGCGCGTCCGACTCACTGCTTCCTTCCTTCTCTCCATCCTCCCGTTGCTGGACCTCCTTCCGGTTGTTCTGCCACTAGGGTCACACCCTGGGCCCTTAGGGCTAGAGGTGCTGGCAGGGTGTGTGACAGCTATGGCCTGGTTCACCCACACTCTGGCCCTGTGGGCATTGGTTCATTCCCCTCATGGCCGCACCCGTGGACCCTTGGCCCTGCTTCTGGCAGCCTTCCTACCAGCGCCTGCCCTCGTGCTGACCCTGTTGTGGCATTGCCAACGTGGTACATTCCTGCCCCCACTCCTCCCAGGACCTCTGGGCCGTGTATGTCTCCTTGTTCTGCAGCTGGCAGCAGTCTTGGCCTATGGATTGGGCTGGGCAGCCCCTGGAGGGCCCCGAGAGCCCTGGACTCATGAACCTCTCCTGTCCTCTGAGAGTCGAGAAACAGAGGTGGCTGAAGATGGAGAGAGTTGGTTGTCACGCTTTTCCTATGCCTGGTTGGCACCCTTGCTTGCTCGTGGAGTCCGCGGAGAGCTCCGGCAGCCCCAGGACACTTGCCGCCTCCCCCGAAGGCTGCATCCTGCTTACGTGGCCCGTGTATTCCAAGCACACTGGAAGGAGGGAGCCCAACTGTGGAGGGCCTTGTACGGGGCCTTTGGATGTTGCTACCTGGCCCTTGGACTTTTGAAGGTGGTGGGAACCATGCTGGGATTCTCTGGGCCTCTGCTGCTGTCCTTGCTGGTGGGCTTCCTGGATGAAGGAAAGGAGCCCCTAAGCCACGGCCTGCTCTATGTCCTGGGGTTGGCCAGTGGGGCTGTGGTAAATGCCATGCTACAGAATCAGTATGGCTATGAGGTACGCAAAGTGACACTCCAGGCACGGGTGGCTGTGCTGAGCATCCTCTACCGCAAAGCCTTGCAGCTCGGGCCTAGCCGCCCTCCTACTGGGGAGGTCCTGAACCTCCTAGGGACCGACTCTGAGAGGCTGCTCAACTTTGCCAGCAGCTTCCATGAGGCCTGGGGCCTGCCTCTGCAGCTGGCCATCACCCTCTACCTGCTGTACCAGCAGGTGGGTATGGCCTTCATGGCTGGGTTGGTCTTGGCATTGCTGCTGGTACCTGTCAACAAAGTGATTGCCACCCGCATCATGGCCAGCAATCAGAAGATGTTACAACACAAGGATGCAAGGGTTAAGGTGAGGGGGTTCTGGGTCCTTCAGCCAGGTGGAGCTCCCCCAGCAGCCAGACAGCGAAGGTGTCTGAGCGGTGTCTCAGCTTCACACCACTCTCTTGCCCCTGTCTCCAGCTCATGACAGAGGTGCTGAACGGCATTCGAGTCATCAAATTCTTCAGGTGGGAGCAGGCTCTGGGGGACCGAGTAGAGGCCTGCCGTTCTCAAGAGCTGGGACGGCTCCGGGCCATCAAGTACCTGGATGCGGCTTGTGTGTACCTGTGGGCTGCTCTGCCAGTTATCACCAGCATCACCATCTTCATCACTTATGTCCTCATGGGGCACCAGCTCACTGCCACCAAGGTGCGGGCTGGGGAGGGGACTTGGTGTTACTATTGCCATGATGAAACACTATAACCAAAAGCAGCTTGGGGAGGGAGGGGCTTATTTCACTCAGTTCCAGTCCTTCAGAAGCAGTGAGGGCAGGAACCTGGTGACACAGAGGCTGTGGAGGGGTGCTGCTTACTTACTGGCTTGCGCCTCATGGCTTGCTCAGACTGCTTTCTTATAGATCCCAGGACCACCAGCCCCGGGGTGACACCACCCACAATGGCATGTGCCCACTCACATCAGTCACTAATTAAGAAAGTGCCCTATGGGGCTGGAGAGATGGCTCAGAGGTTAAGAACAGTCGCTGTTCTTCCAAAGGTCCTGAGTTCAATCCCCAGCAACCACATGGTGGCTCACAACCATCTATAGTAAGAGCTGGTGTGCAGGCAGAGTGGTGTATAAATAATAAATAAATCTTAAAAGAAAGAAAGAAAGAAAGTGCCCTACAGGCTTACCTACTGCCAGATTTTATGGAGACATTTTCTCAACTGAGGCTTTCTCTTCTCTGATGACTCTAGTTTGTGTCAAATTGACATAAAACTAGCCAGCACAGAGGGAGAGGATGGGCCTAGAAAGAAGTGGAAAGGGACTGCTATGGGGTGGAAATGTGGGCTCTGGGCCTTAGTGTTAGCTCAGGGTCGGGCAGAAAGAGGACCTTTGGCTGCCTTGTTCTCTCTCAGCTAAAGGGTGCTCTTACGATCTTGGATATATAGTTCTTTGTAGCATAAAGGGATTCCTTTCCTTCTCTCCCTTTATCTTCAAGTTCCATTCAGGCCCAGACTTGGGGTTAAGTCCTTTTATGGAGAAGTACCTTTTTTTTTTTAAGACAAGGTCTCCCTGTATAGCCCAGGCTGCCATCTAACTGGGATTGGACCCCTTTGTTTCTGTTGGAGAGGACTTTGGGGCCGGGGATCCACAATCTAATGTTGGGTCTGGCCAGGGCTAGTGACCACTGTTGTCACCCAGAGATAAGAACGTCTCAGAGTGACCGAGGCTGTGTGCAGATCGAAAGAAACTTGGGCTTTGTGTGCAGCTCCATGTCAGAGCCAGCGCTTACCACGGATGAGGCTCTGGGTCTGTCTGCAGCATCAAAAACAGTAACCTGCATTCCCTAGGAAACACTTAGAATTGGGAGGATTCTTAAAGTGGCCACCTCTGCCATTTCTAACTGTCGCCCAGCCATCTCCTCAGGTCTGCTGCTGCCCTAGTCTTGCCTCCATAGGCCTGTTGACAGGACTACCCTGAGTTGAGCAAGATTCCCCTCCCTCCACTCAGGTGTTTACAACACTGGCACTTGTATACATGCTCATTCTTCCTCTCAACAACTTCCCCTGGGTGATCAATGGCCTCTTGGAGTCCAAAGTGTCCTTGGACCGGATCCAGCGTTTCCTCGACCTTCCAAACTACAACCCTGAGGTCTACTACCGCCCTGGTAAGTAGGGGCTAGAGGGAAGAACTGAGGACATGGTGAAGAGGGGGATATAGTCTTTATGTTTTAACACTTGTTTCATATGTGTGCCTGAGTGTGTATGTGCACCACATGTGTGCAGATACTCATGGAGGCCAGAAGAGGGCGCATTGGATCACTTGGAACTGAAGTGAACAGGCATGAGCCTTATGATGTGGATACTGGGAACCAAATTGGGGTCCTCTGAAATGCTCGTAACCACTGAGTCTTCTCCAGTCCTAGCCTGTTGGACATGGTACCTAGATGTTTCCAGAGAAGTCAGGAACAAAATCTAGGCACAAGAGACTCAGGCTGAATCAGCTCTGGGCAGGCAGATGAGGGACAGGTGACTCAGTGACATGCCACTACTTTGCCCTTTGCATTCCAGCAGATGAGTGGTGAGTGGGGAGCACAGGGTGAGTGACTTCTTCCCTGCTTAGATCCCCCCACAGAGCCATCCACAGTACTGGAGATGCATGAAGCCCTGTTCTCCTGGGACCCGATCGGAACAAGCCAGAAGACCTTCATCAGCCACCTTGAAGTGAAAAAGGTTCGTGAGACAGATACCCTGGGAGAGTTCCTAGATAAGCAGACACACAAGAACTAATGCTCAACAGGGAGGGAAGGAAAGGTGGGGTTTGATGTTCAGGTTCCAGTCTGATGGGAGACAACCCCTTCTGTGTGCATCTCACTTCTCATACCTCCTCACGCTGGTCACACCTCGCCTTGATCCAAACAGTTCAAGCCACCTAGTCCTAGTCCCCCTCGAGGGTCCCTTTCCAGCTGCAGGGTCCAGAACAGACCCCAGGGCATTCCCACCATCATTTCAGGCTGGGAACCTGGGAACCAGGCCAGCAGCCCCTTACAGGGACTTTTACAAACAGCGTAGGTAGTCCTCCACTTAGTCTCCTGAAAAACAGTCATGCCTTGTGACTCCTGACATGGCATATGTAGTCAATGAACTCTAATGGGGGCATTCCTCCCAGGATAGTGACCCTTCTTCATCCTGGTTTTGAGTTACTCTCCTGACCTTTGTCCAACCCTTTGCCCCACATCTCAACCCAGAGTCCTCCAGCAATGGATGAATTGCCTCTACCACATTTGGCTCACATTTCTGGCTTTTGTTGAATGTTTTGTTTTTGTACTTAGTTCGGGCAAGACTAGGCTGGATTTCTTCAAAGGAATTTTACTAATGTGATGGGGGAAGTATATATACATTCATAGAAACCCACTGGAGCTAGCCTAAGCAAACAAGAATTTGCAATAAGACACATAGATGAATCAGAGTCCAAAGCAAGAACACAGACCTTAGAAGCAGCCCAGGACCAGGCCTCAACCTGCAGCACTGTTGGCCTGCTTCTTTGTGTGTTTGCCTCATGCTGTCTGAGGACTCTGCAAATGAGTAGAAATGTGTCAGTCTTCCAACTTGTAGGCTCTAGCCAGCAAGAATGAAGCTGCCTGAGACCCGATCCCTCACTCCCAGAAAGTTCCTAGCCTGGTACCCACTTGCAGATAAGTCAGCTCTGGCTGCATCATGTGGTCATCTTGGACAAAGCTGCAAAGATCCCTAAACATTTCTAAATTTTCTTCACAGGCTGGGTAACAGCTCTGTGAATGTACATTGCAACTAAGAAATGAAGGAAGAACAGAACTTTTTAGGATGGGCATTTGCAGAGCACTGCCTTTTGCCTGCTATAATGGGAAATGTAACCCAGTAGCCGCAGAGACAGGAATCCCTCCTCCCCTGCCCACCTCAGCACACCTCAGGAGATCCTAGATCCTTTCCCTCTGGCAGGTGTGTCTCCCTCAGAGGCATTGCAATTGAGAACAAAGCTTGCAGCTGTTCTGGAGCAGATGCGACAGTCACAGGGGCCCACATTGTGGGATGGGAGACATCTTTCCCTGAAGACTTTATTGAGGCACAGAGAAACATCAGTTGGGGGTTCGTCAGTCTAGAACTTCATGAGGAGACCGCTGCTCCAACCCCATACACCCCTGCAATCAAGCAGTGCTTAATGTGTGGCTTCTTGCAGGGTATGCTGGTGGGCATCGTGGGAAAGGTGGGCTGTGGGAAGAGCTCACTGCTGTCTGCCATCACTGGGGAGCTCCACAGGTAATCAGCTTTCAGTGTGCCCCTGACTCTGGCCTCACTCCTTACGAGCCATTTACCAGGGCCCTGCTGTATGTGGGAATGTTCTTAGTGTATTTGTGTGTGGAAGGGAACACCAAAGGGTTAAAAAAAAAAGGGGGGGTATCAAAAAGGGTAAAATTCAGCCCCTGTCTATGGAGGTTTCAGTCTGGAGATGGAGAGGTAGTCAAAGTAAATCTGGGCTAGGATGTAGCTCAATTGGTAGAGCACTTGCCTGACATGAACAAAAGCCTTGGGCTTGAACCGTAGTACCACATTAAACTGGTCGTAATGGTATAAGTCAGCACTCTCAGCACAGGAGATGGAGACCAGAGGATAAGGAATTTAAGACATTGGCTGCACAGAAAACTCAGCACCAGGCTGCGATTGTGACATCCTATGTCAAAGAAATAGGGTAAAGGCAGCTAAATAAACGGAGCAGGGGAGATCATGGCCACACCAGAGCAGTGGTTCTCAGCCTTTCAAATTCTGCGACCCTTGAACACAGTTCCTCAGGCTGTGCTGACTGCGACCATAAAATCATTTTCGTTGCTACTTCATTCCTGCAATCTTGCTGCTGTTGTGAGTTGTAGTATAGATATCTGTGCATTCCTGTGGTCATAGGCGACCGCTGTAAAAGGTTGTTCAACCCCAAAGGGGTTGCAACACACAGGCTGAGAAACCATTGCACTAGAGGGCCATAGAGTTAGAATAAGAAGAGAAGTGACATCCACTGTCAGCTATCCCCTTTGAAAACATGGCTACGTAGGGAGCTGGTTGCTATGCTGCCTTGACTGTCTGCAGGCTCTGTGGGTGGGTGACAGTGTCGGAGCTGTCCAGAGGCTTTGGGCTGGCTCCCCAGGAGGCCTGGATCCAGTGTGCCACCATCCGAGACAACATCCTCTTTGGGAAGACGTTTGACGCCCGGCTGTACAGGGAGGTCCTGGAGGCCTGCGCCCTCAGTGACGATCTCAGTGTGAGTACCTGGCTTGACACCCTCACCTCCTGCTTCCCCCTGTGTCACTAATGCCCCAGGTGACATTCAATTCTCTGGGAATGGCTTCCGCACAGGCGTCACTCATCTAGGGCAAGCCATCAGCCTTTGGCCCCCTAGAGTATTCAGTTGCTTGGTCCCCACTTCTCTATAAGGCTCACAGGAGGATGGAGAGGGTATTGCACACAGCAGCTAGAAGATCTCCAAGGCCTCTAAAACCAGGCTAGGGTTCCCTATGAGGCTTGGCCCTACCTAACTAGGAAGGTTCAGAAGAGTCAAGGTCTTGTTTAGAATCCTGTGAAAGCTGCCAAGCCCATTAGATTGTCCCATATACACAAGCCAGGCACTGAAACCATCAGAGAGAAATGAGATTTTTTTCCTATAAATTTTCAACCAATCCCCATGTCTCCTCTAGGACTGTAGTTAACACTGGCCTGCCCAGATAAGTATGAAACTTCCCTGAGCAGGAGGGCCTTTGATTTTGATCAGGGGTCATCTTATGTTCCTTTATCATTTGAGTCACATCCTTTGAGCAAGGTGCTTCACCTGCCTATGCTTCGGTCCCATCTGTGAAGAGGAAATAGCACCAACTTTATAAGATCTTCCTGGCTTCAGATGAGACCATTCCTATGCCTCAGCTGCTCTTCCGTCGCTGTGGTAAAACACCATGACCAAAGCAACTTAAGGAAGAAAGAGTGTATTGAGGGTGTACTGTTCCAGAGGGTCAGTCCGTGACCGGCATGGCACGGCAGGGAGCATGGCAGGTGGTAGACAGGCGTGGTGCTGGAGCAGGGCGTTTTGAGGCAGTAGTCCCAAAGCAAAGAGAGCTAGCTGGGAATAACACAGACTTTTGAAACCTCAAAGACTGGCTGCAGTGACACACCTCCCCCAACAAGGCCACACCTCCTAATCCTTCCTAAGCAGTTTCACCAGCTAGAGGCCGAGTATTCAAACCTCTGTATCTCACTTGTCCCAGACTGAAGCACAGTCTAAGCCTTATAAGGCATTTTGATCTCTACACTATCCCTTTCCTAGTAAGGGGCAAGAGACAGGGTAGAAGGTGTGGGGAGTTTTCCAAGCACTGGGTGTCTGCTCCTTCAGGTCCTGCCGGATGGAGACCTGACAGAGGTGGGAGAGAAGGGTGTGACTCTCAGTGGGGGACAGCGGGCCCGGATTGCACTTGCTCGTGCTGTCTACCAGGTAAGTTAAAGGGGCAAGGGGCAGGTATTGGTTGACCAGTAGGTCAGGGGTATGGCAGTGATCCAGTGCTGTGGAGCCTGTTGAGTAGGAGCTAGGGATATTTTCCTCTGCATTTGATTTCTCTCTCCCACACTCCATGTTCCTAGTTATTGGCTACTTAATTCAAGGCAAAAATAAAGACCTGAGACCCTGGGGCCCAGCAAAGCATGAGATCAAAGACTAACTTTACACTTAGTTGGATGGAAGTCTGTCATCATGTCTCATCATATTTCCTACTATGTCTTCGTCAATTTTTTTTGGGTTGCCTTGAAATCTGGGTCTAGGAGAGCCTGTGAGCCCAGCCAAAGGACTTGGGCCATGGTGCCTGCTGTCCATTCTGTCTTAGGAGAAAGCACTCTATCTCCTTGATGACCCTCTGGCTGCTGTGGATGCAGACGTGGCCAACCACCTGCTACACAGGTGCATCCTGGGGGTGCTGAGCCACACCACCCGGCTGCTGTGCACCCACCGCACAGAGTACCTGGAGAGGGCTGATGTGGTGCTGTTGATGGAGGCCGGGCGCCTGGTGAGAACAGGTAATGTTGTGGCGAGACTTGCCCTGGTGTGACAGGGAGCGACAGGTGGAGTGTCCCATGCAGAGCAGACCCTGCCCCCACTTCCACTCTCGGCTCTTTCCACCCCCACAGACTCAGCATGAGGAAACAGGAGAATGTGTTGGGGGTGGGGGTGGGGTGGCCGTGTGCCTGAGCTCTTAGAACTGAGCTTCCTGGGAGTTTGAGAGCAGTCATGTGGCTTCAGAGAAGTAAGCAGTGACCTGAAGGAACAACCTGCTTGTAAAGAAATAAAGGACGAAACTTTGATGGATTATTGTCCCAAGGGGCGTGGCCACCTTCCTGGCAAGCAACAGGGAAAAGTGAGGCCCAATTGAGTTAAAACTTGAGAAAATGTTCTACAATAGTGACAGACGACACGGTGCAGGTGTGGGGGGTGCTTACTCATAGCCATGGCTTCCCTCAGAACTTCTGCTGGCTAGACTCCAGGTACACAGCAGCGGACTTCATGAGCCCACTCGGGTATGCTAGGGGAGGATGGCCAAGGAGGGGTCTGTGGGATTAAACACACATTTACAGAGACATAGTGTACACCCATAACAGCCTCCTCCCCTTCTGCCTTCCAGGGCCTCCATCTGAGATTCTACCATTGGTACAAGCTGTCCCCACAGCCTGGGCTGAGGAGGAACAAGTGACTAGCTCAGGTAAGGCCCAGAGGTGGGAGAAAGGGGCTAGGTCCCCCCCCCCCCCGTCCTTTCTTTGTACCTCAGAGTGTCATAGAAGATATAAGATCTCATAAGTTCAAGCCCAGGCTGGCCTTGAACTTACTGGTAGCCTAGACTGGCCTCAAACACACAATCCTACTGAGCACTGAGATCACAGGTGTGTGCCACCACACACTGGAAAAGTTTGTTTTTGGTTTTTGTTTTCCTTCCCAAGTCCTGGGAGTCAAACCCCAGGCCTCTCGCATGCCTGTCAGAGGCTGTGTCCCCAAGCCCTCGAGTCTTGGGCTCCTTCTCGCTGGCACACAATGGTAATGATTTTTAAAGCCTTCCTGCTCTGTAAAACACTCATATTTCAAGCATAATTTCAACGAGGCCTTCCTGATTCTCACAGGCAAGTCCCAGTCAGTACAGAGCCTGGAGAGAACCACAGAGGTGTTGGAGGTGGAGCAGAGCACGTCTGGTCGCCTGGTGCAGGAAGAAAGCAAAAGTGAGGGTGCCGTGGCCCTGCATGTATACCGAGCGTACTGGAGGGCCATGGGCAGCTGCCTGGCCACCGCCATCCTCATCTCTCTGCTTCTCATGCAAGGTGAGACTCTCCCCAGAAGTCCCCCCCCCCCCACCGAGTCCCCCTGCCATGTTGTGCAGGTACCACAGTCATCTTGTAGTAATCGCCACAAAGCTCCAAACCTTCCCGCAACAGTTAGGACAAAAGGTATACCCCAATTTTGAGGACTCTTGTGGTCAGCTAGACTTAGTATTCTTCCATAGTCTTCCTTAATTAAAAAAAATATTCATTTTATCTGTGAGTGTTTTTGCCTACATGCATGTCTGTACACTATGTGTGTGCTTGGTGCACACAGAGGTCAAAAGAAGACATCAGATCCTTTGGAGCTGGAGTTGCAGACGGCTGTGAACTGTCATGTGGGGGCTGGGAACTGAACCTGGGTCCTCTTCGAGAGCAGCCGGTGCTCTTCACTGCTGAGCCGTCTCTCCAGCACCATCACTTTTTTTTTCTTTTTTTTGAGAGAGAGTTTCACTGTGCAGCTCAGGCTGGTTTAGTTGGCCTTGAATTTGCAATCCCCCAGCCTCAACATATGAGTGTGGCACAAAGTGTGTCCATAGATATCCTTTGACCTGCCATCCAGGAAAGCTCCATTCTGCAAAACCGGTCATGCCGTCCACAGAGCTGAAGGGTAATAGGGCTGGGAACAGTGCACAGTAGGCAGGACTAGGGTAGCGATGAGATGTGGAGGCCCAGGGCAGAGCACAGAAGAGGGAAGGCTCAGTTGAGGGCTGGGAACGAGGATGTTTGGGGAGACCATGCAGCTGAGTGTTTTTGGCTTCTCCCTTCCTGTCCATGTGCAGCCACACGCAATGGCGCTGATTGGTGGCTCTCTCACTGGCTCTCTCGGCTGAAGGCAGCCAGAAATAGCTCCGAGGAGGGAGCTTTGTCCAGCCCCGACTCTACAGGACTGCTCTCCCCACGCCTGCTCCTCTTCTCTCAGGGAAGCTTCTAGTGAGTGGCTGGGGCTGGGGGCAGGGTTAGGGCTCCAATACCCTCTAGGGAGGGAGGGCAGGCTTGAAGCTGTGCCTCGTAGAGGGTGGGAAAGGTGGCCCTAGAGAAGGGAGGGGACCCCTGAGTAGCTCTTCTTGGAGTTACCTGCACATTGTCTTCCCCACTGCTCAGCATCCCACTGTCCAAAGCTGCTTCCAATGGCTCCTCGGACGTCCACTACCTCACCATGTATGCGACCATTGCTGGTGTCAACTCTCTCTGCACCCTCCTCCGGGCAGTGCTCTTTGCAGCAGGTGTCCTTCGAGCAGCTGCCACCCTCCACCACCGCCTACTGCATCGGCTCCTCACGGTGAGGGCGTGGGAGGGAGGGAGATAGCCCCAGGCTCGCACCCCTCTAGTGCATGAACCGCGTTCCACAGTCCCAGTCCGCTCAATGGCCTCTGACAGATGATGCAGCAGGAAATGATCTCAGACCCAGACGCTATGATGCCAAGTGTCTACCTGGGTTTGGAGCTAATGGTTAAGCCTGGGGTTTGTCATCTATAAAGAGGGCAAATGAGAGGACATTCTTCACAGAGATCCGCCCCCCTCTGCCTCCACGTGCTGGGATTTGCACCACTGTCCCGCTGGCCCCACATTTTTTTTTAAGCAAAGTGAGTATAGATTTATTATGGAAAAGTAAGAACTCTCTAGACTAGAAAGTTTCCAGGAAGAAACAAATATCCCATTGTCCCCTTTTTTAAAAGACAAGGATCAGGGACCTTGGGGAAAGAAACAAATTCCTTGTCTAGGGTCTCACATCTCACGCGGACCTGGCATTCAAGTCAAAGTCTGAGTCCACCTGAGCTTTCGTTTGGTCTTGGTTTGATTTGTGTTTCTGAGGTAGGCTCTCTTACTGCCTCTGACGACCTTGAACTCCTAATTCTCCTGTCTTCGCCCCTCGGTGCTGGAATTAAATGCATGCGCCTCATGGCCAGGCTCGGCACCCCAGCCCAGGCTCGGCACCCCAGCCTTTTGGCAGTGCTGCTCTCCAGCTGCAGGGATGGTGCTCCTCCAGACATCTCAGCCTCACTTGCTGGCCTGAAGGCCCATCTTGTGGAGAGACTAGCTCTCTGCCCTTAGAAGAGTGGCAAGCATGTGCAGCCCAGAGGGTGACGAGTCCTTTGCACGGCCTTGCAGGGCTGCCGCTGGCCTTCCGGAGAGCCTTTCCCACCTTGAGACAGCTCCCTCCAAATTCCACCAATCCCTCTATTCCCAAACTGGGGATACGTTGTTGTCTTTTCTACTGCAGGCTATCTTTTCTACCTCACCCCCCACCCAACACACAGACACACACACACACCAGCCTGTCCACCAGCTCTTTTCCTTCAATCGTTGACCCTGTCCAACCACCTCCCTCTTCCAGGCACCAGTGACTTTCTTTGACTCCACGCCCACGGGCCGGATATTGAACCGCCTCTCCTCAGATGTAGCCTGTGTAGACGACAGCCTGCCCTTCCTCCTCAACATCCTGCTGGCCAATTCCGTGGGCCTGCTGGGCCTCCTGGTTGTGCTGGGTTCTGGTCTGCCCTGGCTGCTGCTGTTGCTGCCACCTCTGGGCCTCCTCTACTACCGGGTGCAGCGCCGCTACAGGGCCTCCTTCCGGGAGCTTCGGCGTCTGGGCAACCTCACCCTGTCTCCGCTCTACACCCACCTGGCTGACACCCTGGCAGGCCTCCCCGTGCTCCGGGCCGCAAGAGCCACTTACAGGTGCATCCCCCAGGCAGAGTCCAGGGGTGGCGGGTGAGGTGATGCAGGAGCATACACCACGGGCAGAGGTAAAGGAGTCGAGTCTCCTTGGGAAGACAGAGGAAAGTGTGGAGAGCAGAAGAGAGTGAGGTGGAGCAGGACGGGTATGCAGGTCAGCTTCCGGGAAGGATGCCTGTCACAGAGAAGGGTAAGGCCAGTACAACAGTGGAGTGGCTTCCCTTCCTTCCTGGCCTCCTCCAGGTTTGAGGAAGAGAACCAGCGACTCCTGGAGCTAAACCAGAGGTGCCAGTTTGCTTCCTATGCCACAATGCAGTGGTTGGACATTCGGCTGCAGCTCATGGGGGCGGCAGTGATCAGCGCCATCGCGGGCATTGCTCTGGTGCAGCACCAGCAGGGCCTTGCCAACCCAGGTGCCATCCTGGGACCCAAAGCCCTTAGTTTAGGAGCAAGTCATTCCAGATCCTCGACCCTGACCCCCCTGTATGTCTCTCTTCCCCACCCCCACCATCGTCACCTCTTACCCAGTGTTCCCTGTGAGGATGCTTCTTCTATGCCATTACTTTAGTGCCAAGAAATCCACAGGCAGTGGTGGATCTGGGACCAGACCAAGTCCTGTGATGGTCACCTTTTCCTTGTTCCTAGCCATAGTCCTACTCTGCCAGCTTATTCTTCGGCCCGCCACCCCTCATAGCTTTCCTCTCCAGGCGTACTCTATCACTTCCGTCTGGCCTTCCCTGACCCTGGCCTGGGTCCAGTCCTCCGCCCTTGTACTCGCACAGTCTAAAGCTGGCAATCTCGTGTTCTGCACACTCCCACAAACTTCTCGGCATCCATGTGTCCCCTAGCAGCTGGTACTCCTCTCCCCAGGGCTGGTGGGCCTCGTGCTGTCTTATGCCTTGTCCTTGACGGGCCTGCTTTCCGGCCTGGTAAGCAGCTTCACACAGACGGAAGCCATGATGGTGAGCGTTGAGCGCCTGGAGGAATATTCCTGTGACGTCCCCCAGGAACCCCAAGGCCAGCCACTGCAGGTAGGTCTGCCTGCCACCCTAGGCCAGAGCTTCTGGCCCTGGGGAGTCCTCCAGTCCTCCCGGCTCGTTCCCTTTGCTCCTTGCCATCTTTTTCACATCTCTGAGCCTCTTTGTTTGGCTGCCGCCATTCTTCACCATGTCCTTCGCCGCTCACTCCCTGTTCCTCTCCCTTTGCTCTCACACCAGCTGCTCTTCATTCATCCCCCTCCTCCCATCCTCTAGCCCAGTCCTCGCCATCATTCTTCCTTCACCTCTCGCCCACAGTCACCCTGCCAGGGCACCAGCTGGCTGACCCAGGGAAGTGTGGAGTTCCAGGACGTGGTTCTGGTGTATCGGCCAGGGCTGCCAAATGCCCTGGATAGGGTGACATTCCGCGTGGAGCCTGGAGAAAAGCTGGGCATCGTGGGCCGTACAGGCTCTGGCAAATCTTCCCTGTTTCTGGTGCTCTTCCGGCTGCTGGAGCCCAGCTCAGGGCGGGTGCTACTGGACGGTGTGGACACCCGCCAGCTGGAGCTGGCTGAGCTCAGGTCTGGGGGCAGGTGATTTGTGAGGAGGGAGGAGGGCACTGGGAAGGAACTACCCTAGGAAGGTGTCAGTAAACTCAAGATAGCCAGGGCCAGTCAGCAGACAAGGAGGATGAGGTGGACAGGTGAGGACAGGCAAGCTGGTCATGACTGGTGATGACTGGACCTTCCTTGCCCCACTTTGGGTGCATTTCCCTCTTCGTCTTTCTTGTGGTTCCCAGAGTGCCTCTCCTGCTGCAGACGCTAGCCTTTGCCTTCAGAGCCTCTCAGGAGCCATATTCCCAGATGCCATGAGCCCTCGGGCCTCAGGCTTGGCAGGCAGTACATGGGGCAGCTGGGGCCTGGGACAGTTGTACTTGGTGCCCTCATCTGGAGCTCTATGTGCCCCAGCTCGTTCCCAGTTTACCCCCAGACTCTCCTTCTCTCCGTTCCATGACATGGGACGGATAAGGAAGCTTCACCCTAAGCCCAGAGCATGTGGTTGCGCCCTGCCCCGCCTCTTCCGCCCTCGCACCTTCCAGCTTGACTGTCTACCTCCTTTGGCTTCTCCAATTTGGAAGTGTCTCCATCCCATTTCTGCTTTCTTCTCCTGCCTTTCCACTGCTGTCTGTGGGGTCAGTACTGCAGTTCAGCCATTTGTTCTCTGGCTTTGAACACCTTGATGAGCTATAATCAGTTAAGGCTAGAGTCTAGGCCCTTGTTGTCTTTGGTGCCTCTCGCTGTACCAGTGCTGTCCTAGGTATGTGGCTGACTAACATGGTTTGGTAAATAAAGGGTGGGAAGCAGAAGGAGTGATTTCTGTAGAAGTGCCAGGCCCCATAGGTAAACTTGGGCCACAAGAAGATGGGCGCGTCTCCAGCCTGGGCCCCATGTCCTTGTTCCCCAGATCCCAGCTGGCTGTCATCCCCCAGGAGCCTTTCCTGTTCAGTGGGACTGTCCGGGAGAACCTGGATCCCCAGGGCCTGTATGACGACAGGGCCCTGTGGCAAGCCCTAGAGCAGTGCCACCTGAGTGAGGTGACCGTCGCTGCGGGTGAGGCGCGGGCCCAGCCGGGAAGAGCAGGTGAGAAGCCGAGTAGGTGCTGGCAACGCAGATGTTCTGCTTGCAGGCGGCCTAGATGGAGAGCTGGGCGAAAGAGGCCGGAACTTGTCCCTGGGACAGAGGCAGCTGCTGTGTCTGGCCAGGGCTCTTCTTACAGATGCCAAGGTAAGACACAAGGAGGAGACATCCAGAAGGCAGGGATGTGTGGAGGGAGGAAGTGGGTTGGAGAGAGGTTTCAGGGAAAAGGTGAAGGTGGGGAACTATAGGGAGGTTATAGTCCACCCCTCCTCCACTTCCTGCTGCTCAGATCTTGTGCATTGACGAGGCCACCGCAAGTGTGGACCAGAAGACAGACCAGCTGCTCCAGCAGACCATCTGCAAACGCTTCGCCAACAAGACAGTGCTGACCATTGCCCACAGGTGTGAGAACACTCAGGGACAGCAGAGGCGCAGACCTCTGACCCTTGCAACGACACTGCCCACCCCTGCCCCAGAGAGGTCGGACCCCAGAGGTAGCATTGGCTAGGCAGGGGGGTCAAGGCCTTGGGATCTCAGCTTCTATTCCTTCGGGTGCAGCCCCAGGTCCTCAGTAGCACATCATCTGGAGAGATACCACACTTCCTGCCATAGCACAGACCCAGGGACTCAAACCTGTGTGGTCTGGAATGATCTGGAGGGACATCAGGTCAGCTTTCTCTTTAGGGCACTAGAGCCCACTGGGCCACCACTGACAGACTTCTCCCACACAGGCTCGACACAATCCTCAGCTCCGACCGTGTGCTGGTGCTCCAAGCCGGGAGGGTGGTAGAACTGGACTCCCCCTCAGCTCTGCGCAACCAGCCCCACTCCCTGTTCCAGCAGCTCCTGCAGAGCGGCCAGCAGGGAGCCCACCCGCTCCCTGCTGGATGCTGAGCCCCTTCCCACCAGGGCTGCCCATTTACACTCTCCTCTGTGCGTCTACCTCTCCTCCGCGCCTCCCCAGAGGGGAGCGGGCACCCTGGCTTCCTCCATGAAAACTGCTCACAGGTGGGCTGGAGGCTGAGGCTTGCCCAGAACCGGCCCACTGTGGGCCTCTTCACCCAGAATTCTGGGCCAGTTTTTCTTCCATAGCAGCCCACTTGCATTTTAATAACTTTATTTGATAAAATTCCTATCTTACATTCTGTGTTTTAAAAAAATAATATTTCTGGTGTGAGGCTGAAATCCCCTGGATGGCTGTACCAAAGCGGAGGGGCTGCTGAGAAGGGACCGCTACAGTCTGAGGTGTGAAGGGAACGAGGAAGGGGGCCCTAAAGCCCCCTCCCACCGCCTCCATCACAGTGCTGTGGTCTTACCAGGCTCTGGGGGCAGGTCTGGGGGCAGAGGGAACCCTGCTGGCAGCATGCTAACCTGGCACTCCTGGTCCTGCCGAGCTGGGGCATAGTGTGGGGCTGGGTAACAACAGGGTCCAGTGGGCCATATGCCCCGGCGCCACGCCCTCAGGGTCAGCAACACAGTGGCCAGGACCAGAGCAGCAGTAAGGGACCCGAACACCACCAGGGCCACCAGGCTAGACTCACCTAGCCCGGCCTCTTGCCTCCGCACCACCTCCTTCACTGAGATCCTCAGCAGGCCTGCCCCTGCGCTGTGAGGGGCTGGCCCCGTAGCAGGTGCCGCCGCAGCTGCGGTGGGTGTTTGTGGGGTTCCCACCGTGGCTGGGTCTGGAGCAGGTAAGGCAAGGTCACAAGTCTTGCCGCCGTAGCCACTGGGGCAGAGGCAGTCAAAGTCATGGATGCGGTCCCGACAGCGGGCCCCTCTCTGGCATGGGCGGCTGGCACAGTCATCTAGGTTGATGGTGCAGAAGCGTCCAGCAAAGCCCTCAGGACAGAGGCAGGAAAAGCGGTTTATGCCGTCAATACAGGTGGCGCCATTAGCACAGGGTCGCATCAGGCAGTCGTCCACATTGACCTCACAGTGGGCACCCATGAATCCTGCCAAGCAGCGGCACGTGAAGTTCAGGGCAAAACCTTGGTTGTCCTGGCACTGCCCGCCATTCCGGCATGGGAAGCTAAGGTAGGATTGGGAGAGAACATTGGTATCAACTTGCCAATCAGCGTCGTGACCACTGACTTCCCCCTTTCTTGCTGTGTCACCTTGGGCTGCTCTCTCTGAGTTTCAAGTAACCATAATTTAAAAATGAGAATAAAAATAGCCAAATCGAGTGGGTTAAATGAGAGAACCCAATGTCAGGGAGTAAACATAAGGTCAGGCCCAAACTCAGGGCTCAGAAAAATGCTGTCTATTATCTCCACAGGCTCTTAGGCCTGTAGCGGAAATGAGGCAAGTCCAGCCCTGCGGTCGTTTCATAATCCACACAGGAAGAGCCAGCTCGCTCTCAAGGCTGCGTGTCTGCCTTTGTGAGAAAGTAAAGGGAGTCCTAGGTGCCTCCCCTCCCCAACCAAAACGTCATTTGTGGTGAAGAAACAGCTCAGGAGTAAAAAAAAAAAAAAATTGATCTAACCTAGGTACACTGTCACAGTAGGGTTTTTATCCTGAGGTGCCCTTGTGTGGATCTGACCCTCGGTGTCCCCCTCTACTGCCCATCCTGCCTCTTTCCTTACTATCACATTCTGGTCCAGCTTCCCCAGGGCCCAGCACTCACCCTGCCTGCTCACAAGGTCCAGCTTTGCGCTCACAGCCACGTCCATGGAAGCCTGGCAGGCACACACAATGGTACTCACCACCTCCATCATATACACACTGGCCTCCATTCTGACAGGGTGACTGTGAAGTACAGATGTGCTCATCTGGAGAGGAGGTAAGAAGAGCGTAGAATAACCTCATATTTGGTCCCCAGGACCCATGTGGTCCAGATCCAAGGCTCTGTCAAAGTGGCTTATACCTCAGACCCCCACCCCCCCGGCCAGTATGGTATGCTGGGGTAAGCTATACTGAAATGAGGTTTCAGAAGCTCCTGGCCTCAGCTCCGGCAGTCTGGGTCAAACTGACTTTAGACGAGTTACAGCTTTTCTGTGGACCATAGTTTCAGCAAGTTTAAAATGGCTACAGTTGGAGGTTGCTGAGATGTCTCAACAGTTAAGAGCACTAGCTCCTCTTCCAGATGTCCTGAGTTCAATTCCCAGCACCCACCCATGTGGCAACTCACAATCTGATACCTTCTTCTGGTCTGCAGGCATACATGCAGACAAAGCACCTGTAAACAGCAAAGCAAAAATTCCCACAGTTTTTAGCAGGTGCCTTTCCAACATCATGAGGGGATGTTGAGGAGCCGTTCAGACATCAAGGAGGGATGAGATCAGAAAGAATAAATTTCTGAGGACTTGAACATGACACAATAGGTGCTCAGCGAACAGTAAATACTAATGGACGCTCTAGAACACATGGGCCCTTTAGCCAATGGCTCCTCCACCCTACCTTTGTCACAGAACTTTCCTGCCCAGCCACTGTGGCAGATGCACTGCCAGGGCTGGTGGCAGGTGCCGTGCTGGCAGCCAGGCATCCTTACACAGCGCTCACAGTGCAGCCCCTCCCAGCCTGGATCACACCTGGTGGGAAAGAACACAGGATCAGGGCCCCAAAGAGGAAGCAGACCAGTCCTGGGTAGGTGCGGGGCTGTGCAGACATGCCAGCAACCAGACAGCAGCATTCAAGTTCAGCATCTGTGTTTCGGCTTTCATAATCCATTGTCTCACCTGAGAAAATGCTTCCCTTGAAGGCTATTGTTAAATAAAACTGTAAACACTGCCTCTTGTGCATCCCTGAGTATCTGGTTATAAACGTTTGAAAGAGTAAGTAGCCTTCTGAGGTCACTGGGACCTTCTTCCCTTCAGACTCCAGAAACAGTGGTCAGGTTTTTTGTTTTGTTTTTTGTTTGTTTGTTTGAGGGTGGGAGAATAGGAGGGCTGTTGTTTTGTTTTGTCTTTAGCTGAGTCTCAAGTTAGACAAGGCTAGCCTGGAATCCTGATCTTCCCGGCCTCGCTTCACAATCACTAGGATTACAGATATGTGTCACCACATCAGCTCTGTGACTTTAAGTTGTTGTTTGGGACAGGGTTTCTCTGTGTACCCCTGACTATCCTAGAACTGGCGCTGTAGACCAGGTTGGCCTTAAACTCAGAGATCCGCCTGCCTGTGCCCCCCTGAGTACTGGGGTTTAAGGCATGTGCCACCACTACCCAGCGACTTATTTTTTCTAAGTCCCATGCCAAGAGCCTGCCCCTGTCAGCTCACTTCTCGTGTCCAAACCCTTCTGCCACAGATTTTGCCCAGTCTGCCCTGGTGAGTCAATGGCAGAATTTGCCAAAAAAACAACCACAGCCTTTCCTCCCAAGCAGAATTTGCCAAAAAAACAACCCTGCAGCCTTTCCTCCCAAGCAACTTCTGTTTTTCTCTTTCTTGTGGTTCTCAGTTCCCAAATTCCCAAGCCTCAGGTGTCTTTACTGGCATCTTAAAGGGCAGAGCCCATGAGAAAATAAAAAAGTTGGATACGCAAGCTTTCAAATAAGAGGGGGGGGGGAGAGAGAGAGGTGGAGAGGGAACAGGGGACTGGTCATCTTGTATAAAAACAAACAATAGGGTCTTAAGCTCCTAGACACTGGGTTTTTTGAGCTGCTCATGGATGTAGAGGGAAAAGCAGGGAGCAAAGGATTTGAGGCACGCTTGCAGCAGAAGTACCTGCAGGAGCCGTCAGGAGCGCAGCAGCCGTGGGCCAGGTCACAGTGCGAGCTGCAGTCATCCGCTGAAAGAGAACGGTGCCGTAGGAGTGAGCCTGGCTCAGGGGTCTGGCTTCCCTGGACTTGCAGAGATTTCAGCAGTTGGACCGACTCAGCTCTGGACGTGGCAGCGCCGGCGAGCGCCCCAATTCCAGAGGGAGCACCATTCCGTCGCCAGCCCGGTCGGGATGGGGCGGCTGCAGTGCCGTCTTCAGCCGGCAGAGGTCAACGTGCCAGCGAGGACCGCCGAACAGGGCCGCGACCCGATCCCCGGGGCACGCTCACCTCTGGCAGGCTGGCTGGTTGCCCCCAGGATGCACAGCAGGCACATGAGATGTAGACAGCGGCAGCCGCTGGGCATGGTCAGTCCCGGCCCCAGGAGGGACCGACGGATGAAGGCCAGACGTAGAGACACCTGTGGGATGGCACTGGCTGTGAAGCGGCTGGAGATAGCGGCGCGACACTGGTTCCAAGTGACAGGAGCCGGAGAGGGACTCGGCGACTAAAAACCGGGGTAGGGCGCAGAAGGGAGGGGGCGAGGGAGGCACGAAGAGGCGAAGGGACAGGAGACAGGAGCCCACCGGTGGGAAAGAGGCCGAAGGATGGGCAGCGGCGAACGTGGCCAGGGCTGCGATGGTGGGCCAGGTGGAGGGGTCTGCTGAGATGGGGACAGCGCTGAGAGGCCAACGCGACGGGACGCGGGGGCCGGGACAAGGAGGGACGGCTCCCAGTCCTCGGCTGCAAGCAGTCTCCGCTTGGGTCCTCCACCACCCACCCACCCACTCAGGCCTGGCTCTCACCCTCCCTCCCCGCCTTCGCTCCGCCACGCTCCAGCCTGAGGTCCCCACCGCGCGCGCCCGCGTCCTCCCGGCTTCTCACCTCCAGCCGGGAGGCGACGTATCCCCAGGGCGCAGAGTCAAACGGGATCCGACGGTCGGGGGCCGGGGGCCGGGGGCGGGGCCGGGGAGGGGGTGCCCCCCTAGCTGGCCGCGGGGCTCGGCGCGGAGGCGGCTGCCATGCCAGCCGAGCGCTCGGGAATCTGCGGCTGCAGGCGACCCCGAGCGGCGGCGGCGGCTCCTAGCGCGCGCTGGGCCCCCTGCCAGGAGCGGCGTGTGCCGGCGGAGCCCGCCTCTCCCCTCCCGCCGCCGCCGCGGCCCGCCCCGCACCGGCTGCGCCCCGCGCCCACCCCCGCCCCCCCCTGCTCACGGCCACACCTCGCGCTGCCGCTCCAGCC
>CM053756.1:25717552-25735157 GCA_028658305.1 Pachyuromys duprasi | reverse complement strand
CTCCCTCCCCCCCCCTCCGCACACCCCCGAAACTAGAAAATCAAAGGGACTGAAATGGGCACACACTGTGAAGTGCGGGCCGGAGGTGTGCGCCCCGCTGTTTCCCCAGCTTAGCCCCACTCCGCCCCTCACCCACGCCCCGCCGCCTCCGCGCTCCCCCGCGCGCGGCTCATCATGGTTCTCCTCGGCCCCTCACGGCCCTCGGGTTCTAGCCCGAGCGCACTGAAGACGTGCTCGCTCGCCACCTTCCTGCTGTCACCAGCCCACGCCTCCCCGGCTTGCGGAGCCTTCGTCACTGACTTCGTAGGTCAGCGCCTGCTCTCTGTTGGGCTTCTTTCTTTCCTCCTTACCTCTTCCAAGATGGACCATACCTACATAAATATCGTTTCAGGGCAGCCTCCATCCTCCGCTCCGGTCTGCTCCCAGTCTTCCCTTCCCATTCCTTTGCCAGCCCACCGCTGGGAAGCCTGCCTGGACCAGACCGCCCCTGCCTAAGACCCTGCCTCTGAACATCCCCACATCCGCCCACTGTCCCACAGGTCAGGCTGAGGGAGTTTTGTAGGAGGGTGGGGACAAACTGCCCTTGTAGGCCTCTCTACCCAGAGCCACTGACTCAAAACCCCAAGCAAGACAAAGACCCTAAATGTGTTTTTGCTGTTTGGTTGGGTAAGTGAGGAGAAGGGGAAGGCTGCCTACGGCCTATAGGTCTTCCTGTGGAACTTCCCCTATCTTTAAGTTGAAAACGTTGGAAGGTGACTTCACTAGCTGCACAGGGTGGCTTCCTCCTCACCTGACCACAGGAACAAGGCAATGAATGCCCACCGTCTCCACCCGACAGAGCACGCATGCCCAATCCCAGCCCTCCGGACGACTTCTGCTCCATTCTGATTCCCTCTTTCCCGGGGGGAGGGGGGTGTCTCTGGATTTGAGTCACGAGTGGGCTTCTATCATTTATTTTGCCCTAAGTTTTGTTTGTTGTTTTGTAGCAGCAAAAAAAAAAAAAAATTGTAGACCCATAGCATCAACAATTACTGTAGAAAATATAAGTCTGGCATACCACTGAAGCCTGAGGATTCCAAAACACGGGGATTTCAAAATGAAGTTAGCCTGGGCTACATAAGAGTTCTCGCTGTCTCTGTATCTCTCTCCCTCCTTCTCTTCCTCCCTCCTTACCCCCCTTCCTTTCTATCTCTCATGGATAGAAACAGAGTGGGGAGGTAAGGGAGAGGAACAGCAGGCTCCAGTATTGGCAATAGCTCTCTGTGTGATAAGATGATAGAATCTTCGATTGCCTTCTTGATTGATTCCTTCCTTCCCTTTCTTTTAACAAAGTCTCAAGTAGCTCAGGCTGGCCTGGAACTTACTATGTAGCTAAGGATAACCTTAAATTGCTGATTCTCTTCAGCGTTAGAGTTACAGTTATGCATTTACCACGTCTGACTCAGATTATTTTTTCCTCACTAATACTTTTTATCATTTCTTTTTCATCACAATGAACATGTATAATGTTTTTTTTAAAAAATGAAGTAAAATGAAAACAATTTATGGTCCTTGATCTTGATAAAACTGTTATCAGCACTAGTACCTTTGGTACCCAGGTATTTGTGCATAGGTATAATTGTAATGGACCTACAGTGCTCTATCCTGGAAAGAAAAAACTCATATCATGTGCTAATAGTCCTCAGAAGCATAATTTTTAGTGGTTGTATAATAATCCACTAAAGAGGCACACTATAAGTTAACCTAGCCATATGTACATGGCCAATATACACACACAAATATGGCCAATACTTATATTTATATTTTGTATTTTTTGAAAAGGAAAGAAGGATTCAGTTAACCAAGAAGGCAAGCAAAGATTCTATGTATGTTCAATATATGTTCCTTTTTTGTATCATTATAAATTCATTCAACAAATGGCTATTGAGCACCTATGTGCTAATACCAGGCAACAGGTGTCACCCTACTGAAAATGGCAGATGTCATTTCCTGCTGGAAATAGAGATTCCTGAGACAGTGCCTTCCCTCCTCTCCCCCACTCAGTGCTGGAGACTGATCCCAGATCCTCATATATGGCAGGCAAACACTGTCGTTTTCACTGATGAGTGACTGAGCTGAAGGCGGTGTGGAGAAGGAACAACCCCTTTTCATTGATGGAATATATTAAAATTCGCTGATAAAACTATAAAGATTGTGGAAGCTTTTGCAGTTGGTGGGATCACATGCCTCCCCCTCATTCTTTGACGAGTTTAGCACCTGGCTTATTGTTATTCTCTTCACTCCCACTTCTTTGTAATTCTTGGTGACTTTTTCCTTCTGGGGGGGAGGGGAGCCTGGGAATTGTTCTGGGCTCTCGATGACTCAGTGCACCAGAGACTGTTCCCCCATCGTGGCTGGCAGATGGCTTGTAAGGACAGCCACTGCATTGCCCTCTGTCTCACAGGACCCTTGCCAGTGGCTTGGCTATCTCTCAGCAGGAGGTGAGTCCCTTGAATTTAGGCTGAGCTTTATGACTTGCTTTCACTGACAGAATGTGGTGGGAACTACACATATGAGTTCCTGTAGCCTAGGGCTCCAGAGGGAAGTGCCCTTGGCCCTCCTAGAATCCTTCCAACATCAATTAAAGAAGTCCATGCTAGGACACGCCTTTATTCCCAGAGCTTGGGAAGCAGAGGCAGGCGGAATTCTGTGAGTTCAAGGCTAGTCTAGTCTACTGCCCAGTTTCAGACCAGCCAGGGCTTTTTTTTTTTTTTTTTTTTTTTTAATAGTGTTCTGCCTGCATGTGTGCCAGCAAGCCAGAAGAGGGCACCAGATCTCACTATAGATGGTTGTGAGCCACCATGTGGTTGCTGAGAATTGAACTGAGGACCTTTGGAAGAACATCCAGTGCTCTTAACCTCTGAGCCATTTCTCCAGCCCAAGAGACTGTCTTTAAAAAAGTTTTTAAAATAAAAATAAAAAATTAGGAGGAAAAAAACAGATAACCTCTGATTCTCAGTGAGATTTTTGTTGTCTTCTTCTTCCTCTTCCTCCTCCTCTTTATTTATTATGTATACAATGTTCTGTCTCCATGTACACCTGCATGCCAGAAGAAGGCACCAGGTCTCATCATAGATGATTGTGAGCCACCATGTGATTGCTGGGAATTGAATTCAGGACCTCTGGAAGAGCAGCCAGTGCACTTAACCTCTCAGCCATCTCTTCAACCCCAACCTATGGTTCTCTATGTTCAAACTAGCTATGGTGGTGCACACCTGTTATCTAAGCACTCAGTAGGCTGAGGTAAGATCACTACATATTTCAGGACTGCTTAGGCTACACAGTAAGTTCCCGGTCAGCTTGGGCTACACACTAAGACTGGGCAGGGGCACGGGGGTGCTGAGAAAGAAACTTCTTCGGTATTCCTGGGACTCCACGCCCAGCCCTCTTTTCTGTCTTCTCTTCCGTCCTTCCTGATGCCACTCAGCCCAATAACTGTGAACAGCTAGCTTTGGAAGATGTCTCCTCTCAAGTCACAGAGGCTGAAGCCTCCACATGGATTAACAGACTTAGCATTCACAAATGTGAGGTACTCATTTCCACTCCAGACAGCTTCCTCGTGTCGGTGAGTGGATATGCCACCTCTCCAATATTAGGCCAAGATCATCAAAATCCGGTCACATTTGGTCTCTCTGTCTCTCTCTGTCTCTCTGTCTCTGTCTCTGTCTCTCTCTCGTCTCTCATGTGGGCACCTGTGGAGTTCAGAGGACCGACCCTTGGCTTCTCAGAAGCTGCTATCCACCTTGTGTTTTCAGACAGGGTCACTCACTGGCCTAGAATTCATGGAGGAGGCAAAGCTGCCTGCTGGCCAAGGAGCCCAGGGAGTATAAACACCTGCCACCATATTTGATATGGCTGTTTTTTTATGAGTTCTGGCATTAAACTCAGGACTTCATGAGCAAGCACTTTACTGACTGAGCCATCTCTTTGGTCTCTTTCCTCTTTCTCTTTTATCTCTGTGGATATAGGATGTATATACATATACATCCTATATGTATATGTATAATGTGTGTCTATGGTATGTGAGTGTGCATGCACACGTGTGTATGATGTACGTTTGTATGACGTGTGTGCATGCATGTGTATGTATGACATGTATGCATGGTGTGTATGCATGCATGTGTATGTATGATGTGTGTGTATGCATGTAGCTCTATGACATGTGTATGAATATGTATCTAGGATATGTATGCATGCATGCAAGGCACACACTTGCATATGGAGATCAGAGGACAGTCCTGCATGAGGCAGGACATCTTTGTTGTTTTCCAGTGCCCTTAGCCTGCCAGGCTAGCTGGTTCACAGGCTTCCAGAGAGAGGCCTTGCCATGGAAACGCTGGGATTGCAGGGCTGCAGCATGTCCGGCTTTTTGTAGGCTCTGGGGATTCAGACTCAGGTCTCCATGATTGTTCAAACAAGCACTGAACATATTGGACGACCGTCCCAAACCCGCTTCTCTGTTTTACATCCTGCAGATTCCACCTTCAAATCTGTCAAGAATTTGGCCAGACATGGTGGCACAGGCCTTTGGTGCCAGAAGTCTGAGGGCAGAGGCAGGTGGATCTCGGAGTTGGAGGCCAGCCTGGTCTACAAAGTGAATTCCAAGATAGCAATGCCACACATAGAAAACTTTTTTTTTGAAAACCCAAAACAACAATAATAACAGAAAAGTATTTGACATTTGACTACTTTTCACAATTTGGCTCTAACACCCTGAGCCAGGCCGCTTCCGTTTTTCCTAATTTTATTTATTTATAATTTATCATGCATGTTTGTGAATGTACATGTGCCACAGCCTGTGTGCGGAGTTCAGAGGAGAACTTTCAGGAGTCAGCTCTCTTCTTGCACTATGTAGGTTCTAGGGATTGAACTCGGGCGGTCATGATTGGCAGCCGACACCTTTTCCTGCCAGTCAGGGTAATCCTGATAAAAGTGAGGCCAGCAAAATGTGACATGGTATCTGAAACTAAGTCTTGAAAAAAAAAATAATTGGTAGAGGGCCAGTGAGATGGCTTGGCAGGTTAAAGCATTTGCCATCCAGGCTGACTGCATGAGTTAGACCCTGGAAAGCCACATGCTGAAAGGAGATAAGTGACTCCTGCAAGTTATACTCCGACCTTCACACGGAGGCTGGGGCTTGTGTATCTACGAATACATACATACATACATACATACATACATACATACACACACACACACATATATATATATATAAAACAAATAAATGTAATATTTGTAAATAACTAGGTAAATGCCCATCAAAATAACTAGTAGAGGGACTGGAGAGATGGCTCGGTGGTTGAGAGCACTGGCTGCTCTTCCAGAGATCCTCCTGCCTCTACCTCTAAGTGCTGGAATTAAAGGTGTGTGCCACCACCTTCCCTTATTTATATTATTTATGTGGATGTGTGTATGAGTTTATGTGTACATGTGTATAGGTGCCAGAGGAGAGCATCAGATCCCCTGGAGCTAAAGTTGAAAGTTCCTGTAAGCTGCCTAGCTTTCGGGCTGGGAACTGAACTCAGGTCCTCTGGAAGAACAGCCAGTGCTCTTAACTCCTGAGCCATCTCTCCAGCCCCCATGTGTTCCTATCTTTGACACTCTTCTCTTTGAAGAGTTGTCTTTTGGCAACCTTGTAACTAAAGTTCAAGGGACACTAGCTGACTTCTAATGTTAAGTGGCAAGACGTGGCACTGGATCACCTGATTCTGGAGGTAATTGCATTTGGAGATATGATGAATTGCGGCGTGAGCCGTCTGAGTGCCCTGAGATCGCCATCTTAGAAGGAGGCCACCTCCAGAGGCCCTGAGACTCCTTGGAAGCAGAGAAATTTCCCAGGCAGGCCTTGTTGCTTCAGCCCCTAGCTGACTCATCTGCCTACAAGGCAGTCAGGGCCACCCACCTAGCCCCGCCCCAGCCCCCAACCCAAACAGTCTTAGGCCACTACTAGGGGGTTACGTGCAGCCATAGATGGCTGTGATAAAAGGAGGGACTGGCAGTTTGAGTAACATTGCTTAGGAAGTGGCACCATTTGAAAGGACTAGAGGGGGGTGTTGGAGTAGGTGTGGCCTTACTAGAGAGAGCGTTTCACTGTGGGTGGGTTTTGGGGTTTCAAAAGCCCAAGCCAGTCTCAGGGTCTGTCTTCCTGCTGCTTCTGGATCCGACTGAAGAACCCTCAGCTACCCCTCCAGTACCATGTCCGCCTGCTTGCGCCATGCTTCCCACAATGACAACAATCGACTAGCCCCCTGAAACTGTACACCAGCCCTAATTAAATGCTTTCCTTTATGAGAGTTGCCTTGGTCTTGGTGTCTCTTCACAGCAACAGATGGAACAGCAGAAGCATCCCATGGGGGCCAAGTCTCTTGTTTCCCGGCCCAAGTTTCACATGAAAAAGGGATTCCATTCAGTCAACTCTAAGGATGTTTTTAGCCTCCCTCGGTGCTTGATACCCATGGCATCACTGCATCACTCACTGTCCATTTTCACATCCTCTTTGGCATCTGGCAACTATGTTACTGTAATTTCTTTTTTTTTTTGTTTTTTTTGTTGTTTTGTTTTTGTTTTAAGGCAACTATGTTACCTTAATTTCTTTCTTGTTTGTTTTGTTTTGTTTTTGTTTTGAGACAGAGTTTCTCCATGTAGTTCTGGCCGTGCTGGAATTTTCTCTGTAGACCAGGCTAGCCTCAGACTCATAGAGATCCACCTGCCTCTGTCACCATCTGGACTTGCCTTAATTTCTTAATACTCTGGAGAAAACAAATGTGCGTGGACACCAATGGCTGTCTAGGGCAAAGGCAGTAAGCAACTCCAGCTCTATCTGTTCAGGATCTCCTGAAGTCAAGTGTGGTACCTGAAAGCAAAGTGACCAGGACTTAGGATCTTACTGTGGCGCCAGGGCTGAAGCTGGGCACACTCTTGTGCCTATTTCTTTGTATGTATAATGAAGATGTCCCAAGTTCTCACGAGTCTGCGCCATGCACACCCTCTTCTTTCCCCGCCCTCCTTCCTTGTCCCCCTTTCCTGCTGTTTGTGGGATGGAATGAGCCTGTGGAATAGACTTGTGCACATAGGAAGCAGGAGAGGTGAGGCTCTGGAAGATCTCTGGTGAAGTCAAACTCATTTTCTTGCCTTGGAGTAGGACAGAGGTTTGGCAAGAAGAGCCAGGACAGGAGGTGGAGCCGGGCTGTTCTGGGCTGTGCTGGGACTTGTCTCTCCAAACTGTCTCTGTTGCAGTGTCTTTGGGAACCTGTCACTTTCAGTCCCTTTACCCAGAAAGCACCCTTCAGTCCAGACTTCTGGCTCTGTAAGCCTTTTGCTAATAAACACTGTCCTTCGTTTAAAAATCGCCGGGAATAGAAGCTAGTCTCGTGTCTTGCATTTCCCTGTCTTTGGCAGAGGCCTCTCTACCAGCTAGGTAACTTAGTATTTTCTCTCTCTTCCCTTAGCCTTTGATCTCTGTCCAGTGCCCCCATCACTACAGCCCTGGGACCCTCCTATCCCACCGCCTCCACCCTCATATACCTCTTCCTCACCACACCAGCATTTCCATCCTGGCCCTGCCTGCCCACTCCTTTCTCCCATGCATGCATTTTGCAGTATGCCTTGAAGCTAAACATCTGGCCACATCTAAGTGGCCAGCCATCAACCATCACCTCTCCTGATGGGATATCAAGAGTACTAAAAGCTTGAACTTGCAAAATGGCTCAGTGGGTTCATGCTACCAAGCTGGGTGACTTGAATTTGAATTTGTACCTACATGGACAATGATCTCCACAAATTGTTCTCCAACCCTCACATGCACACCTGTACACACACGTACACACACAGATAAGTGTAATAAAAAATTAAAGAGTGAGGAGCTGGAGAGGTGGCTCAGCAGAGAAGAGCACTGCCTGCTTTTTTCCAGAGGTCCTGAGTTCAATTCTCAGCAACCACATGGTGGCTCACAACCACTTATAATGAGATCTGATGCCCTCTTCTGGCATGCAGGTGTACATGTAGGTAGAGCACTCATACATAAAATAAATAAAATCTTAAAACCATTAAAGAGTGTTAAAACCTCCTTTACATCCTAGCTCTGGCTGTGGTATAGAATCTTCATTGTTGGCTTTCCTGGGTTCGGAATCCCCAAGGAGCAATGTTAGTCATTTCTATGTGTACATCTCTGGAGAGGTTTAACTAAGGAGTGAAGACCTACTTCCTGGTCTAAATAAAAATGGGAATGAGGAGAAATGAGTTGAGTGAACACTGCTCTCCCTCTGTTTCCTGGCTGACCTGACTACTGCAGACTGGAGCCAGATCAGAATTGGTAAGCGGCAGCCCACATTGTTGAGCACATGCATTAACCCCCATCGCTGCCACCACCGCCGCTTTGTCCCTGGGCCCAATGCACAATGACAGGGGTGGCTGGGAAAGAGGCTGACTATCCACAGAATGGGTCATCCTATCTACTTGATTATCGAACTCCTCCTCAACTGCTGTCACCTTTGATGAGCGTTTACATGGGACACAAGCATCCTGAGAGATCTGTCTACAAACTTCTTCCTCACCAAATTTCTAGTCATTCTCTTTCCTTGACCAGCCAGTGACCTGATGGCGGGTTGGCTATATCAGACCACTTCTTCCACGGAAAGGACAACACTTTGTCCTTACTGGAGAAGATACTTATTCTGGTTATGGATTTGCCTTTCCTGCATGAAATACTTCTACCAGAATCACCATAAGTGGACTTAAAAATGCCTTATCATCATGGTGTTCCACACAGTTATGCTTCTGACCAGGGAACTCATTTCACAGTCAGAAATGCCGCAGTGGGCCTGGATTGTAGAATTCACTGGTTTACCACGTTCCCCACTGTCCTGAAGCAGCTGGCCTGATAGAAAAATGAAATGTCCTTTAAATTTTGATTCTTTGTGACTTTCACATCATGCACCCCAACACCACACGCCTCCCCATTCATTCATATCTGCCTTCTGCCCTTGCAACCTCCTCTCTCCAAACAAAACAAAACAATCTCCCTGTGGGAACTGCATTGTATCACAGTGGGTCACACAGTATACCCTTGTGTCCACACATCTTTCTTGCAAATGTTTATTGCAATGAGTCATTGGATTGGCTTGAGGCCTCTGGCTTCTGCTACTAGATTCTCACTGGGACTCCTCTCCGATATCCTGCTGTTGCCCTGTGTCATGGGGATCCTGCAGCTTTAAATCTGCAGGACTGGCCTGGTCACATGCTCCAGCAGTTCATAGATTAGCTGAATTGGCCATCCTGCCAGCTCTCTAGAACCCACACCACCAGGGCAAGGTCTCCAACACTGCCCTGAGCCTTGAGTAGCTCACCCAAGGGCTACCACAGGTGAGGGAGGAGCAGAACCAGGCTTCCTGCTCTCACATCCTTGGGGCTGGCTCACCTATACCCCTGACACCAGGGCTAGCTCTACTGTGCTATACAGGCGAGGCGCATGGCCCGTTCTCCCGAGCGCTTCAGCCAGCAAGGGGCAGGGTCAGCTCTCCAGCTTCCATGACCTCAGGGTCATCTCTCTTGCCTGCCGAAGGCTGTGAGGGGTGAAGGCTGGTGGGGAAGGGCCTTTTGAAAACACAGTTACGGTGCCAGTAACTTGGAGAAATGGGACACAGTTCTCCAAAAAGGTGGTATTTGCATTGGATCAGCATCCACTGTATGTCATGGTTTCTCCCGTAGCCAGCAATCAAGGGGTGCTACTGGCCTAAAACTTTTGGTTTTAGTTGTGGGGGTGAGTGGGTGGGGGGCAGGGGTTGCTCTTGCCAGGGGCCACAATAAACATTCCATTGAACTGGAAGCTCGGACTTCCCCTGGCAACATTGGGCTTCTGATGCCCTTAGACCAACAGGCTAAGAAAGGAACAACAACGTTAGGGCTGCTCCTGATCACCGATCACTGTGGGGAACGTGGATTGCTTCTCCCCAACGGAGGTAAGAAAGAATGCAGGATATCTTTTCAGGCATCTCTTGGTGCTACTGTGTCCTGTGATTAAAGTCAAAGGCCCTAATCCAGGCAGGATGACAAAGGGCACAGAGCCATCAGGAATGAAGGTGTGGGTCACTCCTCCAGGAAAAGAGCTGAGAGCCGCTGAGGTGCTTGCTGAGGATGGAGGAAACACAGAATGGATAGTAGAGGAAGGTAGTTACAAATACCAGCTAAGGCCACATGACCAGTTGCAAAAATGAGGATTATAATTGACATGGGTGTTTCTGTGGTATTTTGTTAAGAATGTGTTTGTGGGGCTGGAGAGATGGCTCAGAGGTTAAGAGCACTGGATGCCCTTCCAGAGGGCCCAGGTTCAATTCTCAGCACCCACATGGCAGCTGATGACTGTAACTCCAGTTCTGATACCCTCACACCAATGCATATAAAATAAAATTAAATAAGTTATTAAAAAGATATTTGTGTTTTCTTTCTTTTTTGATTTTTTTGAGGTAAGATTTCTCTGTGTATAAACTTATAGACCAGGCTAGCCTCAAACTCACAGAGATCTGCCTGATTCTGCCTTCCAACGACTGGGATTAAAGGTGTGTGCCACTATCTCTTGGCTTATTTGTGTGCTCTTTTTTCAATTTCTTCATCATGTGATGTAACATCAATTAGGAGAATATCAATCGTTATCATGTTTATATTCGAGATACTGAAAGAATATCTCTCAATGGACATTGCCTCCTATTCTAAATTCATAATGCATTTGTTTGAAGGATAGTTATATCATGTTAGGCATAGTTATGACCTGTCATTGTTTCATTTGGAAATTAATCGTGGATATTACTGTGTGTCCAGTTGACAAGGAGTGGACTTGTGATGGTTTCTCTTGGTTGTCAACTTGATGACTTCTGGAATTAACTAAAACCCAGATGGCTGGGTAACACCTGTGAGGGATTTTTGCTTAATCATTTGAAGAGGAAAGATCGGCATTTAATCCAGATCTTTGGGGTAGGAAGACCCCCTCCCTATCTAGGCCACATGTTGCTGCGAGCCTGTATAAAGGATCTAGCAGAAGGAAGCTTCTCTCCTTCCCTGCTTGCTCTCACCTCACTAGCATGTCCATTCCTTCTCTGGCATTAGAGACCTCCTTCTTTGTAATGCCAGCATCTACTGAAGAGCAGATGAGACATCCAGCCTTATGGACTGAATAACTACTGGATTGTTGGAGCTTCCATTCATAGGCAGCCATTGTTGGATTACTGTGATCATAGCCTGCAAGTTATTCTAATAAAGTCACACAGATACGACAGACACACAGACACATACACACACGTGCACACACGCACACATGTTCATTCTGTAAGTTCTGTTACTCTAAAGAACCCTGACTAACACACTAACCGTGTATTTGATGTGACCAGCTGCTTCAAGCTCCCACCGCCATTTTGCCTTCTCTGCTGTTACGGACTGCGTCCCCTCAAACTGTGAGCCAAGCACCACCCTTCCTTCCTTAAGCTGCCCTTGCTGGGTATTTTGCCACAGCAACGGGAAGGTGACCCAGTGGCCTTCCAGAGCCCTGGGGTCCTTCCTGGTGAGAGACCACCTTACGCACCAGGCACCAGCCTAAGCACTTCCTGTGTCTGTAATGATCAGCATAATTGTCGCTTGACAGAATCTGCAGCCACCCTCGGGACAAGCCTCCCACACACCTTCAAGAAGGTAGCCTCTGGCCATGTGGATAAAGGATTTATGATGATCAGGTTACTTGGGAAGATACGAATTAAAGGTGGTTGGCACTGTTCCTCAGGTTTGGGACCTGGACCGTACAAGAACGAGAAAGCTATGGGCGCAAGCTCTCTGCTTCTTGAGTTTGGATGCAACGTAACCAGCCCGCTCAAGCTCCTCCTGCTGTGATTTTCCTGCCATGATGGACTCTAACCTGTAGCTGTGAACCACAAGAGTCCCTTTCTCCTTTAAGTTGCCTTTGTCAGGGTAGTTTATCACCGCAACAGGAGAAAACTAGGACAGTGACTGAATTCATAGACCCACAACGCTGTGGGGTAGAGGCTATGCTTAGTCTGTACAGATAGGGAAACAGACAGAGAGTGCTTCAGTCGTTTGGCTGTGCTAGATGGAGGCCACGGCTGGCATATGACCGGAGGCCCTCTGCTTCTGACCGCTTTACCGCGGTTTGGTGCTTGGGGAAGTGACAAACCCAGCTGGGATAGGAGCACCCTGGCTGATGCCCATCAACTCTTGGCTTGAATTTCTGCTCTTCAGGAATGACTTAATGTGCTCACTCCAGCAGCACATAGACTAAAATTGGAACAATACAGAGAAGATCAGGCCCCAATGCAAGGATGACACCCAAATTCACGGTTTAGTAGCTATTCCTCGGCAGACCTGGGGACAGATTTTTCTGACAACCAGATGACTTTGGGATGCTAAGGTCTTCCTACTTAGTGGCCATTGCTAGTCAAAGTAGGCACATATCTGGCTTTGATCCCAGACCTGGACATTAGCTATTCTTCTCTTGAACAGTCCAGCCTTCAGGATGCCCTCACTTCCCTGAGCACATTTTTATTGAGTATTTACTGGGGTCTTTTAGAGTTCCCAGAAACGTAGGTTCATCCTTCTAGGTCTCCTCACACACAGCTGAGAGGAGAGTTTTCTTCATAAGCTCCCTTTCACAGAAAAAGTTTTGTATATTAGTTAACAAATGAGCCACAGAGACAACAAGGAAGGAGTCACGCATTCTGTTTTGCTTGCATTGACCTACCCATGAATATTTATCTTCTGCTGTCACTCTTCCATGATAGTAGATACTGTAGGTAGGGGCAGAAGGAACCTCAGCTCAAGGCCAGATGCCTGCCTGCATGCCAGAAGAAAACATTGAATTCCACTATAGACGGTTGGGAGCCACCATGTGGTTGTGGCAATTGAGCTCAGGTCCCCTGGAAAAGCAGCCAGCGCTCTTAACCACTGAGCCATCTCCCCAACTCTGAGGCTGAGTCTTACACAGCCCAGATTGCCCTCACAGTGGCTATGCAGTTCAGGACAACTGAACCTCTGATCCTCCTGCCTCTACCTCCTGAGTGCTGGGATTACAGGCTTGCTTATGTAGTCTGGGGATTAATCCCAGTGCATCATGACTGCTAGGCAAGCCCTCTACCAAGTGAACCACACCTTCAGCCCCTATTATACCCATCCACACATATATTTGAGACAGGTTCTCACATAGCCCAGACTGGTCTCAAACTGTGGATGACTTTGAACTCCCGATCATCCTGCCTGCCTCACAGGCATCACAGGCTTGTGCTGGTGATAAATATGAATTTAACGAGAGAATGAATTAAAGCAAATGGGAAAAAGCAATGAGCCCTCTCCAAGCATCTTACAGTCTAAAAGAGGAGACGTGCTATCTCACTTTCCACATACCCCTAATAAACAGAAGGCCAGGTGCTCTTGCGGGCATGGAGGTCAGGTCTTTGTTCTCACCAAGTTAGGGTTGTTTATCTGCCTGTGCTGTCCTGTTTTTCTCTAAGCCAGTTCTAGCTGTTCCAGTAGAGGCCCTACAGTGGGGATTGAGCTTTCGGGGGCAGCCTGCCAGCAGAGGGGCCCTTGAGTCTTACAACAAATGTTCCCTCCCTCTGGCTGCTTCCTGTTTTCCACCCACCCCCAGCCAGCATCAGAGCCAGTTGTTCAAGAGAGCTGAAACCCAAATCCAGCCATTGTTCCCCACTTTTGGCTGGCGAGAGTGTGTGTGAGTGTGTGTGTGAGTGTGTGTGTGAGTGAGTGTGTGTGTGTGTGTGTGTGTGTATGTGTATGTGCTCTCGTGTACACACTTGGGATACCTGGAATTTCCTGCCCAGGTCAAGGGAAGAACCTGGGCTAGGGTGGATGCTGTCTGAGTGTTGAGAAGTGATAGGGGAGTGGGTCATTCCCGGAGATTAAGAACGGTGTGAGAGGGTCCAGGTCCATTTAAGGCCCTAAGCATGTGCAGACACAGGCACACAGTCCTAGAAGGACAGAAGGACAGGGAGTCACTCATCCAGACAGTGAGTGTAGGGTACTGCAGCACCAAGTGTTCACATGCTGGGAGGTCTCTGCCCCCTGGACTGCCTCGGGCAGATGAAGGGTGACAGAGGCCCAGGTGAGTTTTTCTTGGTCTCTCTAGCAGTCACCCTAGCAGGTATCATTCCGGGATGCTTCTGGAACCTGGAGCTCCCTTTCTGCCTTTCCTGTAGAAATAGCCACCCAGTTTGCAAGGTAGCAGAACTTCCAAGGCCCAAATCCCACACACTCACCTGGAATTGGGGGTGGGGATGGGGGGGCAGGAGAGGGCAGGAGGTTCTGTTGACTTGGCAGAGATGGGATCTTAGACTCATCCAGCTGCTGACTACTACTGCTAGACTCGCTACTGCTGACTGCGTAGTCCAATAGGACCCATTTTCTATTCCTCCAGATGTGACTACTCTAGGTCACTAAGACAGCAGCCATCATGTATTTTTATTTTTTATTTGTTGCGGTGCTGGGGGCCTCCCACCTGCTAAGCAATTACCCTACTGCTGACCTACAGCCTGGATCCCTTTTTGTGTTTTCTGCTTTAAGACATGGTCTCGCTAAGTCGTTCAAGCTGGCCTTGAACTTGTGATTCGTGTGTCTGAGCATCCCTAGTAGCTGGAATTACAGGCCTGTGCTACCAGGGCGGGCTCCTGTTGTCTTTCCTGACTAGCTTGTTGCACTTACCATAATGTCCTCAAAGGCTGGGTCTACTGCAGCACACGGCAGCGTGTCTCACTGTAGGGCAGGCTGACGCTCACTATGGAAACCAGGCGAGCCTCGGAAGCACCGCAGTCTGTCTGCTTTAGTCTCCCAAGCGTTGGGATTGCAGGCATGAGACACCATGGCCAGCTTTCTATCTTTCCAATTTGAGTGTGTGTGCGTGTGTACATTTATCACAGATGGACAATGTGGTGTTTCCATCTTTTGGTCATTGTCAGAGAGGGTTGCTATGAACACAAATATGCAAATGTTTAAATTTCTGATGTTTGAATGATTGTTGAATGACTTTAGGAATGAGAAAGAAGGATCTAGAGCGGTGGTTTGGCAATTAAGAGCACTTCATGCCCTTCCAGAAGAGCTGGATTCAGTTTCCACACCCACATCAGGTGGCTCGTAACCACCTGTAACTCCAGCTCCATGAGATCCAACACTCTGTTCTGGTGTCCTTGGACACCTACACACACATGTGGCATATACACACAGACACACACACACACACACACACAAACATACATACATAGATAAAAGTTAAAATAAAAAAAATTGAAACAGTCTTATTGTGTAGCTCTAGCTAGCCTGGAACTTGCTATGTAGACCACTGTAGCCTAAAACAGAGAGATTCACTCTGCCTCCTGAATGCTGGGATTAAAAGCATGTGCCACCAAATCAGGCAAAACTTAAAGAAAGATTTTTTTTTCTTTTGTTTATTTGGTTTGGTTTTTTGAGGGTTTCTCTGTATAGCCCTGGCTGTCCTGGAACTCACTCTGTGGACCAGACTGGCCTTGACTTCAAACATCTGCCTGCTGTTAAAAGTGTGATCCACCACAACCAGATTAAAATAAGATCTAAAAGAAAAAGCTGGGGGAGGGGGGCTGTAGGCTGGGTTAGTTATTAAAAGAGGCCATCAAGCCTGATGACAATCTGAGTTTCACTCCATCCATAAGGTGGAAGGAGAGAACAAATTTCCAAAAGTTGAGGTCTAACCTCCACCCTAGGGCCATGGCATATACATGCACCCCTGCCTCTTTCATGCACATGTGCGCACACACACACACACACACACACTCACCAAGCTTCAAGGATTTTTTGAAATTTCTTTTTGAAGCAGAATTGGGATTTGGTTAAAAAATTTTTTTGCTTATTATTATTAATCCTATTTTAATCGTGTCTCTCTGTGTGAGTGTGTGCCTGCAGGCACGCACAGAGGTATCACACCCTCCTGGAGCTGGAGTCACAGGCGGCTCTGACCCTCTGCAAGAGCAGTCTGTGCTCTTCATTTCAGAGCCATTTCTCTAGACCCTTAACAAAAATCATTTTAAGACCGGCTTAAACATAGGAGTTAAGGGAAGCCGGGCGGTGGTAGCGAACACCTTCAATCCCAGCACTCAGGAGGCAGAGGCAGGCAGATCTCTGAGTTCAAGGACAGCCTGGTCTACAGAACAAGTTTCAGGACAGCCAGAGACTACACAGAGATATCCTGTCTCAAGAAAACAAAACAACGACAACAAAAAGTTAAAGAGTTAAGGAAGTGGTGTCAGAAAAACATAAAACAACCTGAAAACATGGGTATAGGCTTCTCTAAGAAAGTCACTCAAAGAAAACCATACCCAAGTGTGGGTTTGGGCTCCTTGAGGTACAGTGCCCTTTCTTCCTTTGGTTTTGTTTTGCTTTGTTTTAAGACGGCGTCTCTTTCTATAGTCCAGCCTGGCCTTAATCTCTCTTCTTGGCTCAGTCTCTGAAGTGCTGCAATACTACCACGTACCAGCTAAAAGCTGTATTTTTTCTTAAAAAAAAAAGACTTATTTATTTATGTAGATTTATTATTTATTATATAGATGAGTGCCCTATCTGCATGTACACCTGTATGCCAGAAGAGGGCATCAGATCCCAGCAGAGATGGTTGTGAGCCACTATGTGGTTGCTGGGAATTGAACTCAGATCCAAGCTGGAAGAACAGCCAGTGCTCTTAACCACTGAGCCATCACTCCAGCCTCTAAAATTGTAGTTTTAGACTTTATTATATCTTAGACTTCCAGAAACAGACAGTATATGTAGTAAAACTTTATCCACCAGAACAATGGCCATAAATTTCACTAACAGAAGACTTAGGAAGGAGATGTGGATAACTGACGATTTAGGAAATAAACTGACCACCACCTTTTGGAGTTTTGAAATTGTCTTTTTGTTGTTGATGTTGTTGTTAGACACAGCCTTATGTAGCTTGTCCTAAACTCCCTGTGTTGCCTAGGATGATCTTGAACTCTTTGGAACCCCTGACTCTATCCTCTAAGCAAACCCCTCCCCCCGCCCCCAGGTTGGCATGGTTGTAGGTATGCACCACCACACCTGGCTCCGAAATAATCTTCACCACCCATAGGTAGACCGGCACCCGGATTAATACAGGTGCTCTGCATGTCCTAACAAGGAGGGGTACAGCAGCCTCTAGGCTTCAACAGCTGAGCTTGCTGTCTTTCTTTTTTCTTTAAAAGTAGTATTCTATTTTTATTTGTTTGTTTCATTGTTCTAAAGGCAAGTTTTCTCTGTGTAACTGCCCTGCCTGTCCTGGAACTTGCTTTGTAGACCAGGCTGGCCTGGAACATACAGAGATCTACCGGCCTCTGCCTCCCAAGTGCTGGGATTTTAAAGGTGTGTACACCATTGCCTAGCTAAACATTTTCATTTTAAATTAAATTTCACTTTAAACTCTTTTCTTTTAAGTTAATTTATTTGTATTTTGAGCTTACGGTATCTTCTCACAGCAAATGTCTCATTTGGAAAATGCTGAATGAGCAGGATAAAAAGAACCAAGTGTCTTGTAAGAGAA
>CM053756.1:25581150-25710823 GCA_028658305.1 Pachyuromys duprasi | reverse complement strand
GTTTTCTCCTCCATTCAATGTCCATCCTATTAGTTCATCTAAATGAGCATTGATCATACCAACCTGGGTCCTCCTTCTTGTATATCTTCCCTAGGTGTGTATATTTCAGCATGACCTTCCTATCCTATAGGTCTATATAAGTGAGAGGATTGATTGTTTGAGGCTAGCCTTGTCTACATAGACCCTGTTTCCAAGAAAAGAAAGTAACAAAAAAAAGTATGTTGAGCAGCTAAGAGAACTGAAGCTGTTATACTTTATTAACTGTAGCATTTGAACAGGGAGGCAGAAGGATCAGGAGTTCAGGATCGACCTGAAGTCAAAAAATGTGTGAGGCTGGCGTGGTCTGCGTGGAACCTGTTTCAAAAAAAGAGCAAAGGAACAAAAACTGAGGAATAGAGCCAGGTTTCTAGTTGGATCCCAACTGTAGCTATTTGACCTTTCTTAATTGCATAGTTGTATGCACCTCAGTTTCTCAGCGCTCAGTCAGGATGGTAAGAGCACCTGTCTCTTGGGGCTGTCGTAAAACTTCATCCATGAATGTGCCCCAGTTCTGCCTGACCTTCTGCCTTGTGATTGACCCTGTGATCTCTGGAGGATTTGTGCTGGCGGGGTGCTAGCCTGATGCTGCGAACATGCAGTGCCGCCTTTTGATATTTTCTAAATGAAGCTGCGCAAAGTGATGTTAAGATGCTGTGAGCTGGAATATTGAGGGCATTCTTGGTGTTTGGTGCTGTCTGAAGTACTCAGCGTGCATTAGCTACTTTCTGTGGTAACGGAAGAAATGAAGCAGAGTGGGTGAGTGATTTATTCAGAGGTCCTGTTAGTAAGCAGCAAAGCCTAAGGGATGTGAAATCAGGATATCTGGCTTCAGCGTTTGAATGAGCTGGTTTGTTTGTTTTTTTAAATGTAATTACAATTATTTTGGGGGCCAGGTATAGTGATGTACACCTTTATTGCTAGTACTCACGAGGCAGAAGCAGTTGGATTTCTGAATTTGAGGCCAGCCTGGTCTACTTAGCAAGTTCCAGGCCAGCCAGGACTACATAATAAGACCCTAACTAAAAAAAAAAGTTATAACTATTACTATTTTTAAAGAAATAGGTCAGATGTGGAGGCATACTCCTTTAATCCCAGCCCTTGGGAGGCAGAGACAGGTGGATCTCTTCTCTGAGTTCCAGGCCAGCCTAGTCTACAAAGCAAGTTCAGGACAGCCAGGACTCTGTTACTCAGAGAAACCCTGTCTTGAAAAACCAAAAACCAAACAAAAAAGCAAACAAACCAAAACTTATTTTTAATCATGTGTGTGTCTGGTTATGTGCACATGAGTGCAAATGCCCCTGGAAGGTAGAGGTGTAGGACTTCCCATGACTAGAGTGGTTGTGAACCACTTGATGTGGGTTCTGAGAACTGAACTCCAATCCTCTGGAAGAACAGCTCTTAACTGCTGTGATCTCTCTCCAGCCCCCTCCCACCCAAATATTTGTATTAAGATAAAGTTACTGTGTGTGTGTGTGTGTGTGTGTGTGTGTGTAGCCCAGCTAGCCACAGTCACTGAACACCGCATTATTGTTAACGTGGTTCTGCAACCCTGGGCTTCACATATGCTAGGTGCGTACTCTACCACTGAACTGAATCCCCAGTACCTACTAGGCTTCTTGTTGTTGTTGTTTGTTTTGTTTTTCAAGACAGGGTTTCTCTGTGTGGCCTTGCCTGTCCTGGACTTGCTTTGTAGACCAGGCTGGCCTCAAACTAACAACATCCACCTGCCTCTGCCTCCCCGAGTGCTGGGACTACAGGTATGCACCACAGCCCGTGGCTCCTGCTCGGCTTATAAATAGATTCTTTTGCCTCAGCTTCCTGAGTGGTAGCACTGCAGGCACTTTACATATGGTGAAGTTAGCTTTTAGATATGCCTAGAGATGGAGGCAGGTGGATCTCTGTGCATTCAAGGCCAGCCTGGTCTACCGAGTGAACTCCAGGGAAGCCACGGCTACACAGAGAAACTGTCTCGTAAAAACAATTATGTATGTATGTATGGATGTTGGTGCATGTGTGTATAAATGCCTAGAGTCGATCTCTGTCTGTCTCTCAGCACGTTTGTTTGTCTTGTTGGTTAGATGTCCACCCATGGAAAACATTTTGGATATTTAGAATTCTCTTCTGGCACCTAGCTCTTCATTTCAGCCCTCTGTTTACTCTTAGAAATAGAAGGCAGAGATGGTGTTGAGGAACTCACTGTGCCATGGTAATCAGACCTGTTCTGTCCTTTCAATTCAGTTTAGTGACTACCCTTTGCAAAACCTTGGGCCTTTGTAAGGGGACCAGACTGATACTGGAATCTGTTTTAACTCAGGCATGGTAGTGTGCCCCTGGCCAGAGACAGATGTGAGGGTGGACTTTGGGAGTCCAGGATAGTCAGGGCTACTTACCAAAACAGCACAGCACTCAAGCGTGCTTTAAAGAAGGATGTGTTCTTTTTTGTTAACGTAGACATAAATATTAAGGCTGGTGTTTGATTTTGATGACTGACATGAGGAGATAAAGTAGCCACAGTATTAAATTCATAGACTGTAATCATTCTTTTAAAAATAGCAACCTACGCAGAGGAAAAAATGGGTGGCATTTTAAATAGCTCCTTCCTCTCAGCATTTGGTGAAAATGGAAAACAGATGTTCCTGTCCTGACACTGCCTGGTGAAGGCCCTGGTGCAGTGTGCGTGTGTCTTCTGTTAGCCAGGCAGGGGTAGCCTGCTGCCTGAGGGCAGAGGCCAGCTTCAGGTTTGACAACTCGCTCCCCTGTGCCCTGGCTTAAGACTCTCCTCCTCCATCTGAGTCATGTTCTGTCTATTTAGCACACCCTCAGGGCCCATCTTTCTCCTCACTAAGTGACTCTCCGCCCTACCAGTAGTCGCGTGCCTGGTGTATGACTGGATTTTAGGGGACTTGGAGGCCCAGGTCTGTGGACTTTCCTTGAGAACTCTGGTCTGTCCCCTAATGAACTTTTCTGTTGTCTACTCCTCTCCTACGCTGTCCCAGTGCACATGCTTTGCCTTGATTTGATCTGTGCAGCAGTCGGAGCGTGCTGCAGCTTGTTCTGATAGCAGTGCACACCTTTGGGGTATAGAGATCTGTGCACTTACTGCCTTCGGGTTACCTCTTATCGAGCAGCCAGAGGGCAGGGTGAAGGCTGGAGGGCTTTGAGCCAGTTCTCCCGCCTTACCATTGTATAAATTAGTTTCCTCTTGAAACGACATTGTTTATTATGTCTAAATCTCATCCCTTCATTGCCTCCCTCACATTTGAAGAATCTTCTGTTGAACTGAGTGTTTGTCTCGTCGTTTTATTTTTTTAAAGACTTTAAAATTGTATTTGTGTGTGGTGTGTTCATGTGCATGGTTATGTGCACTTGAGTGCAGATGCCCACGGAGAGCAGAGGAGGTGGTGTCAGGTTTTTTGTTGGTTTTGTTTTGCTTTAGGCAAGGTCTCACTATGCGTTGCCTCACCTGGAATACACAGTGCTCTGCCTGTCTCTGTCTCCTGAGTGTTGGTGGTAAGGGCCTGTGCCACAGCGCCTGGCAGATCAGCTGCTTCGCTGCCATCTGGAGCTCGTCCTTTGTAGCTTCTGGGCCTTTGCACACACACATGCTATTGCTTGCACTATGGCCCCTCCGCCTTGTTCCCGTTAGCTCTCTTTTTTGTCCTTCAGACCTTGTCTTAAATGTCCCTTTCTTTAGGACTTTGCTTCTCTTTAATCCCTTTCTTCTGTGTTTGACTGTCTATTTTGTTTTGTCTGATTCTCAAAGGATTGTTCTCAGAACAGGCACTTTTTGTATTTCCAGCACTTGGGGTAGTGTAGGTACTTAAAGTGCTGTGGTACATGCAGGATGAATGAAGTATCTAGCTATTCTCTTCTGCTTCAGGCCATCATGCTGCTGTTAAAATGCTTTCCTGTGAAACTGCCCTGGCTCAGCATGATGGTGATGAAGAATCCAGGTATCAAGGCAGATTTTGAGTTCCATAACAGCCTGATCTATATGGTAGGCCTTGTCTCCAAGACAGAACTCCACCTATGCCTTTAGAAACACTGTGGTTCTCCCTATTTAACTTAAAGTTCATCCTCATTTCCTTTGTATTCAAAGAAGTACGTTGCATTCTGGCCCTGGCCTAAGTCTAATCCTTGTGTTGGTTTGATGCTGTGGTAAAACCCTGACCAAAGGTGACTTGGGAAGGGAAGGGCTTATTTCCCTTAGACCATTAACAGTCCATTGTTGAGGGAAGCCAGAGCAAGAACCAAAGCAGAGATGATGGAGGGATGTGTTCTTACTAAGGTGTGCACCCATTGCTTGGTCAGCCTGCTGTCCACAGTGAGCTGGGCCCTTCTACATCATTCTAATCAAGAAAGTGGTCCCATGGACTTGCCTATAATCCAGTTTGATGAGGGCCTTTTTCTTATTTCAGGGTCCCTCTTCCCAGATGACATTATGTAAAGTTGGGGGGAAAAGCCAGCCCAGCCATTTAGCCTGAGTCACTGCCACGATACTCTGTGTACCCTCTTCTTCATGGCTCTGTAGTCCCTACTGCTCCCTGCCTATTGTAGTCATCCATTTTCTTAGTTCCTTTGGCCTGTACACTGCACTTGGTCCATAATGACGCCATCTACCAGGACCTGACTTCTTTGACACTTCCCGAAGTTTTCTCCCCACCTCTTAAAACAAACAAACAGCAACAACAAAAACCTAGGGTCTTGCTGCGAAGCCAGGAGTGACATCAAACTTGGCATCTTCCTGCCTCTGTTTCCTGAGTGCCTGCATTATAATTATCTGCTGTGCCTAGTGCATGCCTTCTCTGCTCTCCTCCGGTACATCTCTGGAACTTTGTTAGAACCTCTTTTCCAGTGCTGTGTGTTTGTGGTGCGTGCACTCTACTGACCATGTGTGGAGATGATCTCTTATCCCAGGTGGAAGGATTTAGCGCAGTGAGGGCTTTGAGCTGTGTGGAAAAGTTTGCTTTTGGAGCTGCGTGGGTTTGTTGTAAATTACAGCTATGCCAGTTGTGCAGTGTTGCCAATTTCTTCACCTGGAGGATTCTTGGTCTTGTTCTCTTCAAAATGAAAGTGCTAGGACTCTGTTGTTGCTTAATTGTTGTTTTTTGAGAAGTATTGAATGCTAGACACAATGAGATTATAGTACAAAGCATGGAGCCTGACATACGAAGAACAGAGGCTGTTCCAGGACAGCCAAGGCTACACAGAGAAACCTTGTCTTGAAAAAAAAAAGTATTTGTTCAATCTCAGTTTTGAGGCTATGGATAAGAAGAAGCTTTTTAAAAAAATTTTTTTTAAGATTTATTTTTTACGTATACAGTATTCTGCCTGCATGTGTGCCAGCAGGCCAGAAGAGGGCACCAGATCTCATTATGGATGGTTGTGAGCCACCATGTGGTTGCTGGGAATTGAACTCAGGACCTTTGGAAGAACAGTCAGTGCTCTTTAACCTCTGAGCCATCTCTCCAGTCCAGAAGAAGCTGTTTTAAATTTAGGGCTGGAACTCATAGAGCTCCATCTGTCTCTGCCTCCAGAGTGCACTACCATGCCCAACTTGAGTGTCTCCTTTTGTGTGATGAAGCAATACTGAGAACCCCAGCATGAGAAGGGGAGTATCATCAAAAAGCAGCTTTTGAAGATCAGATTACAGTGCTGTTCCCCAACTCTTGGGCAGCAGAGACTCTTGATGGATTACAGTATGCCTGCCGGCTTCCAGTCCTGGCAAGGTTGGTAGTGACCTTGAGTGTGACCAGTGGGTAGTGGATTGTAGTTACCAGGGCTGTGGGTAGACAGGGTTGCAAACAGTGAATGACTGGATGGAGTGTGTCTTAGTGTTACTGTTGCTGGGATGAAACACTATGACCAAAGCAACTTGGGGAGGAAAGGGTTTGGCTTACTTTTCTACATCACTGTTCATCAAAGGAAGTCAGGGCAGGAACCTGGAGGCAGGAGCTGATGCAGGGCCACAGAGGACTACCACTCACTGGGTTGCTCCCCATGGCTTGCTCAGCCTGCTTTTTACAGAACCCCGGAACCCCGGCCCTTTCCACTCAATCATTAATTCAGAAAATGCCCTGTGGACTTGCCCACAGCCCAGTCTTGCAGAAACATTTTCTTTTCTTTTTTTTTTTTTAAGGTTTATTTATATTTTATGTAAGCAATGTTCTGTCTGCATGTGTGCCTGAATGCCAGAAGACAGCACCAGATCTCACTATAGATGGCACCATGTGGTCGCTGGGAATTGAACTCAGGACCTCTGGAAGACTAGCCAGTGCTCTTAACCTCTGAGCCATTTCTCCAGCCCCAGAAACATTTTCTTAATTGACACTCCCTCCTCTCTGATGGCTCTAGCTTGTGTTAACAAGCAGCCAGCACAGAGCACTTTGGGACCCATGCTCCCAAGTGTCTTAGGAACTGAAAAATGTCAGGGGAAACCAGAGGAACATATGCAGCTATTGAGTAAGCCAGACTTCCAGGCCCCTGTGATCTTAGGGCTTTGGTCTTGTGCCACAGGCTCATCCCTGATCCTCTTCCAAAATGGGCTGGTGGCTGAGTCACCATCTACTCTTTGCATTATTTTCTACTGTAAGTTGATGGGAATAGTCTTTAAAGTACCAGTTGTCAACAAATACCAAAGGAATTTGTTTAAGAGGTTAGGACCTCTTGAGCTGTATGGAAGGTATTCAGGCATGAACCGGCAGTCAGATGAGGAAGAGCTCCCAGCTCTCTGAAGAGCGATCATGTATGGCTACAGATCACGGCCTGAGGCAGGAGCTTGTGCTCTGTGATCTTGAAGCATGTGCCACAGTGAGTCTATTGTGGCTACTTAGGAGCAAGGTCCTTAACTGAAGGCAAACATTAGGTCCTGTGCAGAAGTGCTGAGCAGCCCTGGTTGCTGTGTACCCCAGCCCATTCTTCCTGAAAAGGTTAAAGCAAATGAGACCCTCCCTGTAAGACCTTTCCAGTTTTTAGGACACTTCTTTCTTTTTCTTTTCTTTTTTGTCTTTTTGGAGGCAAGGTTAGCTCAGGCTAGTCTCAGACTTTCAATCCTCCTTTTTCAGGAGGATTTGGGGAATGCACCATCACTTCCAGTGTTTTTTGTTTTTAATTTATATTTATTTTTTTATAATTTATTCACTTTACATCCCAATTGTAGCCTTCTCCCTCGTCTCCTCCCAGTCCCACCCTTCCTTGCTCTTCCTCCCTATTCTCCCCTATTTCTCAGAAAGGGGGAGCCCTCCTCCCCTACCATCTGACCCCAGCTTATTAAGTCTCATTAGGACTGCTTGTATCCTCTTCCCCTGTGGTCTGGCAATGGCCCCCCTACCAGGGGGACGTGATCAAAGAGCAGACAACAGAGTTCATGTCAGACAGCCCCTCCTCCCCTTACTAGGGAACCCACACGGAGTCTGAGCTGCCTATTGGCTACATCTGAGCAGAGGTTCTAGGTCCTCTCCATGCATGGTCTTTGGTTGGTGTATCAGTCTCTGCAGGCCCCCATGGGCCCAGATTTCTCAGCTCTGTTAGTCTTGTTATGGAGCTTCTGTCCACTCTGGGTTCTTCTATTTCCCCACTCTTTCCTATGACTTCCTGTCCTCTGCCCAAAGTTTGGTTGGGAGTCTTAGCATCTGCTTTGACTTTTGGTGGAGTCAGAGGACATTTATAGTAGGCTCCCATCCTGTTCCCTCTCTTCAAATACTTCCAGCATCTATTCTATTTCTCTTTCTGAATGAGAATTAAGCATTCTCCCTAGGGTCCTCCTTGTTATTTAGCTTCTTTAGGTCTGTGGATTGTAGTATGGTTATTCTGTATTATATGGCTAATAACCTGCTTATAAGTGAGTATATGCCCAGTGTTTTATCCTTTTGTGTGTTTGTTTTTTGAGACATGGTTTTTCAGAGTATATCTGGAATTCACTATGTAGACCCTGTTGATCTCCAACTCATAGAATTTGACCACCTCTGCCTCCTTCATGCTGGGATTAAAGGCCTTCGTCACCACACCTGCTGTTCTACCCTACGAAAGCAAACCACTCCTGGCTGCTGTCGTGGAGTTCTTGTGGGTGAGGGTTCTGAAGGCTGCCTGTGAGTGGCCAGGCTTACTTCCTTAGCTAGGAAAAAGGTCAAGCCTTTAGGAAGATTTAGCTTTCTTAAAGACCAGTGATTCTCAACCTGTGGGTTGAAACCTCTTTGTGGGGGTCAAATAATCCTTTTACAGGATGACCTAAGACCATTGGAAGTCACAGATAGTTACATTACGATTCATAACAGTAGTAAAATGACAGTTATGAAGCAGCAACACAAGGAACTTTATGGCTGGGGGTCGCCACAATATGAGCAACTGTATTAAAGGGTTACAGCATTAGGAAGGTTGAGACCTACTCTTCTAGACCATTGTCTTTTCTCCACAGTCAGTTATGTTGGCTTTTTTAAGCTCAGGGCCAGTAGTCAGATCAATATGGCAATCTCAGGGGACAATTTGGGAACCTATTGGCACTTTCATTTTTGTAGTGCCATACTGGAGGATAAACCTAGGGTCTTGCACATGCTAGGCAAGCACTCTATCACTGAGCCAGATCTGCTTCCCCTTATGCCCCTTTTTAAAAATTTGAGGCAGTATCTTAGTCGCCCAGGCTGGCCTTGAACTTGTCATCCTCCTGCTTCAGTGTTCTGGGCAGCTAGGCTTAGTGCCAGGTCCACATGTGGGAGCAGCATGAAGACTGTACTTCCCATTTTGCACTAGTCACTGCTCTGCCTGCAGGGCTTCTCAGTCAGGAGTGAGCCTTTCTGCCCTTTTCTGATGTGTTGTAAGTTAATTTCCTGTCCTGTTGCCAGGGGACACTTGTCAGATTCCGCTGTTGAGGCTGGCACTGACTTCTCCAGGATGTCCCTGCAGGCATTGGGAAGGTGTTGATGCTTCCTGCTGGCTTGCTGAACTGGGAGGCCTAGGTTCTGAGAGGGTGGGAGAGCTCCTGTTAGAGGCTGGGGAGCTGTGCTGTGTTTATCTTTGTGGGGTCCTCTGAGGGCTCCCTGGGAAGTGCCAGCTGTCTGGCCTTGTAGAAACTGTAAGGTGGCAAGGTGCCACCTTTCCCTTGACTGGCCCAGCTCTGGGCTAGGCCACACACTGCTCCATTGTACTGTGTGTTCTGATGCAGCTCTTGTCACAGTCTTTGACCCCAGAGCCCGTGGGAGGGGGTGGACTACACTGTGTTGGCATAGGCCTGGGTGGGTGTCAGCTGCAGCTGTGGGGGCTTGTCCTCATAAGCCAGTGTTGAGAGTCCTGGTGCAGCCTGGCAGCAGTGTTTGGGAATTAGGGAAGCGTGGAGCTGCCCTTCACAATAGCTGCCTTTTCTTGATCAACCAGAGAGCCTCGTTGTGTGGGTTAGTAAGCTGGACTCACTGTTGGCAGGGTTCAGTGATGGTCTTCCACAGGAGTGTTTTCTGGTAGCAGGAAGCCTCCACAGTGAGTCAGAGAACGGTGTGTGCCTGAGGAACCCTGCAGCTTGGTCTTCTGTGCTCTCTCTTTGCAGCTCCGGAGTTGGGCTGCTCATGCACCAAGCTGTCTGTTTATATGGATTGCCCGAAGGGTGCCTACCATGGGTCTGTTGCTAACACCACTAACCAGGAGAGCTGGCTGGCTGGGGAGAAGACACTAACCCCGTGAGTCTGACCGTGGCTAGCTAACCTGCCCTGGCTGCGGCAGTGTCTCTCCTGCATTCTCTGCCAGGCTGGCTGCCTCCTTCCTTCAGTCTAGCCTCCTCTGCTTTCCAAGACCATCGCCTTCCTCCTTTCCCTCCTTTGGCCAGGGAATGCCTCCTTTGTCTTAGTTACTTTTCTGTTGCTGTGCATAACACCATGACTAAGGACACTTAAAAAAGAAAGAGTTTAATTTGCCTTACAGTTTCCGAGGGTTAGAGCCTATGATGACACGTAAAAGAACAGCAGAGAGCTCATATCTTGATCTACAACCCAGAGCGGGAGGGAGAGAGGGAGAGTAAGAGACACAGACAGACAGGCACTAGGAATGGTGGGAGTCATTGGAGGCCACAAAGCCCACCTTTAGTGGCCAGTGCCACACCACCTCATCCCTCCCAAACAGATCTACCAACTGGGGGCCAAGTCAAACGTAGGAGCCTAAGGGGGCCAGGCGTATTTAGACAGCCACACCCTGTGTGGCCTCCTCTGCCTCTCCGGCTTTTTCATACTCTACACCTTAGTCTCCCACAAAACGGAAGTAGTGGTGTTTCCATTCTGTTCTTTGCTTTTAGCAATGTGGAGTTGGAGACTGCCCCTCAGTTACCATGCTGTTTCTACTTCTCTGTCTCAGAGACAGGTAGGTGGAGATAGGACGTTCCTTCTAGACCCCAGATAGTTTTCCTTAGCTTGCCAAGAGGGCGAATGTGGATGGTCCCTCTCATTATTCTCATGCAGAATAGCAAATGAGGTTCCCTTCTTGCTTGGGAAATTGAGGCTTACTTTGTCCTGACTTGGAGACTTCTTGGTCAGAGAGAAAAGTCAGCTGAATGCCAGATTGAAGGATCTGTGTAATGGTGCAGTTCCCACTGGTCACCAGTGCTCTGGGAGGTGGAGTTTGGTCTCTTATCTATTTCCATTAGGAGTGTCAGGTGGACTTTAGTCTTGAACTGGGAAGGTTGCCTCAAGCTAGACAGGGCAGGACCTAGTTTTGGATTCTTCAGGCCCAGGAAAGGTCCTGGCCTCAGTGGGAGATTGGTGAGTGTTGCCTGTCGTGGAAGAGCTGCTACCCTAGGCCCTTTTCTCCATGCATGGGACAGAGAAGGGACATTGAACAATCTCAAGAAGATGAGATGCCTTGTTCTTCTGGAGGTCCAGCAGGTAGCTCTTTATATATACCATGTATCCAGGCTCTGCAGGTGAGGCTGTCTTGGAGCCTTGAGACTTGCAAGGCCCTCTAGGCAGATTCTGTTCCTCTTGACGGAAAGGGAGAAGACAGGGACTTGGCTACATGTGGGAAGGGCATAGGTGCTTCCAGGGTCCCTAAGAAATTGAGTTGGTACCGAGTTCTCAAGCTAAAGGGGATTTGGGCTTGGCTCTGACTAGAAAAGCATAAAGAAATGCTGGTCAGGGCTATTGCTTTACTTTTCTTCTCCTTAGGAGAGGGCATAGAGTCTGAGGACAAGCGCAGGCCATTGACTTGGGTACTTTTGGGTCCTTTCTTTGTTGGGGAACGTTTGGTTTGCTTGGATTACCATCAGTAGTCTTTTGCCCCTTTGTTCCTGTCAAGTGTTTGCCTGATGAGAGGCTAGGTGGCTAGACAAAGTGCTCAGGTGGGGAGCCAGCTGAGTTCTCAGAGGTCACCAGCACAGGTTCTGAGGCCTCAGGATTACTGTGGTTAGAATGGTTCTCTCACTTTTGGCCTTCAGAGTTCTGTCAGTGTATTCAGCTTAGTGTAGGCAGGGCGCCAGGTCAGAGCTACAGGCAGCTTATCCCAAGAGGGTGAGGTTGTACTTGCCCAGAGGTTTGTATAGCTATTGTAGGGGCAACAGGGCTGGTCTGGGCACAGACTGACATCTTCTACCCTGCTCATCAGCCCAGAACAGCACCTTTGCCCAGGCCCCACCCTGTGAGCTGCTGGCTGCCTGCCTGCCACGCGCCCAGGATTGCTGAGGGCTTTGCTCATGTACCTCAGGAACAGCTGCATGCCGGAAACTGGGGGCTGAAGCAAATGAGAAGGGGTAGGGGTGCAGCGGGGAAGGCTAAATCCAGCTTTGATAGGATCAGTTCATTGTGCTAAGGACTATTCTTTTCCCAACATGCAGGGTGGACAGGCTGTATTATAATGTAGAGAGAAGGGGATCTTCATGGGCAGTTCCCAGGGCGGTGCTGGGTCATTTAACCCTTGCAACGTGGTGGTTTTGTGTTTGGGGGCAGAGCCTGGATTTCAGAAGCTTCAGAATCGTCTAGGCTTGCATGCAAGCATGTTACTGTGATATGCAACTTCCCCAAGTTGCAGAGTTCAGGAATTAGATATCCTAGACATGTGGCTCAAGAAAGTTAAGAAGGTACCTTGTTTACTGTGTGATCAGGGTGCTGTGATTTGCACTAATGGGGGCTTTTAGAAGGGCTGGTGTTAGTTTTATTACCTCATTTATATCCTGCTAGGTTCCCAGGGAATTAAGGCTATATACATAGCTGTCTTCATTTAGAAGGCAGCAGCAATTACTTCTCTTAGAAGCATTGTGAAAAAAACTTTAAAGATTCTTGTAGTGTGGACCTCACCCTGCTTCAAAAGGTTGGGTTCATTGACCCCTTAAGGTCCATCATTAACTTAGTTCATTGGCTGTGAGCAGACTTCCTCAGTAGGTTTCGCAATAACCTGAGTCCAGATAAATGACATCTATTCCTAAAGGCGATGCTGGTGACATGGATGGTAGTAGTAAGTAGTCTAGTTGGGTAGGATGCTGAGCTGGGTCAGTGAACTCTTCACACGGATAGTGCAGAACCTGAGCAGCTAGAGGAGGCTTCTGATGGGGAAGGCTGATGTGAGAAAAGGCAAAGAATAACATTCATCTTGGGTTCAGTCCTGTTCCCTCTTCTGTACCAGTGATGCGGGTAGGGTGGTGATCCTTGATAGGCAAAAAGCTGGATGTTTAGAACTTCCTCTTCTGCCCTTTGACCTTGCTGGGCCTTAGCAGACCTCAGGAGAATGGCAGAAGGCAATAGAACATTCCAGGCTCTTGGACTTCTTTCTAATTGCTGTTGTCCTTTTGAAATACTTGCTGGAGGAAGAACAAGGACAGTAGTTTGAGTGACTCAGGAATCTGAACAGGTTTTCCTAAGCCCATCCGTCTCCGGGTACAGTGACTCTGGCCTCAGTGGAAGCCCCTGGCCATACCCACCCACAAAAGTAGACAGATATGAGTTCCTTGTCCTGGCTAGTGTTTCCCTTTGAGTAATTGACACTAGGTAGCCTGTTTCTGGTCAGGTGCCCAGTATCTTATCTGTCTGCATTCTGCTCCGCTGCTCAGTGGGTTTGCAGTGCAGATCCTCTGTGCGTGCTGAGTCCCATTTCTAATGAAAGTAGACTTTGTTCTCTGAAGGCAGCTAATCGTGCCCCATGGGCTGTAATCAGGGAGAAGGTATTTAATGCAGGGCAGGTGGCAACAAGTGGCCGCATTGACTGGCAGATTGCAACATGGCAATTACCAAGCTATCACCCACCTCCTCGGCAGATATGAGGTAGTCTTTCCTCTGAACTGATTTTGAGTAGTGAATGAATACTGTGTAGCAGAGGAAGGAGACAGGGTTGGCTAGGAGTGGTGAGGGTAAGGAGAGCCCCTTCTCCTCCTGCTTCAGGGTATTTGTCTGTCTCCCATTGCAAGGTCAACAGGTTCATCCCAAGGAGCCATAACCCATGCTGGGTCAGCCAGGGGCTCCACTTGGGCACAGCTCTCTGAGTACAGACCCAGCATACGAGCTGTTAGCCCCTAGCCTGAGTCATCTGATCCTGCCTCTTAGGGCCCCGGGAGTTGGGAGTGGAGTTCTTCCCTGCTCATTGCCAGATCTTCCTCCAAAAGAATCTCCTTAGGAGCTAAAGGCCACAAGGCCCCATAGGCCGACCTTGGCTGTGGCTTGCTCCTGGTGGCACAAGATCCTGGGGATCGTCTTAGCAAGGGTTGGGAGTCTTCCTTGGCCTGAATTCTGGAAGGTCTTTAGTTAAAGATTTGTGCTCAGTGGAGGCTTCCTGGTGTCACTGTTCTGATGCTTTCTTACTTACCTTTTTTATCACCCCCAGCTTGGGGACCGCCATATCCAGCTGTTCCTCACGCTTCCCAGGTCTGTCTCTAGTCCAGGATAATGAGCTGCCAGGCCATTGTCTGTCCAGTGCTGTCCCTTACAGGTTGGATCCAGAGCACTCAGTACGTTTTGGAAATTGAAGCAAAGGCCCAGGTGTCCCAACATGCCCTGATATTTATGAACATGGGACAGGGAGTGGCACAGATGCTGTGGGGAGTAGCATTGGGGAACCCAGCAGGTTCCCTGGTAGATTGTTCGTTCCTGCTTCCCTAGTCAGAAGTGTTTCCCCCCTTGTGACACTGACAGACCTTTCACCCCACCTTCATCCTTAAAGTCCCTATCTGCATTTATTCTCTAAGTCCTCGCCACGCTTACACCATCCCCCGACCCAGCAAACCAGATTGCCTCTAGCCTCAGAGAAGCCTGAGGCTGAAAACATGCTCATAGCTGCAGCCAGGGCTTACTGGAAGGGCAAGGCAGGGCAAGCTCTAGGATGTGGTGTTCAGGGAGACAGCTCTGCCCGCAGATAGAATTACCAGGTACCCGAATGTGTCTGTGTCTGCCCTGCCTGCCCACTGTTTTCACAAGTGTCCTGGTACCTAGAAGAGACTGTGAGCCTTGGCAGGAATTGGGGTAGGTATGAGGTTGGAGGCAGAAGTATACCAGAAAGCCTGCAGAATCCTCAGCCTTCTGGGGAGGAAACAGGAAGGTCCCAGAGAACTGCTGTGTGTCGGGAGAAGGCCAGCTCCTGGGAGCTACCCATCATATTCTAGAGGTTCCACTGCCTTTCTCCCCTTTAGTCCATGGCTTGGGTCCTACCTTGTTTTCCAGGCATACACACCCACGCATACACGCCTTTGAGTATTAGGGCCTGGGTCCCTACACTAGTTTGGGACCTTCCTGGGCCTTTCCCTCAGGCCACAGGCATCCTGTGGGTGTATCCCTACTCCAAGGCCCTCTGTGGTTATATCTTGTTTGTTCCCCCTTACCCCAGGAATGCGGTGTCCTTTCTGGCCCTCCCAGATTCCTGTGCAAGGAGTCAGCCTGACAGCTGCTTGTGCCCTGTGGGGACACGTCCTGCCTCCTGTCAGAGGGGCGGAGGCTGGCGGCTGGCAGCTCGGGCTTTACTATCTGAGCTCTCCCCCAAACCCAGGCTAGGGACCTTATAGAGGAGAGACTGCTTGTGCTCCCCGCCCTCCTTTGCCCCCACCCTGCTGCCCCAGGCCCTGCTGGAATGTGACAGGAGTCATGGCCAGGGCATGTCCCAACAGTAGGAACACATGCTTTAGCCCGCAAGGCTGCCTTCAGCCCCTCGCTCTGTTTGGGTTGATGGGGGTGGGAAGAATTTTTTTTTTTAAACGCTCAGCCACCTAGGGTTTCTGTTGCCTCCGATCACCTTGGTGGCTGCTGCCCCCATGCTGCAGCCCGGCTTGTTACAGGTGCTTCTCAGAATCCCAGGAAGATGAGGGGACCCGGCAGGTCACTTGGCTGTGTGCATAGGTGTAGAGCAGCCTTTTGCAGTTGGAAACCATCTTACCAGGCACCAGCGTCAGTTTGCTAGAGCAGCCCTGGGCCTGAAAACACCATCTTAACTCCCAGACTTGGGATTAATTTTTTTCTGTTAATGTTTATTTTGAGTGCATGTGTGAGGCACGTGCTTTTCACAGCACACATGTGGAGGTCAGAGGATCACCCGTGGGAGTCGGTTCTCTCTGCCACAATTGAGTCCCAGAAATCAAACTTGGATCGCCAGGCTCGGCAGCATGCATCTTCACCTGGTGCACCGTCCCGCTAGCCCCACCGGTGTTTTACGTGTCAGCAGCTCTCAGCGTCAGCACTGTGGCATTGCCAGCGCTTTGTTACAGTAGCTGCCCTGTGTGATCAGTTGATGTCCTGGCCTTGACTCACCAGTGATACATCTCCCTCTGCAGATTTTGAACTAAAAATGTCTCTAGACATTTTGCAGTTGTCCCTGGGAGAAGTAGGGATGAACTCACCCCAACTGAGAATTATTGCTCTAAGATGCTGAACTTCGGGTCTTCTTTCTCCAGCCTTTGCTCACTGCCAAGTTTGTTGACCGCCATTGTATACAGGTGGTCTCTGGGCTCCTTGTGGAACCATTGCTAGTGTTGCTTGCCAGTTCCATCATCGTCTTGCTCCTTTGCTGAGCCCTTCATAGTCTCATTTGCAATCTATGTTCCCCAAATTTCCTAGGTGTTTCTCAGCTCTGAGAAGCCTAGGAGAATAGCAAGACAAATAGGAGGTAGGAGTAAGTAAGGCCTGTTCCAGAATGGGACCTGTGATAAGTTGAGGCAGTAATCACCGGTATGTAGACACACGTGCTGTCTAGAGAGAGGCAGGGACTCATTGTGTCGGTTGTTTTCTTTTTGGTTTTCGCTGTACAACACAGGCCACTGTCAGACTAATGATCTTCCTATTTCTGCCGCTTTCTTCTAAAACCCTCTGTCCTGTGGTCTCTGCTCACTGCTTTCTGGGAGCCTTTCAGGTACCAGACTGGACAGGCAGGCAGATGACACCTGGTTTCCACTTTCTTCCCTTCTCCGGTTTCAGGAGCTCCTGGCTAGAGGAAGTGGAGGGGCCGTGGGATGTGGAGAGCCAAAGGCTAACTCCAGGACAGCAGAACAGAGAGAGCTGCCAGCGAACAGACGGTATGTCCCAGTGAGGCCTGTGTTCCCCATGGTTGTTCTCTGGGAGGCTGGTGGGTGAGGGGCCATATAGGTGCTCTCTTTCAGTGTAGGCTAGTACAAAAAATATGTAGGCCAGAGGGATTTGGCCTTTGTTGGTAAGTGTCCAGAGAGTGCTCTCAAGCTTAGAGACCCTCATGCAGGAGCCAATATCCCCAAACTTCTAAGATTTGGTCATAATTTATGGAAAGCAAACCTGATCTTAACATTACCTAAGTGCTAGGCACTATTTTTGTTTTAAACAGTCGTACTATGTAGCCCAGACTGACATCAAATTTAGGATCCTCTTGCCTCTGTCTCCCCAGTGCTTGGGATTACAAATGTGTGTCACTGGCTGTCTCTGTCTGTTTGCTTGCTTGTTTGCTTATTGAGGCAGGGTTCCAGTGTGTGGTTCTAAAACTCACTGTAGACCGGGCCTTGAGCTCGCAGAGTTCCGCCTGCCTTTGCCTCCTGAGTACTTTGATTAGAATGTACACCACTGTGTCAGCCTAATCTGGCCCTTACTGACTGATGCAGCCTTCACAGCAGCCCGTGGAACTGCTGCTGCTTTTACCCTCAGCGTAGAGTTGAGGGAATCTGATGCTTTCTTTGCACCGCTCTGTGGCCGCAAGGGACGGTGTGGGCTGCTCTTGAGGCTGCCCACCTCACTCTTAGAGCAAGGTCATCGGGGACCTGGGCCCTGGGGCTGCCTTTCCCACATGTCTGTTCTCCATTGGATTTGTGCTCTCACCTCCGGCATTTCCTGACCCATTGGGCCTGTACCCCAAAGTCTAGCTGTTTGAATGACCAAGCAGTGGCTCAGGTCCATCTGCCTGTGCTGCGGTATCTGTACATCCCTGATTATCTTCTTAAAATTCTCAGTCCACAGGACTGCTTAGAATTTTCCCATTAGTTTATTTTGTGTGTATGAAGGAGTGGTAGGCACACAGGTGTGCATGTGCCATAGTACCAGCTATAGAGCAAGGGATAGCTTGTCAGTTCTCTCCTATCATGTGGGTTCTGTGACTAGAGGTAAGGTTGTCAGGAATAGTAAGTGCCTTTACCCACTGAGCCATCTCAGTGGCCCTTAAAAGCTTCTTCGCTCTGTCTTTGAGCCGTGTCTTCCTGGCTTCTCTCAGCAGGTAGACGAGCCCACACCTTCCAGAATGACCAGTGCTGCCCCTGCTAAGAAACCTTACCGTAAGGCACCCCCAGAGCATCGGGAGCTGCGCCTGGAACTCCCTGTATCCCGGCTTGAGCAAGAGGTCAGCATGACTAGTATCTGGCCCTGGCTGGCAGAAGCAGGCCCCTGAAGGCAGCTGTCAGCTGGCTTCTCGGGCCTGAGATGCTGGCCATGTGTTAAGGCGAGAGTCTTGCATTGCTGATGCAGCTGCGGCAGTGCGGCTGGGGCTGCCTGTGTGCTCACGTGTCAGCGAGTCTCAGTCTGTACAGCTCGGCAGAATCGGCCCCACATGCTGCGCTCCTCCCTGTAGCAGCCAGCCCACTGGACTGTCCACGCCCAACCTGTGGGAAGCTGGACCCCAGGGCACGTAGTAATGGAGGAAAGGCATTCAACTTTGGCCTCGGCAGGGAGCCTAAGGAGATGGTGCTCCAGCTGCTTTCCACCACAGCCACTGTTCTTTTGTCCCTCTGAAGTCTAGCCTTCCCTCCAGTTTTCCTTTGTTCAGCTAACATAACTTCATGCTCTGTCAGGAACCATGTTAGGCTTGCTCTATGGTCAACTACCAGACACTCTCATTTGGCTGTCTTCCCTTGTGCCAGTGAGAATGAATGGTTTATTCAGCACATACCCCACCCACACCCCCCACACCACACACACACACTGAGTGCACGGAGTGTCATGTCCTCCGTGTCATGGAAATGTGCTAGGATGTGTTGATTGCAGTTCAGGGAGCATTAGGTAAAACTTTCGGGTTTATATGCATTTTCTTGGTGCCCTGGTTTATAAATGCAATGGCTTCCTCATGGCCTTCGGTAGACATCTAAAGTGTAGTCCTGTGTGTGTCCCTCCTGCATGGCTCTCTTCTGTGACGTAGCCCCTTCCGGGGCTGTTTGGAGTATGAACCAACCAGGAGGCCAATAGTCTGGAGCTGAGTCTCAAACTTTTCCTCTTTTTGTCCAGGAGCCCCTTACTGATGCAGAGAGGATGAAGTGAGTATTGACTCGCCATCACTGTCCTGTGCACTGTGCTTCTTTTCACTCCCTGTGAGGCAATTGCTACTACCAGGCTCAAGAACCATACATTGCATTACAAAACAAACAAATAGAAATTGTAGAAAATACTACTTTTCAGTAAGTTTATGATTTGTGTTTGGCTGCATCCATAGCCTTCCTCAGCCACTTGCAGCCTGTGGAACTCTTGCTTGGCAGAGCTAATGGGTGGGTGTTTTAGGCTCATGTCGTACATGTTCTGAGTTTTCCATGAACATGTGCCCTTGCACAGAGCCCTTGCCCTGTGCCAGCTTCCTCTTAATGTCCTGTCAGCCATGTGAGGCCTCCTGGACAGCAGTGCTGGCCTGGATTCCCAAAAGATGAATAATAGAGAAGCCTGATTGTGAGGGGGAAACTAGAGCTGCTGGGCTCGGTGGCAACAGAGACAGGGTGGGAGCTGTCGCCTTTGGATTCTGACCAGTATTGGGGAGGGACAGTATGGAATGTTCTAAACCATACAGTCTGCTTCCACCCCATTACTTCTCCAACCTAGGCCTTTCTCGAGGCCAGAGGACCTATGCATCAAGTTTCCTTAGCTAGACTGAGGCTAAAGGGACCCTTGCCTGTCTTTTCCTTTCTCAGTCCTGTGTGATGCTCTAGGGTTAGCTGTCTTTGATGGCTCCTTGCCCCCTTCCCCAGACTTTTACAGCAGGAGAATGAAGAACTTCGCCGACGCCTGGCCTCGGCCACCAGGCGCACCGAGGCCTTGGAGCGGGAGCTGGAAATAGGGCAAGACTGCCTGGAACTGGAGTTAGGCCAGAGCCGTGAGGAGCTGGACAAATTCAAGGACAAATTCCGCAGGTGTGGAAGCAAGGGTCAGATATCTGCCCATTCATAGGAGGGTAGATGAAAGAGCCTCAGATCCCACGTGATTTTATTTAGAAATCCATATTTTGGCCACGTGTCATGGTGCAGGACTATAATCCCAGCACCCAGGAAGGCAGAGGCAGGCGAGTTCAAGCCTAGCCTACAGAGTGAGTTCCAGGACAGTCAAGGCTACACAGAGGAATCCTGTCAGAAAGGAAGGAAGAAAACCCAAATATTGGAAGAAGAGGGACTTGCTAGACCTCCGTGAAGAAGTTGGTAGGGTCTAAAGAACAGGCTTGACCAGGTCTCTGCCTTTGTCGTATAGGCTGCAGAACAGCTACACAGCGTCCCAGCGGACCAACCAGGAGCTCGAGGACAGGCTGCACACACTGGTACTGTGGTCACAGCACGGCAGCGGGCCAGGACTTGCCAGGGGGTTCCGTTCACCCGGGGGCATGGGAAGGGTAGGGCAGGGCAGCGGTGGGGAGGGGACCGCAGAGTGCTGTGCCAGTTGGGACTGTCCTAACGCTCACACTGTTCTCTTCTCTCCTCGTCTGCCCCTCATGCTGCCACCGCTGCTGCTGCATTCTCCTCTCAGGCCTCTCTTAGCCACAGCTGGATTTTTGCAGTTGCGTCTGAGTTTGTGTTCTTCTGGTCCTGGCCTCCTTGGTCCATGTCAGGGATTGTGGGCCCCTGGCTGTTTCCCTCTGCCCCTTGAGCACATCCACTCTTCTGTCACCGTGAGGCATACAGTGCCTCCCTCCTGGGAAAGAGCTAGAGCTGGGGTTCTGCTTAGGCTCTGGCAGAGGCACTGATTGCTATCCCTCAGCATTCCCAGCTTCCCAGCTGCAAGCCCAGGCTGTTGGTACATTTGAAGAGAGCTGAAGATCTGTTTTTCATCCTGCAGCTCCCTCCCTGCCCAGCCAGCCAATCTCACAGGTGCCCCACTCCTAGCCTGATCCTGGAAACAGCTGCTCACACAGGCTTCAGTTCCTGCCTGTAGTTACTGCCTCTGAGATGTCAGTGCCTTGCCCAACGCCCAGAGTCCGTATCAAAGGATGTATAGTTCTTAAAACTGCCTCCGTCCTGGGTTCCAAGGCAGTAGGTCCTACTCAGAAAGCTCCCTCTCACGGAGAGCCTGCAGAGCAGGAGAAATGCCGAGTCTCCTTTTGTCTGTCGTCATTTGTCTGCTCTGTGTGCCTTGGCTGCCCTAGCACCTGTGGCCTCTATGTCTCTGGGCGAGGTGGTGGAGGAGGAGAGGGCTGGTTGGGGTCTGAGCTGGGTTTACCACAAGTCTGTGCCTCAGATCAAGAAGGCTGAGATGGATAGGAAGACGCTGGACTGGGAGATTGTGGAGCTGACCAACAAGCTACTGGATGCAAAGAACACCATCAATAAGCTGGAAGAGCTCAATGTATGTGCCCACCCTCAGCTTGGCTCTATCCTCCTCCCTCGGGTGGGCTGGGCTTTATGCATGTCTGTGTGTCCAGGAGCGGTACCGGCTGGACTGCAACTTGGCTGTGCAGCTCCTCAAGTGCAACAAGTCCCACTTCCGGAATCACAAGTTTGCTGACGTGAGTGACACACCTGCCCAGCACCATGCAGCCTTTTGAGACACCATCCAGCTTTTCTGTCTCTGCCCTCCTACTTCGTCTGACTCCCCTTCCCACGGTTCCTGACTTTTGCTCCCTACTAAGGTCCTGGGTGCTGCTGAGGGCCCATTGCTAGTGTTGGGGCTGGCTCTGTAAGGTCTTCTGTCTGAGGAGCCTGTGCAGGAGGAAGGGGTGGCCAGAGCTAGTAACCATGAGTAAGAAAGCCTATCTGATCCCATCCCTCTCAGGGGCAAAGCGTCTGACTCTTTGCCTCAAACCCAAGCTCCGTCTGGCCTGCAGAGCTGCAGGCACTTACCAGTGTCTAGAGTTGGTCTCCAAGTGTGGTTTTGGTCTTGAGATAGGCGATAGATGCTTCCGTGTACACAGGCCTTAGCAGTAGATCTGGTTAACTGCTTATTATTTTAGTTGGGTTTTTTTTCTCTGTGTTGTGAGGTTGTGTAGAGGCTTAAAAGCTGACTGTACGTGGGTAATTAGGACACAGTGGTCAGCATTTTTGCTATGGGTCAAGCTATCGTCAGTGGGGTTCATTCATGTCTCTCCTCTCCTCTCATCCTAGCTACCCTGTGAGCTACAGGACATGGTTCGGAAACATCTGCGTAACGGTCAGGAGGCCGCCAGCCCCAGCCCTCCTTCTGGCCTGGCCCCAGGGGCTGTGGTGCCTACCTCAATCATTGCCAGGGTGTTGGAGAAACCTGAGTCCCTCCTGCTTAACTCGGCCCAGTCAGCCAGTGCTGGCCGCCCCTTGGCTGAGGATGTATTTGTGCATGTGGACATGAGTGGGGATGCTCCAGCTGACTCAGCCCGCTCCCCTGCCCCGGGCAGTCCCTCCCCACAACCCAATGGGGAATGCTGTTCAGTGAGTACTGTGGGGGGCTCCCCAGAGGAGGAGCTGCCCTTGCCAGCCTTTGAGAAGTTGAGTCCCTACCCGACCCCATCTCCACCACACCCATTATATCCTGGTAGGAAGGTAATAGAGTTCTCTGAGGACAAGATTCGAATTCCTCGAAACAGCCCCCTACCCAACTGTACCTATGCCACTCGACAGGCCATCTCCTTGAGCTTGGTGGAGGAGGGGAGCGAGCGGGCCCACCGCAGCCCAGTGCCTAGCAGTCCTGCCTCAGCCCAGGGGTCACCCCATCACCAGCCTAGTCCAGCTCCCTCAGCACTGAGTGCCCCAGCTAGCTCTGGCAGCTCTGAGGAGGACCTGCTGGCCAGTTGGCAGCGCGCATTTGTGGACCGCACCCCACCTCCCGCTGCTGTGGCCCAGCGCACGGCCTTTGGACGAGATGCGCTCCCCGAGCTGCAGCTCCATTTCTCCCCGAGCCTCTCTGAAGCCCCTTCACCTTCCCTACACCACGAGAGTGGACTCTTGCTGCCAGCAGAACCTGACTCTGGCTTTCCCAGGGAAGAGGAAGAGGAAATGCTGAACCTGCCTGTCAGCCCTGAGGAGGAGCGCCAGAGCCTGCTTCCTGATAAAGAGGGCACAGAGGAAGGACCCAGCCCTTCCCACACTGACGGCAGGGCCTGGCCACTCCCCAGTTCCAGCCGCCCCCAGCGCAGCCCCAAGAGAATGGGAGTACACCACCTGCACCGCAAGGACAGCCTGACTCAGGCCCAGGAGCAGGGCACCCTGCTCAGCTAGGCCGACTTGCCTTTCTGCCATCACCTCTCAGGGTTGCACATGGGCCCTGAACTCTTCCCTCAGACCTGGCCAGCTCTGTTCCCTATGTGAATGGGGCCCACACCAAATCTTGTAGCTGCACCAGCACTGACTGGGTCCTTTCATCTCTTGGAGTATTTATTCTCTGAAGGTACAAGTCATTTGGGAACTCTTACCCCTGCCCAGTCAGCCCAGGTGTTTTCAGGGAGGTGATAGCAGGCTTGTCTGTTCATCCTCACTCTCCTTTATATGCAAGAGCTTTGGTTGTTGGCAGGGTATCATTGGTGTGGTTGACCTGATCACTCTTCCCCTGCATGAGCTGCCCTTAGGCCTGGCCCAGTTGGCCAGGGACAAGGGTGGACTCACTCAGGACTCTCCTCAGCTGTTCCCACTCTCCATTCCAGAGTGGGTAGGACTTCAGGGGCCTCAAGCTAGGCTCTGGGTGAGGGCCGGCCCCCTCTTAACCTTGGCTCAAGACTGTTACTCCCAGATTTGGGTAATTTTCCCAACAGTGGCTATTTTAAAATCAAATAAAACTTATTTTATCGTAAGGCCTAATTTGCCTTAATGCTGTTCTCCTTCCCGCTTTAGTCCCACCCTTGTCTTTATTTTCGAGATGGCACGGACTGGCCTGGGACTCCGAGATCCACGTGCCTGTACCTCCAGAGCCCTGACATGAAAGGTGTTCGCCACCATGCCTTCCCAGCACTTCCTAGTGGCTGTGTGCACACACACAGGTACAGGCACCCCCAGAGCTACAGTTGCGTGTTAACCGCCGAGCACCTCTCCTGCCCTGAAGTATTTCTAGTCCAACTTTTCCTAGTCTGCGGGAGACTCCCCTCTACCCCTCAGCCCAAAGCGTGGGGGGGGGGGGGGAGTGGTGCTCATGTAACTTAACAGCAGGGGCTAATAAGCCTCCCTGAAAGAGGGTCCAGTTCAACCCAGCTCTTGGCTCTAATTATCTTCAGGTATCTGGATTCCCAGGACCCCCAGGTCATAGATACAGGCTGATCTTTTGGAATCTGAGCTGTAGGGTGCTAGAATCCCTAATGCTGATTGGTGGTACCGCCGGGCCCTCCCATTGGTCATCCCCCAGTGACTACAGCTGCAAGACAGGTTATGGAGTTTATAAAATCTGTTCCGAGCCAGCGGGTTGCAGCCAGAGCTGCCAACAAGTTCAAGTCCCCCCAGCCTCCCAAGGCTGTTGCCCAGTGACAGCTTCCACCACTACCAGGAGCTGCCAGAGCCCCAGCCAGGGCCTTTCCCTGCCATGTGGAGGAAGGTAGTTTGGATACAAACGTAATGATGCACAGAAGCCCAAGTGGAGAGTCACATCTCGGTCTCAGCCAACAGACTGTCCCCTAGTCCTGATGTCATTAGCACCATCTGAGAGCTGGGATCTGTGGAAGGGCAGAGGACCTTCTGGTCACCATTCAGTCCTTAGTGGGCATCACACACAGGTGACAGGCACGGCCTGGCTTCCCGCCACCACCCCGTTTTCCCAAATCTTTCAGACCTAACTCTCATCCACTCTCTGGGTTCTTACCTCTGGGGCACATCCAGGAGCTGCCACCTCGCTGGTGGGCAGCAGGCTCCCGTCCTCTCCCCCATTCCTGGGTGTCTACAGCCCCGCCTGCCACCTCTTCCTCTTCTTCCCCCTCAGAGAGGAGGTCACAGATCTGCTGCTGCAGCTCTGGGCTAATGCTGTTCTCAGCCAACACCAGGCTTCGCAAAGCTGTTGGGTAATTTTCTACCATGTCCAGCAGAGTCTGGAGAAAAGAGAGAAGTGTACAGAAAAGAATAAACACAGGAGAGAGGGCTCAGCGGTTAAGAGAAATGGTTGCACTTCCTAAGGCCAGGGTTCAATTTCCAGTGACCACATGGCTGATGATGGAGTTTTTAACTCCAGTTCCAGGGTATCTGACACCACCTTCTGGCCTGCACAGGCACCACAGACTCACATAAAATAATATTAAGTTATAAAATTTTAAAAAATGAACACAATTTAGGCTGCCCTTGAATCCAACTGGCTAGCCTTGGTTGTGTTCCCAGACACAATGAATAACTCACCCTGTCCCCTAGCTTGTCTCCAAAACATGGCGGCTTCTCACCTGAGCTGACTGGTTGGTAAGCCCTGTGCCCTCCAAGTCTAGGACTTCTAGCGTACGGCTCGAGGCCACAGCCACAGCCAGCATCCCAGCCACATGGTCACCTAGGAAGACAGCACAAATGCTCAGCCGTCTGGGATAACAGGTCTGTTAATCCTTACTCCTCCTCAGGCCTGTCCAGGAGACACGGGTGTGGCCGGGAAGGGAGCATTGTGATTGAGATGAAGCATGCCAGATCCAGGGGTTCTGACAGGCTTTAACCTACCTGTCGGCCATCTGGTGCTCCGTGCGGGATGACTCCCTTACTAGCCCCTTGGAGGTTTTCATTCACTCGCTGTCCCTCCCGTTACTTTGGGAACTGCGGTCTGAGGTTTTTGGATAGGGCAGGCGCAGTGAGAATTGAGGGGGATGATCTTAAGCTCACCCAGGGGGTTGTAGTCCAGGTTGAGGACGCGTACTTGGGAGCTGTGGGCCACAGCAATGGCGAGGCGGCTCCAGCCCTTAGGAGTGATGCCAGGGTTGGCGCTCAGTGTTAGCTCCTTCAGACCTAGGCAGCAGCACAGTGAGAATCTAGGATGGGTAGAGTAAGGCCCTTCTTCACCCTGCGTCTATGGGGTAAGCCTAGTGGCTGGGAGCCTCCTCACCCCCAACCACAGTAGTCTAGAGCAGTTTAAGGACCTACTCACGCCTCCCCTGCCTGGATCACTGTTTCCACTTTGCTCAGTTTCTAGGCTTCTCCCTTCCTGAGAAGGGTAAAAAGGCATTCTTACTGCCCCCTCCCAGCTCTCAGCACTGGGCCACACCCCCTTCTCTGCATTTAGCCTTCATCAGTCACACTAGTCCATGCACTCAGTAGGGCCCTGCTCACCAGACTTGGCCCCATCTGGAGGGAGGAGGCCACAGATGAGGTTGATGGCTTCATCACCCAACATGCAGTCTCCCAGGTCAAGAGCCACGAGGGCAGGGTGGAGAGCCAGGGCTGGGTTCAGCAAGGCCAGTCCCGCATCTGTCAGTGGGCTCCCATGTAGGCTGAAGGTTGAGATGAGATTAATTATGGATCACCAGCCTTATCTGGCAAAGATGCCCCTCCCCGGGACCAGAATGGGAAGGAAGAATGGGAATTCTAGATTCGAAGGAATAAGATGGAAAGGGATTTGGGTTTCTTTTCTGGGGCAGGAACTGATAATGAGAACATCGCACAGGGAGGGCTGTGTGGATAGTGGACCGGGGAGCCAGCACACATGCTCTGAGATCCTTCAGTACGGAGGGCTGTAGTCTCCATGGGAGGGAGGCTACCTTTCCACAGAAGTGAGGGGGCTTCGCAATGAAATAGCTGGGGGGAGGAGGAAGAACAGCATTCCCTACCAGGAAGGGCTAGGCTTCCCAGATCTCCTGCGTCTGCATGTGAGCGAAGTCTAGAAATGATGCACGTTTCTGGGAGGGTGTGGCGGACCCAAGAAGATGAGGTGTGCATTAGAGGGTGCAGAAGTAGGTCTATGGGAAAACACGTACTGGAAAGGTAATGTGCAGATACAGGAGGTGGTAGGGGGTGTGTAGAGGGGTGCAGTGGGCGGGACCCCCTTGCAAGGGGACACACTCACAAGAGGGACTGGATGGAGCGGTTGGTCCGCAGCGCTTCCGCCAGCTGCTTGATGCGGCTGGGGCTGGACACGACGCCTAGGTTAAGGTTGAGCTGCGCCAGGGACGTGGCTCCAGCTAGGGCCCGGCAGATGCGGCCGAAGTCACGGTCGCACAGGCGACAGCCGCGCAGCGAGAGCAGGCGCACGGCGTTGTCGCGCAGGCCGCGGCAGATGTCCCGCACCTCGGCGCCTGACAGTGGCTCCCCCGAAATCTGGATGGAGCTGGGCAGCATGGTCCCCACGGCTGGGCCCCGGGGGCTGGCGCCGCTGTCCCGGCCTGAGCAGAAGTTGGCCCGGCTGCGAGCGGGGGCGGGGACTGAGGTCGCGGTCTCTGTCGGGGTCGCCGCCGGAGCGGAGGCGTTAGAGGCCGAGGCAACGGCGGCTGTGGCGGCGGGGAAGCGCGCCCCGGCCGCGGCTGGAGCGAAAGCAGGCGCGGGCCGGGGATGCGGGGGCGCCGAGGAGCAGCGGCGCGGGGCCGGGGCGGCCTGGGGACAGAGCTGCCGCCGCCCCGCGCTTGTCCTCTCCCTCGCGGCTCTGGAGGCCGACTGCCGGCCCCGGGCCCGGCAGCGCGGCTCGCGGGGACAGCGGGGGCGGGATGCAGCTCAGCTTCAGCTGCTGAGCCGGAGCAGGCGGCTAGTTCCTATGGCAACGGTTGCGTCACTGGCTCTCGCCCCGCCCCCTCCCGTAAGGACCACGCGGCAGGCGCGCGATGCGTGTCTGAAGAGTGAAGAATTAGGATCCGAGGGCCTGACAGCGTGGGAAGAAGACAGAGGGAAGGAGGAGGCAAGTCACGTTGAGACAGCCTTTGTCGTCATTTAGGCCTCTTTTACTCACTGGCCGGTGCGTCTCCATTCCTAAGGTCTAAATTCCGAGACTCCGCGCCTTCGCCAAGACCCTGGACAATTAGTCTTGCTTGGAAGTCCCTAGGCCCTTTAATCCTGTCGCGCCCCGCCCCCATGTCCCAGTGACGCGAGGCGTAGTGTACGTGGGGATTCCGGTCCACAGGGACTTCTAGGTCAATAAGGCCACGCCCCGTAGGATCCCTAGGGTAGGGCAGGTGAACCATCCTTGAAGACCTTTTAATATACGGAGAAGGGTTGCCTAAATCAGAGGTTGTCAGATTAACCCAGGGGGCGGGAGGGTAGGGTGTAAAGCAGCAGCAGCAATCCCCATGATTGCAATGAGGGCTTCATTTGTGTAACAGGACAGCATATTAGGAAGAGAAAGCACTATTTTTTCCCCCTTTGAAAAAGTGCGCCAAAGCCGGTCGTGGTGGTGCACGCCTTAAATTCCAGCACTTGGGAGGCAGAGGCAGGTGGATCTCTTTGAGTTTGAGGCCAGCCTGGTCTACAGAGAAAAACTGTCTCGAAAAACAAAGTGAGCCGGACATAGTGGCGCACGTCTTTAATCTCAGCACTTGGGAGACAGGGGCAGGTGGTCTAATGGTCTACACGGCGAGTTCCAGGAAAGCCTTATGCCGCCCGCCCCCCCCCCCGCAAAAAGTGAAAGCCCTACTAACCTCGACTAATTCTTTTAACCATTTGAACTTACATTTATGCATTTATTTTCTATTTTTTGTGTTTGTCTATACTACAGCTTTGCAGGTGCCTGCAGAAGCCAGAAGAGGGTACTAGAGTTACAGGAAAATCTGAGCCACTCGACATGGATGCTGGGAACGAGCTACTCGGTCCTTTACAAGAGCAGTACTCAACCACTGAGCCATCTCTGCAGACGCTGGCTTTCATTTTTAACTGTTTATGCACGTGTCTATGCAGTGAGTACAGGTGCCCTTGGAGATCTTTGGAGTTGGAGTTGCAAGCGATTGTGAGCCACCCAACACGGGTGCTGGGAATTGAACTCAAGAGCAGGGTATGCTTTTGATCACTCTTCAACATCCTGAATTTACTTTTTTGTTGAAACAGTGTTTCACTGTGTAGCAGTCTGGAACTCAGTTTGTAAAGCAGGCTGGCCTTGAAGTCACAGAGATCCACCTGCCTCTGCCTCTGCCTCCCGGGTGCTGGGATTAGAAGGAATGCACCACCACACTCAGCCTAATTTTGCTTCTTCAACGGAGGTTAAAATTTGGTGGTGTTTAAGAATAACACTTGAAAAACTTTTAGAAAACTAACCCCTCAGTAAAACCAGGTTTGGCTTCAGGTGTCAGCTCTCAGAGGACACGATCTCTCATTAGCACAGGTGCACAAGGTCTTTGTAATGATGTGAGCAGAAGTTTTTGTTTTGGTCATTGCTGCACTGGCTTCTCAAAAGGACAGCCAGCCTAGACTGCGGTCTGGTGTTCATGTACGTGAGGAGGTGGCTCTTATGCTTGGCTTCTGCCTGCTGCTCCGGGGGTCAGGTATCTCCACCCCTCACAGGCAGTTTCTATACTCAGCTACTGCCTTCTGTGTAGTCTGCCTGTCCTTCTTTCATCCTGCCTGGGTGAGGGTACAGAAGGCACAGAACATCACCACTGCTGACAGAACAAAAACGTGTGTCAGAAGTGGTGACAGAATGGCTGGAACAGGAGCTGCAGTTCCAGACTTCAATCAATATTTTAATTACCAAGTCTATATTTAGCAAGACAGGAGGGGACAGGAGAAAAAAAGGGGGGGACAGGAGAAAAAAAGGGGCAGGTGGTGTGGGGCCTCAGAAGTGCTGACCCATATTTTGCACTTGGCTGCAGAGGCTTGCAGTCCTGGCCAGAAGTTCCTGGCCCTGTGCCCTTCAGAAGCCAAGACCGGTGCCGAGGAAGTGTTTAGGCAGCAACAGCTTAGTGGCTGCAGCTGACCTCACCAGAGAGACACATGTCCTCAGCACTGTCCTTTAATCTTCCTCTGCTCCAGGGCTGGGGGAGGGGTCAGGGCACGTCAAATGGTTCGTTTCAGGTAGGGTCAGTGTGACTGCAGGGTCACTGCTATTGCCTTGGCCGTGGCATTGACCACACTGACAGGAAGCCTGGCAGCAGGGAGCACAGCAGGGATGTCCCTGGGGACCCTCTGCATGGGTGGGATATTGGGGCCCTCCAGGGTGTCCAGGATCCCTGAAGAAGAAAGGATAGAGAGCAAGTGAGAGCTGGCCAGCCAGGCCTCCAGCTCAGCCAGCCCACTCCCCGCACAGCCCGTCCCGCCACTTACCCTCTACCACCTTGTGATAGGCAAAGTGCAGATAGAGCAGGAAGAGCATGTGCAGGGCGGCCAGCGTGCCGCAGAGGAGCAGCCGCTGTGTGGGACCCACAGTCCGAGACACCAACACTGCCACCTAGGGCCACAGGTATACAGTTCAGAAGGCCTGTTTTCAAAGTGAGGAATGGAGAAGATACTCCAAGCCCAGGGCAGGGCTGCCAGTAGATCCTTCTAGAGCCCTTTACGGGGTGGACAGCGGAACCTGCTCAGCTTACCATGCGCAGGGTGGACAGCCCGCCCACCAACAGCCAGAAGAGGTAGAAGAGGGCATGAAGGTGAATGTTATAGGTGATGAACAGGACAATACAGTGCCCGAAGAGGCCATAGCCCTGGGGAGAGAGACGACAGGACCGTCACTTGGGCTGGACAGGCCTTGGGTCCCCCAGTGGGGTCCTTGGCCTGCTCCTCCCATCCCAGGTCCACAGACACCCTGAGAGCAACAAACCAACACCTTCCTGACCTCAGGCTCCCTCTTGCCCACTCCCAGGCTCGGCTCCTTACCAGCAGTGCCAGCATCTGCAGCATGGTGATCTGGGCATTGCACAGGTAGGCAAGGAAATAAATGAAGGACGAGACACCCAGCCAGTATCCGAAGCAGGTGCCAATGGCTGTGCCCATCAAGGTGCCCTCCCGCTGTGGGGTGAAGGCTTTGCTTAGGGCTGAGACACCTGTGATTTCAGCCTCACCCAGGGCCACCGGTATTCTCAGTTAGTTTTCAGCCTACATCAGCCACCCACCTTCCCTGCTTACGATAATGGTATCAGAAGTCTTCATCCCATGCAGGAGGATGGCCACCAGTGTGAAGACCAGCATGAGAGGCCCATAGAGCTCACCGGCGACTTTCTGTGAACACACGAGCACATTCAGGCTGGAGCCCGCAGCGCCTCTTCACACCTCCCCACGCTTGGCCTGGTGGCCCACCCTCTCCCCTGCTGCCTCCCCCTGCTCTGCAGACTTGCTTTTCCCTATTCACCTGGGGGAAGCTGACCATCTTGATAGGGATCATGGACTCCAGGAGCCTGGGAGAGGAGAGGAGAGGTGAGAGCGGAAGCAGCACTGCGCTTCCGGAGGACGGGGTCTGAATCTTACTCACGTCTCTACCACCAGGAATGGGGCTGGCCCAGAGCACATGCTGGAGGAGAGGGGGAGGGGGCAAAGACAGGCAAGACAACATCACTTTGAGGAAGGACAACCCTCTGAAACTGAGGTCAGGGAAGTAGCTGCTACTTAGAAAAATGAGAGACAATGGATTTGACCTTTTACCTACATGGCCTATAGGAGACAGGCAAACACCAGCAGAGGGTACTCAAATGCAGAAGCCCGGGGAACAGGTCAACTACTAAGGGAAGCAGGACTCTTCTTCCAAACAGTGAGCATTTTTTCTTGAAAAAATATACTTACTTAAAGTGGTATCAAAATTCCACACAGGAAAAAAAATTTTCTTCCTTTGCCTAAGGGTTTTCCTTGTTTTTAGCAATGTTTTTGGAATTTTTTTTTTTTAACTAAGCTATTAGTTCCTCTGGGAAGCCTTCCCTTTTGGACCCCAAAGTCTGTCTGGGCTGTCCCTCCTGTGTGTCCCATAGCCATACAGGAGTACTATGTTGTATCTGATATCATGAGGATGCTGCTCTCCACAGAAGAAAAACTCAGTGTATACTTGCTCAATGGCCCTGGGTTTTATATCAGCACTGGTTAAAGGATGAACAAAGAACTGGGCCAGGATGGAATCCAGTTCTTCCCAAGCCAGTTAGTGACTATGTCCCAACATTCAGGTGCACAGTCTGTTCTATGGCAGAGAGGAGAGCGGGTGGGGGGCAAAGGCGGCAAGAAGCTGTTGGTCTGTAGGGAGCCCAGCCTATGAATAAGAATGAATGCAAGTTTGAAGAGCCACATCAAAGAGGAAAGCAGAGTTGTCGAAGTCCTGGATGACAACCAACAGGGGAGGAATGAGATGAGCAAGTGCTGTCTGAGCTAGGTGTGGAAGAGAGGTGGGTAGTGAACTTGATGCAGGGCACAGCCAATGTACTTTTCACCACGTATTCTGCAACAGGTTCAGTGACCAACTAGGGTGATGGGTTTACAAGCAGAGGAGCCCGGCAAGGCTCAGGGCCCAGTATCTGACTGTGGTCTGGATGAGGGCCTAGATGTGAGGACAGACGTTTCTGAGAAAGTTCCTCACCTGCTTCGGACCTGGGCAGGCTCCACATCAAAGTAGGGTCTCAGGATGTCGATGTTGGCATACAAGCTGAAGGCCCTGGAAGCTTGTCTCTTCCCTGCCTGCCACATCTGAAGGGAGATGGGTAGTATGAAACTCATGATGCTAGACTGTTACCTAGTCCCTACTGTGTGGTTCTAACCAGAAAGCCTTCGTCAACTTGGCACAGATGTAGGTTCACTGTGCCATCTGCTTACCTGATCAGCCACCTGCCGGCTCAGCTGTCCCTTAAAGCCCTTCATGCCAAGGAACTCCCCATCTTCCTCTTCTGCAGCGGCTGCATCGGCATCAACTTCTTCCTCACGAAGGCGCTGATGCAGCTCACCCATATCCTCGAAGCTGGAACCCGAGGTATCGTCCATGTTCTCCATATCAATCACAGCCGAGCCTCCACCCTGTGAAGACAAGGGCTCCTAGGGTGAGGGGGCTCTTCTGTTGCATCCTCCGATCTCTGCTCCTCTCACGCTTTGCGGCCTTGTTCTTCCACTGATGAGAACATGGCTTGGAACTGCTACCCACTGTGCCATACTCTTTCCTTTCACTGCTGGCACAACTCTTGGTAACCACACTTTTGTAGTCCAGGGAGACCTACTACTTGTTTTATTTTCCTATTTTGCTCCCCTCAAAGCTCCAAAGAGCTGTAAAAGAGTCCTTCTACCTATCCCCAACTCTCAAATAAGCCTATTTTGGGGGGAGTGCCAGTGAATCCTCTCCTCTAGCCCTACACTACGTCTGACCCAGACAGACTTCCCAATCCGTCCGCAAAGCCCCGAATAGGCTCTCTGGAGCCTTAGCCTAGCCCTTTCACATCAGCACAAGCTCTACAGACTTTGGCGTGGAAGACTCAGAGAGGACAGAAGGTGTTGCAATGGAGCCGACTTCCAGGCCGCGCAGGGAAATAGCAGCCACAATGGGGACGGTCGGCAGCCCGGGGGCTGCGGGCAGGAGGAGCTCGCAATACCTGGATGTTTTCTTCGAAGCCTCCCCATTCTGGGCCAGCACCATTTCGGACGCCGCTGGCCGGCGTCGCCGTATTCGCCATGTCCCTCGAGGCTTCCCGTCGCTGAAGCTTGTGCGCGTGGGAATAGTGTGAGACCTGGGCCCAAGGGAGGGACACGTCCAGAGGAGGAGAGGGAGAGGTAGTATCAGCCGGAACGCAAAAGATTAGAAACCCGGATGTTTGGCCCCGATTGACGTCCGGAAGTGAAAGACGTGGACATAGGCGGGGCAAGATCTCGCGATATTTAAGCGCCGCGTTGCCCCGGAGACGGGGGCGGGCTGCTAGTCCGCACGCGCGCAGAGCGTCAGCGAGCGGTACGGCGGGTGGTGGAAGATGGCGGCCGCTCAGGCGGTGGAGGAGATGCGGACCCGCGTGGTTCTGGGAGAGTTCGGCGTTCGCAATGTAGGCTCTGGTCGTAGCTCAGGAGAAGTGGGGGCGGGACAGGGGGGAGGAGGCCAGGGGGAGGCCTGGCCTCACTGCCCTTTCGTGGACAGATTTCCTCTGTTTGCTCTAGGTCCATACCACGGACTTTCCCGGTAACTACTCCGGTTATGATGATGCCTGGGACCAGGACCGCTTCGAGAAGGTGGGTGGGCCTGGAGGTGTCCAGACCGCTAGAGGGGCCAGACCTCACAAGTTAGTTTTGGGGGTCGCTGTATATTGAGCCATGTGCTAGGCGCTCCGTGGACAGGCGGTCAGACACGGTTCCCGTTCCTGGAACAAGTTGTTCACTCTCGGTGGGTAATGGACCACGTAAACAAATTATTCCAGTATAAAAGCGATGAAGATGGTTGGGATGGGGTAGAGGAATCACATAGATGTGATTAATCCAGCCAGTTGAGGTGCTGTAGTTAAGGGTCAGTGAAGGAAATGACATGTGAATTAAGTTTTGAACTTTTGAACAAAGGGAATGAGAACTAACAGATGTGTGCTTTGGTGAGGGCAGTGTGTGTGAGAAAGGACCTTGTGGCTTGAGGAACCTACAGGTTTTTTTCTTGGTGTGTGTGTTTGCCTGCATGTGTATTTGTGCACACCAATCACCGGTGTGGCTGGTGACTCCGGATATCAGAGGAGGGTGTTAGGTCCCAGTGGGTCCTTCTGCAAGAGCAGTAACTGCCCTCAACTGCTGAGCCATCTTTCCAGCTCCATTGGGGGACTCTGTTGATGGCTGATTGTGTCACTTGATAAACAGGAGAACAAGAGGGTTGATGCGTTCAAACTCCTGTATGTGAAGACTAGGTCAAGTGCCTGTCTGAAGTGAGAGACCAGGAGATTAGAACCTGGGAGAATGTAATATTTACTGGGTGGGTGGAAGAGACAGTTTAGAAGGATTATCAGGTAAGAGAAGGAAATTGGTGTTTGGAAACCAAGGGAATAGAGTTGGGAAAAGAAGGTATTAAAAAAGTCAGGCCTGGTGGCACACGCCTTTAATCCCAGCACTTGAGAAGGTAGAAGCAGGCAGATCTCTGCGAGTTTCAGGATAGCCAGGGTTCTGTTATACAAAGAAACCCTATCTCAAAAACAAAACAACAGAATTGCAAGTATCAACTGCCCTAAATACTGTGGGAAGTTCTGCTTTTTAATAGATTAGGTTCTGTGGAAGGTTTATTTGGAGCCACATTGCTTTAAGACAAAACTGGGAAGGCAGGCATAGTGGTGCACGCCTTTAATCCCCAGCACTCAGGAGGCAGAGGCAGGTGGATCTCTGAGTTCAAGGCCAGCCTAGTCTACAAGAGTGAGTTCCAGGACAGTTAGGGCTATACAAAGAAACCCTATCTTGAACAACCTAAAAAAACAAACACAAAACTCAAGAACTAGAGACAAATGGCTAGTGATCATCTGAGTAGAGGAAGGCTTTAGGATGAGAGTGTAGAAATACATGGGGGGATAATGCCAGGGTGGGAGTCATCACAAAGGGAGGCATGAATTAGACAAGAGAAACAAGCTTCCCACCAGGTTTTCCCCATTTTCTAGAATTTCCGTGTGGACATTGTACATATGGATGAAAACACGTTGGAGTTCGACATGGTGGGAATTGACGCTGCCATTGCTAATGCTTTCCGGAGAATATTACTAGCTGAGGTATTAGAGGCCATGATAATGGGGCTGGAGTGGGGAACCTACATCACCACCTCATTTGTAGAAATGTTCCCCAAAGACACCTAGAGTTGTTCATATGAACAGCTTTGAGGCCAGTCTTGGCTAGTGAGACATCTCAAAACTCTAAAAGCACAAAATAAAAAAGAGCCGCTTTCTTACTTTCTCAAGTAGGGAGATGGGCTTTGCAGTTGGATGATTCTGCTTTTTTGAGCAGGTGCCGACAATGGCTGTGGAAAAGGTTCTGGTGTATAACAACACATCCATTGTTCAAGATGAGATACTTGCTCACCGCCTGGGGCTCATCCCCATTCTTGCTGATCCTCGTCTTTTTGAGTATCGGAATCCAGGTGAGAGGCTGAGAAGATGAAAGTCTGAGTTAAGAGCTGTCCTGAAATGTGTTGTGGGCTCAGATCCCAGGTTGACTGTTGTAAAACCTTAGTCTAGGCAGTCAGCATCCTGTACATTGGCTTCATCTGGGAGGACACTTGCCCTTACCTTAAGTTTGTCACTATATAGAAGCTTTTCGCACAGTGCCAGGACTCACATGTATTTTAATTCTTAAAAAAAAAAATATTGGTGTGCATGTACACACAGGTGTAGAGGTCAGAGAACAACTTTGGAGCAGGCTGTCTTCCTTCCGTCTTTTCATGGTTTCTAGTAGTAAACAAGCACCTTTACTCTGTGAGCCTTCTTGCCAGCTAGAGCTAGGGCCAGGCATGGTGGTACACATCTTTCCTCCCAGCACTGGGACAGGCAGGCAGATAGATCTCTCAGAGTTCAGGGCCAGCCTGCATAGTGAATTCACTATGGACAGGCTAGTGAAACCATCTCCTGCTTCCTCACTTGTGCAGGAGAGGAAGAAGGGACAGAGATAGATACACTGCAGTTTCGGCTACAGGTCAGGTGTACCAGGAACCCCAATGCAGCTAAGGATTCTTCTGACCCCAATGAACTCTATGTGAACCACAAAGGTGAGCAATGCTAAGGAAGAGGGCCCACAGGCTGAAGGGTGCAAATTGCAGGATCTGGGATTTCTGACATATATATTTCCCTCCAGTATATACCAGGCACATGACATGGGTCCCCTTGGGAAACCAGGCTGATGTCTTCCCGGAGGGCACAATCCGACCAGTGCATGACGACATCCTCATTGCTCAGCTTCGGCCTGGCCAGGAGATCGACTTGATTATGCACTGCGTCAAGGGCATTGGTGAGAATGGAGTCAATCTGCGCTGGGTGGGGACAGGTCTGACTGCAGTAGTGCAGTATAACAAAGGGCCTCAATGGAGATGTTACCAACAGGCAGAAAGCCAAAGTGCTTGTGTTGTCGCAGGCAAAGACCATGCCAAGTTCTCACCGGTGGCCACAGCCAGCTACAGGCTCCTGCCGGATATCACCCTGCTTGAACCTGTGGAAGGGGAGGCTGCTGAGGAATTGAGGCGATGCTTCTCACCTGGTGTAATTGAGGTACAGGAAGTACAAGGTATGCTATTTCATGTAGTGTTGTGATCAAGACCCAAATGAATTTTCTTTGAAGGTGGCCAAAAATAAATGCTGTTTTCCTAGTGGGCAAGGTGTGACATCGTCTTTCATAGGTAAAAAGGTGGCCAGAGTTGCCAATGCTCGGCTGGATACCTTCAGCAGGGAAATCTTCCGGAATGAGAAGCTGAAGAAGGCTGTACGACTTGCCCGTGTTCGGGACCATTATATCTGTGAGTGACGCGGTCCTCTTTGGGTAGGATTGAGAACGAGCCCCTAATAAAAGGTGACCCCTGCCAGAGCTGAAGTATTGTCTTTGGTCTCCAGTTTCCGTGGAGTCAACTGGAGTTCTGCCGCCAGATGTGCTGGTGAGTGAAGCCATTAAAATCCTGATGGGGAAGTGCCAGCGGTTCCTGGACGAACTAGATGCAGTTCAGATGGACTGAAGCTTTCACGCATGTCCGGAACGGCCTGGCTGCTCCTGGATTGCGACCTTTACCCCACTGCACAGCTATGCCCAGCATGACTAGAGGTCCAGTTCAGTCTTATTTCAGTCAATACATTTTATTAAATGTGTCACAGACTAAGATTCATGCCTTTGTAAGGCCTTTGTTGTAAATAAATGGATATCCTAGCAAAACTTTTTCCCGACTTTTCTTGTCTAAAAATATGGAGCCTTGCCTTAGAGCAGGTTGGCAAGGGTTTATAGGCCCTAAAGCTTTCTGAGGCAAAATTATACAACAGTTCTGTGGGTGTGGGGAAGACACATGAGCTGTAGTCAATGTGCTGTCGCCTGTCTCCTGGGCTTCCAATGAAAAGTGTTGTCTTTAACGTCAGACATGTTGCCACTGTCTGCCTTTCCCTCCTGGACAGACTTAGAAGGCTGAGTGCCGGGCTTTGGTGGTAGGGATAGAGAGCTGGCTGCTTACTAGCTTGGCTGGCCTATCAACAGGCCTTCCTATTTATTCCAACAGGAATGTTTGGAGTCACTGGTTTGAAAAAGGAAAATAGGGCCCTTCTGTATGAAACATTTTTACTGACATGCAGATGTACTTTAGAGTTAGCATTTCTACAAAAGGTTCTATAAACAATAGAAAATTTCTAGCATGAAGTCATAGGGTGTTAAAAATATTACAACATAATAAATACATCTACATCCTCCACAGCCCTAACCAGACAGGAGTAGCCAGCTATCAAGTTTGGAGCGAAATACTAAGATCACCCTCACAATCTGTAGACCCAAGCACCACACAGAAGGGGGGTGAGGGTGAGGGACGGCATTGTGCAGCCATACACAGTGAAGTTGCGTTCTAGTTGCCATTTCTCAGCTTTCGCTCTCCAAGTTTGCCATATGTGCCGGAGGCCTGCACCAGGTCAGAGTTGGGACTGGGTAGGCAGTGGGCCTGTCAGCACTCAGACACACACAGGTCAAGCCTGCCTGTTAAAACAGGCCGGGCTGGCTCTCATACCCATCTTTCTTTTTTGCCTTAGAGACCTCTAGGACTCAGTGTAGGCTGTGACTTTTTAAAAATCTTCTACGAATGACCCTTGAGAAGAGTCCAGAAACTTAAAGGACCATGAGATTTTCAAAGGCACCTGGACTCAGTCTCAAGAGGACATGTGGTTCTGCCGGCTTGTCAGATAGAAACCTAGTCAGTCTGGATTACTTTTGTACGACTGGTGTCCTGTGACACTGAGTAGGCCTGAGGCTGGGGAAACCATGAAGGTCAATTATAGAAGGGCAAGAGGCCCACTTTAAGGAACACAGCATTAGACTGAATTCTGTCCAGCTCTCGTCCCTGGACACTGCCCTCAGACGTCAGGAATAGCCTGTACCATGGATCCCACCAAGTGGCCAGATTCTAGCTTAAGATAAAGATAAGAAAACTGGCCAAGTATGGTTTAGCATGTAGCACCTAGGCCAGACATGCCCCTGGGAGTGGAGAAGGATCCCTGTTAGCCCAGCAGCAAGGGGCTCAGGCGGGAACCTTGTCCAAAAGAAACTGGCTGAGCCCTTGCAAATTTGGTCCGTGGTGTTGGGCACAGCACCCCAGTCCTTCCTGTCTTTACTAGTGTAGCTGCTTTGCGGAAAGGCCATTGTGCTCTAGCTTTTCTTGGAAAAGCCCAAATTTTAAGTTGAATGCAACTCCTTGGACCACCTCTCTGGAATAGTGTAAACCCCAACTCCTTTTTACTTTAGCAGAATGACTTAGGTCCTCCACAGGACCCACTCTTCTCCAGCTGGACCCGGATCTGAGCTTCTCCAGGCTGATACAGTGGAAAGTGAGGTGGCAGTGCGAGAAGGGCCTAGAGATTAGCTACAAGGGGAAGAAGAGATGACAGCGAAGGCCGAAGAAGGATGCCCAAAAACTTGATTCAGGGTTCAAAGATGGTGGCCAGTCCACCCCCCTCACTGTCCAGCACTTCTGTCTCCAGCATTGGTTTCGCCTTTTTGAAAATTGAGGGAAGGTTCTTAATGTGAACTTCTTTTCGGAACTGCTCTCCCAAGGGTTTCTGTAGTAAACAAAAGAAAGAGCTGCGCTGGGTGCAGGCAGTGGGTCAGAGCATCCCCGCCCCCAGCCCCTGAAACACAGAGCAGTCAGTGACTGAGGGGGAGGGGAGGATTGAGTTTGCCCACCACATACTAATACAGCAGGCAACTGTGTGGGCTGGGAGCCCTAACAGGGCTGGCTGACTCACCCCAATGCAGCCAGCAACAAGCCGTTTGAAGTGGTCCTTCCGTCGTTTATCGGCTGGTTTTTGATGGGGGGGCTTTAAAAGCTTGGAGTCGAATTGGTCCAGAGACTCCTTGTGTATTTCAGGGATCTGCTCCATTACTGCTCTTAACTCTAGGTACCTGGGACGCTGGTTAAATGAGAATAAACTCATTGGATGGAGGTTTGGCCTGTCGCCTTCCCCATTCTACACCACAGCCAACTCAGGGGCAGCACAAGCAAGTGTGGCATATACCCAGGTTTAGGCACAGCTCAGGATCCTGGGAGCAAGGTTAAGTAAAGCGGCTAGACTGCCAACCGTCCTGCCCTGATGCGCTCTCCACTTACCAGTGCCTCGTATATCTGGAAGGCCAAGTGGACCAGGGAAGCCATGCAGGCATCGTGCTGCCCATGCATCTGTAAACCTCTCAGCACACTGGTGAAAAGCCATGTGACAGCATCTGCGAGCAGGGTCCCAGACATCACCTGGGAAGACAGCTGTGCTCAGGAGCCACAGGAGCCTCTGGAAGGCCCACCTCCCAGTTCTTCCATCTGACTCCGCCCACTAGCCTGACCTATCCTTCCTGACAGGCAAGGAGAGGAGTGGTAATGACTGAATCTGAAAGCCTCTGTCAGGTTCAACACTCAGTCTCTTGCTTTTCTGAAGGCTGTGGGGTCTTTATAAGTTGGGGCCTGAGTAGCAAAAGTAGGGTACTAGGGCAGGCCTCTTAACAGTTAAACTTGCTGGTTTTGACCTATGCTTCCTGTCTGCTAAAATCGCTATCACAGTATGCTCTTAACACAGTGAAGCTAGCAGTGCCTTCTTTATCCACCAAGCCTCTGAGGCTGAGTCAAAAGAAATGCTCCTTTCAGTCAGTCTCAAGGTAAATTTGGTCACAGCAACACAAAAGTAACTAATAGGACCTCGATCTGTGATCTCAGCTACTCAGAAGAATGAAGAACGCGGGCAAGGATTCAAGGCCTGCCTTGAGTGAAGAGTGGTGAGTTCAAGGCTAGCTTGTCTCAAAATAAGAAGGAAAAAGACTTAGGGCTATAGCTCAGTGCTTGCCTAGCATGCTTGTAGCCCTAGGTCCATCTCCCACGCCCCACAAAAACAGATCCATCCCCAAAAAACAAAACGGTGATTAAGCATACTTGTTTGAGGAGAGGCCAGCAAAGCTGTGAGGTCGCCCTCTGGCAAGACAGAGTATCCTTCCAGGTCAGAGAATTAAACACTGTAATTAATAGTGCTGTGCAAACATCCTGAACAGGAGAGAAAGAAAGAGAACAATGGGAAAGAAATACTTTACCTATAATTGCATTATACACCAAGTCAGGTTTTTGTCCCAGCAGCCAGCCTGGGCTACACAGTGAGTTCCAGGCCAACCAGGGTGAGACCCTGTCTCTTTAAATAAATAAAAAGGGAAGGGGTTGGGGGAAAGAAATAGCTGTATGTGGACAGACGAAAGCTCAGGCCTACAGAGGCAAATACAAGGACTCTGCAGCGATGACCTGTGTATTTACCGAGAGCATCTGCCCAGAGCAAAGAGAGTGGAAGCTGGACAATGAGGAAAGGAACCATCTGTCCCCTATACCCACCTCATGATTCATCAGGCATTTGCCTAGGTCTGTGAGCTCTGCCACAGATGAAGGAGTTGCTTCGGTGGCCATCATCTCTTCGTCTGTAAGCAATACAGAATGTTAAGCTGCATTTTTCTCAGCAAAGAGGAATACCCAAACTGAGCAGCCCGGCTAGCTGGAGTTGAGCAGAGCTGCGCAGCCCTCTGTCCACAGGTGGGAGATGCTCCAGTGCGACACGCCTAGGCATGGATGATGCCCAGGGCACTACAGGAACTTCTGGGTGGTAACTGGCCGTAGACATTATGCTAACTTCATATGTGAGTGCTTCTGCTAACAGGCATGGGTTCAGTTATTAGAGTATAAAAGGAATAGCTCAGTCCCTTTCAAGATGACAGCCTACAGAAGTGACAGAGACAGGGAATAAACAAAGAAATAAGAGCAATGCAGGCAGCAGAAATAAAAACAAAGCAGAAGGTCGGGCAGTGGTGGCAGCAGCTCACACCTTTAATTCCAGGACTTGGAGGCAGAGGCAGGTGGATGTCTGTGAGTTCGAGGTCAGGTTGGTCTATAGTGCAAGTTCTAGGATAGCCAGGCTGTTATACAGACAAACCCAGTCTTGAAAAATCAAAACAAACAAATAAGTTAAATAAAGCAGAAAAAGATTATACAGTGCTTGTGTCTGTGGTATCTGGCAGATTGGACATGAAGACCACTTGGAGGAGGTAACATTTGAGCAGAGATAGAATGAGCAAGAGGTTAGGGTCATGTCCATTGGAGGAATAAAACGACTCTGGATGGAAGAAATAGCAAGTAGGCAAGCACAAGATTATAGCTAATTTTATCTTGTCTGTTCCTCCAAGGGCAGAGCCCCGGCTCACTCACCGTCTCCATTTGCAGCGGGAGCAGCACTGTGGTCTGCAGTCTTCTTTGACAAACAACACGCCACTGGAAGAGAGTAGAGTTGCCGGATCATCTACCCACTGAACCAGAGGTCGCCTCTCACCAACTGATCCCAGGCCATTTCTGGCTAGATGAAGGCTATCTTTATTACTGTTTAAGTAATTAATTCACCAAAAGGAGGCATTCTGAGGACACCAACCAGACTCTGTGTTTCCTCCTTCCGTCAGTCAGCTAGGGGCACATTACAGACTCCTTTGAGAATCAATGACCAGGGAAGTGAGTAACACATCCTTGACTACTTTGGATTGACAATAAATGACCAGTACTGAATTTATCAACATTGCTGAACACAGAAATTGATGTCCATATCCAAGAATTAAGCCTTTTCCTATTTTGATCAAGCTAGAAAGTTATTGCCAACATTAATTCAAATTCCTATTTTGGATCCCTTTCTTATTTGGCAGTTTAGTTCACAATCCAGAAAGCTGTCTGAGACTGATTCAAGGAATATTAGTTTCTTTCTGGGTAATGACTCGTTAGCCAGTCTCTGGGGTGGCCGAGCGAGCAGCTGCCCTGGAAAACTTACTAGCCCCGGCCCCCACAAGCCACTTACTGATTAGGTCCATGACTTCTCGGGTTAACATCCTCACCAGTTGTTCCTCCAGCATTTCTTGAGACTCAGGGTTGTCCTCTGCAACCTCATCTTCTCCACTGCCGAAAACCAGGGAGCAAGTTCCATGGGAGAGCAAAGGAGGCAAGGACAAGGAAAGTGGTGACCCTCACCAGCCCCTCCAAGGCCGTTCCTCTTCTGATTCTCCCTAGGTCTGTGCTCTGAAGCTGTATCAGGGACAGACAGCAGGCCACTGAAGGACATTCTCTCTCGTGACTCTGCTTGGTTGGAATCCAGAGTAGGTAAGGGGAAGGTCCCCACAGGAAGGCTTAAGCTCAACATTAGGCCACTGACTGTCCAAACCACCTTCCACCTAAGCTGGGAATGATGATAACCGCTGCTATTCAAACCCTACCATAGTCAAAACCCTGCCTGGCCCCTCTTCCTCTTCCTCCCCAGAGCTGGCTGCAGGCTCATGCGCCAAGGAGTGGCATTCCTTACCACAGCAGGCTCCTCTGGATGATGACATGCCACTTCTGAGAAAGCCTCTGGAGAAACAAGAGCAGAACATCGGGCCTGTGGCCTACTGCTAATTTTCTTTCTCTGTAGCCTAGGCTGGCCTAAAACTCACTATGAATCTGAGGCTGGCATTAAACCTGTGAGTGATCCTCCTGTCTCAGATTTTGGTGCTGGGATTATAGGTGTGAGCACCTACCCACAACTATTAAGGTCTACTATAAGCAGTACTAGTTACTCAGAAAGAAACTAACTCCTTATGTTAACCTAAAGACATTTACTGAAATGTAAACTGAATTGTAGCAAGGCCCAAATATGAAAAAAAAATCTAAAATAGAAACTTGAATTAATGTTGGCACTAACTTTTAGTGTGCTCAAAACAGAAAAAAAGAGTTTAACTATTGGACAGTGACATGAATTTTCTATGTTCAGAAATGTTGAAGAATTCAGTAGTTCGTAATTTATTGCTATTCCAAGGAAGTCAGGGATGTGTCAGTCACCTTCCTTGGTCATTTATTCTCAGAGGGCTCTGTAATGTCCCTCTAGCCTTGGCAGACCAAATATACTGAAGAAGAAAAAAGATAAGGCTTCTGACCTTCCTCTGCTGACTGACAAGAGCAACATCAAATCTCTCCTTACACGGTTAACAACACTGAGAAGCTCAAGGTCTCTCTGAGCACACCTGTTCTCTGTCAAGCTGGACCACTGCTTCATCTCAGTCAAGGAGAGACCCAGGGGAAAGTCCCTTGAAACCTCTCCTTGCAGGAAGATGGACCAGAATAGGTTCTTTGGGAGCTGTTCAATGCACAGCAGCAATCATCTGTTGGGGTGACGCCACATGGCCAGCATGACAGGGCTAGAAGAGCACTTTCAGGAACGTCTTAAGATAAGACTCAAGAACAGTGATACATCTTTGTGTGTGCATTCAGTATACATAGGTGTTTTGTGTGGAATGTTTGCACATGTGTGTAGAGGTAGAGACTGACATCAGGCGCCACGCTCTGTCACTCTCCACCTTATTCTGAGACCAAATCTCCTTGAACCTTGAGCTTATAAATTAGCGTGTCTGTAGGGCAAAAGAACTCCAGGGCTCTACCTCCCCAGTGCTGAGGTTACAAATGTGTGGCACCACATCTGGCTTTCATGTGTGTTCTGGGAACCTGAACTTGTATCGCTATGCCATTAAGCCACCTCCCCAGCCTGGACCTTGTGTTTACAAGTACTCTCTGGCCCCCTCCCCGACCGACTTACCATGTGGAGGTATGTGAAGAGCGGTCCAAGGATGGGAGATACCAGGGTTTCATAGTGTTCTGGGGGACAGAAGAGCACGAGGGGCTTCACAAAGACACGTGCTATCATGGGTTAAGAAGTTTTAGCACATGAGCAGACCCTTCACTTTCCAGCCAACAGGCTGCACTACTGGGCAATCTATTACAAGGCTCTCAAGATGCCAAGAACATCCTGTGTTTATAGGAAGAGCCCCACTCCCTCCCCAGTGCTTGTCCTGCACAAATACTCAATTCTTTCCTGTCTTTAGCTTAACTGTCTTCTCTATTTAGCTGTCCATCGTGGGCCTGGGTTGCTGAACAGTTAAAAACACCGTCACAGAAATGGGTCTGGGAGACGATCAAATCTTCAATGTTCCTTTCAGAAGAGGGCACCCAGCTGGCTGTGCCAGACACAGATGGCTGTGTCTGTGGTCCCCGCTACCCAAGAGGCTGAGGCAGGAGGGACACGCGAGCCCAGGAGTTCCAGGTTAGCCTGGAAAACAATGAGATTGTCACTCAAAAGAAAAACAAGGATAAGCCCAGGCATGGCAGCACCAAGCACCCAGGAGGCAAAGGCCAGCCACGGCTATGGAGAGACCCTGTCTCAAAGATAAAAAAACAAAAACAAAAACAAAAAACTCCAGCTGCTGGTGCATGCCAGAATCCAGCATTTTGGAGTTAAGGCAGGAAAATGACATGTTTAGTGTTAGTGTAGACTACAGATATAAAGAATCCCTGGCAAACCCGGACCAACCAAAGGGAAGCACTAAGCAAAATATAGAAAAGGAAATAATTAATTTTTAAAATATTTCTAAGAAGTAGAAAGACAATAATTTATCCCTAGAAAAAACTTACAAGGTTTATAAGATACCTCACCCTCAGCCTGAGCTGCCTTCCTGTTTTCCCTATCTATTTTACTCTTTTTGTCTTTAAAAGAATCATGATGCACTGAACTATTCAGTCCGACCTGTTCCTGGCAGTCAGGTTTCCCTCCCCATCTCAAGATCCTGACTCTAATTTTCTGACCTGGGCTTGGGGCCCATTTCAAGGATATGAAGCATAGATTTGAGCCGGAAGTCAGGAATATTGTTCAAGTTGACAAAAGCTGAACCAAGGAGCTGGGTGGCAAGGTCCTCCACTGTGTAGAAATCTTGCTGCATGGAAGGGCCTGCCTTCCCTAGGATATGGTAACTGTAAGGCAAAGTCACTGGTGATAACTAATCCCCAATACTGCCAGCCCAGCCCAACAGGTCTCCAATACTTGGTTAACTGAGGTGACAGCTCTGAGCGTGGTATGCGTGATCAAGTCTGTCACCATCCCTACAAAATGAATGTTCTGGCGAGGGAGCATGAGCAGCAGTGCTGGGGGGTTACCAGTTTTCATAGAGGATGCTGAAGAAATGCTGCATTCTTTCCAAAATAGTTTTATTGACAGGGTATTCATTGAGTTCCAAGAGAGGCTGAGGTAATCCTACAAACAAAAAATGGATTGGGAACATGGTATTCTCAAAGCTCCAACACCCAAAAGTAGGTACATTATATCTAAGTCTGTGAACATGTATGCTAAATTATAAAGCAGTTGGCCATATATTCTAGTCGGTGGAGTACTAAACCATTGTAACGATGTTAGACCTCCCCCTCTTCCCCAACTGGGTACTGGCCCCAGGGCCAGGTACATTTTAGTTAAGCTCTATCTCCAACTCAGCATATCCTCTGCATCTGACAGGTCTCACTGGTCCTTCAAGGAACTTCCCAGACAAGCAGGTTAAGCTTCCAAATCACTCTCCCAAGGACCTGTCTCTTTACTTCAAAACAGATAACACAAGACTATTTTGTAAAAGGGAGAGACATAGTCTTACCACTGCTACCTACATGCTAAACTGAAGGAGGGATTAATATGGGGAGAGACTTAACAGTTAAGATGAAGGAGAGGATAGATGCATGAGCTCTTACAGCACTTCTAGGAGCTCCAGAAATGCATTTCCTGACAGGTGGTCATAAGGTCAGGACAAACCCAGAAAGGAGGTCAACCCTTCTTACCTAATATTGATGTTTTCTCAGATTCAAGTATATCGAGAGCCTTGGTGAAAGGCTCCGCCATTTTGCCTAGCATTTCAGGCGTGTGTAAAGTATTGTGGGTTCTGAAAGAAATATGGATATTATGTAATTATCTGTCTGGTCTTTCAAATAGATTCCCCCCATCAATATTACACCCAGCAGAGGGAAAGAAAAGAAAAAACAAAACAAAACAAAACAAAAAACCAAACATTGAGGATTTCTCAAAGAAAGACAGTCTTGAATGTTAACTATATTGAATATAATCCCCATGGCCAAATAATACACACCAAACCCCAAGACTGCAGGACAATCACGTCAGTAGACTCAGAAGCAAAACCCTTTTAGACTTGAGCTGATGCACAACACTCTCAATTTTCTATCAGTGGTACTGAAAGAAATGTCAGTCTCACTGTATGTGCTATGAGCAATATGACCCGGCTTTCAGGTTCCTGCCTCTATTTATGGAACACAGACCTGGCAATCATTACTAGAGCTTCCAAAAGGAACAAAAAATAGGGACAGGACCATGTCCTATTCACACATTACTTCACTGCATAGTCAGCAGGTTCCTACCCTTGCTTTTCTGGAGTACTGAGACCAAACCCAAGGCCTTGTGCACTGTAGAAGAGCACTCTATGGGTAATAGAAAGCTTTACCCCGAGGTTTTCCAACTTTAAAATACTCATTTAATTTTTTGGTGTGCATGCTTGTGTGGCCTTGTAGGCCAAAAGAAGATTAGATGCCCGAAGCTGGAGCTACTGGTGGTAGCTGTCAGCTGCCTAATGGGGGTGCTATGAACCAAACACCAGTTCTCTAAAAGGGCAAGCTCTGAGCCATCTCTCTGGCCCCCTCAGCTTTCTTTTGACTTAAAAACAAAAGCAAAGAAAACCAAGGTCTTACTATGTAGCCCTGCTGGTCTAAGAGCCAGCTATACAGAATAGGGAGGCCTTGAGCTCAAAGATTTTAAGATATTGTCATTTGACCCCTGAGATTAAAAGCGTGGGTCACTTAGCTCAGGTGACTATTTCTGAGATAAGATCTTGCCATCCTTAAATTCAATCTGCAACCCATAGGGACTTTGAACTTTCTAACTTTTTTTTAGAAGCCTGAGGACTAAGCTTAGATTGCTATGCTTCTTCTGAAAGGTGATTTTGGAACATCTGAAACAGACAGAAAATGACAGGCACTGACAAAGTTAGACACAGATAAACATGTGCCACAGAATGTGTTGGGCAACAGTGTACACTTGAGAGGGATGCTGTAAAGAAACCATGAAAGATGCCCATCACATCACCACAAAGCTGAACTGATGTTACAGTATACGTAGCGTCAACAAACCTGTTGCACTGACGGCCACAGAAAAGTCCAGCGCACAAGTATGTTTAGTGTGGAATGATACTAATGATACTCAGTGGCCATGATAATCAGTGACTGTTATTACTCTAGTTAAAAATTATTTCAGAGCCTGGCATGGTGGTGCACCTTTAATCCTAACACTCAGAAGGCAGAGGCGGGACGAAGTTGGAGGCCAGCTTAGTTCCAGGGTAGCCAGGGCTATCAGAGAGACCCTTTCTCAAACTAAATCAAACAAACAATGCACTTTTAGAATAAGGATGTAAAGAAAACATGCCAGGGACTGGGGAGATGGCGCAGTAGTGAAGGTGCTTGCCACTAAGACTGATTTGATCTGATTTGTCCGCTGGGACCACAGGGCGGAAGGAGAAAACCAACATCTTACAAGTTGTTCTCTGACCTCCATGGCATGCTTGAGCCTACACCACACAAAATGAACAACAAAGGACTGAAGAGCACCAGCTGCTCTTAGAGAGGACGGAAGTTCGGTTCCCAGCACACACATGGTGATTGATAACTGTTTGTAACAGCTTCAGGGGATGACACTTTCTCTGGCCTGTGGGTGGCCATAGGCGGCAGCATCTGGAGACACTACAGAAAGCAGCCGTCCTGTCCCAACACACCATTCCCTTTCTGCTCAAAATTTAGACGAAATAACCTTAAAGTAGGCATGAGCTGTAAGAAGTAAGAGAGAGGGCAGGCTGTGCCTCGATGGTTCACTAGTGCTGCAAGGGCACCGAGCCCACTTCAGTCCCCGGCAGCACCAAAGAGACAGCAAACCAACAGCAAAACCCAAAGACTGGATTTTAAAACCCACACTAATCCCAGCAGAGGCAGTCGGATCTACAGAGCGAGCGCCAAGACAGCCAGGCTACACTGAGAAACCCTTCTCAAAAACAGTAAAACAAACAACAACAAAGAGAAACTAGGAAACACCAGTCTGGGATTATTTCCAACCTTGTGTATATCGAGAATACACCTTACACAGGGAGGGCTTAAAGAAAGCTCCCCTCTCAATAGGGTCAGGGCCATTCAACACCACTGGGATGATCAGACATAAAGATTAAAGTTTTGAGATCCTTAAGGTTAAACAAAAACAAAAAAATGTATCTGACTCACCTTACAAGGGCAAGTAAATTGTCGAGAAGTCTCAGGATCTGCTCTGTGCAGGGGTTTCGGAAGATTGGATTTCCACTTGGTGTGTAACCCACCACATAGCCCCCAGCTTTGGCCTCTTCTAGGTCGGAAGGCCAGCTAGTTCGTCTCAGAACCCCCAGAATGCTGTACACACAAAAGGTCATCTACAGAGAAGAATGAAAAACATATCAGGGAATAAGAGGCAAAGCACTGTGACTCGAATTCATGGTGACAGCACAGTGACAGAGGCAGAGAGAGGGAAGAAGCCTCTGTCTCCCACCCCATCAAGATCCTTGTCCTTCTCTTTATGGTCCAGTCCAAGAGGGGTCTTCTCACTGCCATTTCTGGGACCAGTGGTAGCTCTGGAAGCTTCCTTTTCATTAAGATGTCTTTCCAGGGGTTTACTGGCCCTCGAGTAGACAGAGGATGGCTGGGACAGGCTCCACCACTAAGCGTTTAAACTGCCATTTTGTACCTCTAAACCCTCCATCTGGGACTCCACAGCTTGCATCCTAACCCCCAACCCCTCATGCCAGGATGACCATGTGGCTTTCACCAGTGGCTTATTTAAGTACCAACACACTGAAAGCCTCAGGTTCTCAAGGTTTGGCCATCACCTAGGACTTCACATGCCAGAGAGCAATAGCAGGGAGGACTCACCCTGCGACCAAGTTCTGACCTACTTCCTCATTACACCTCCAGTCTTCCGAGCTACTTAGGGATCCTTAAAGCCAAAATAATGACTTCATAGAAAAGACCATCTGCTCTGTTGTGGGAACTAACTCAAGAATTCAAGACTAAAGAAGAAAAGAAAGGAGAAGCTTAGGGCAGGAGAGACTCCGGGTCTCTCACCAGCACAGACAAAACAAATCTGAGAAACTTGATAAATGAAACACCCTAACTCCTGCCCCGTGGCCGGTGCAACTTCCCATTCCCAGGAGTCTTACTCGCGCACGGTTCAAGCCGCATGGATCCTCCACGGCTGGGTCACAGCTTTTCAGATCAGCACCCACATAGGCAATGAAGGCATCGATATCTGACAACACTCTGAATGAGGGGCAAGAAAAGTTACATCATCATCTTTGTTTAGACAGACATACTTTATTTTTAGCTAAGTGTAAGTGCCTGCCTGTGCAGTATGTGTATGTGAGTGCAGGTGACCTTAGAGGCCAGAAGAAGCGCTGGGTTCCCTAGAGGTAGTTACAGGCAGCTATGAGCAGGTCAGCCTGGTGTGGGTACTGAACTCTGGTTATCTGGAAAACCACTAAGCCATTCACTCCTACAGCCCCTACATCATGATTTAAAAAAATTTTTTTTTTAAATGTTTGCGTGCATGTATGTCTGTGCACCACATGTGTCTGGTCCTGCAGAAGCAGAAGAGGGCTCTGGACTCCTTGGGACTGAAGTTACAAATGGCTATGAGACACCATGTAGGTGCCTAGGGCTGGATGAACTTGGATCCTTTGAAAGAGCCATCTCTTCAGCCCCCCAAATTTCTCTGCCTCCCAGAAACAGGGTTTGGCTGACCTGGAATTCAGAGACTGGGGTATGCCTTTGCTGGGGCTAAAGGAGTGTGGAACTAGAGACTGGGGTGTGCCGTTGGGGCTGGAGGAGTGTGGCACCACAGCTTCCTGGCACCACGCCTTTAACGAGGGACAATTTCTTCCACAAGAGCTAACAGTAGATAAATCAGGCACTATTACCACAGGTTTGTAGTCCCAGCATATGAGAAAAGGCCAACTTGATTACAGGTTTGTCTCAAAAATCCAAATTAAAAGGAGCTAAGAGGCAGGTTGGCTGGAACACCAGGGATTTTGTTTTGAAACAGTGTCTCACTATGTAGCTCTGGCTGTCCTGGAACTCACAGAGATCCACCTGCCTCTGCCACCCGAGCGCTGGGATTAAAGGTGTACACCACTTAGCCTGGCCCAAATGGCAGTTTTTACAGTGAGAGTTTAATCACATAAATTATAAGCTCTCATTTGAAAGTTTATGTTAACACCCCAGTTCCAAACCTCATTGTCTATTTTACAAATAAAAAAGGTGACAAAAGAAACAGGTTCTCCATGTGGATAACAAAGGCACCGGGGTCCACAGGTCCCACTACGGTCCCTCCTAGCTGCTCTTGTTTCTCCAAAGGTGCTGAGGCTGCAGTGCAAATGTGTCAGTGCTTTACACGTCCTCACGACCACACCAGCCATCTTTGACCACTTCTCTGAACATTTTCAGAGAGGAGATTACATGCTGAGCTTGAAGTGTCACTGGTAGTGTCAGAACCGCCCCACATCCTCACACCCCTCCCTAACTCCGGCACAGGTCTTGAAACAGACCAGTTGCACTCAAGTCAGTGGTCCCCAATCTCTTATACCTGCACATTTCTTCAGAAAGCCAAATGTTGACCACTGGCGCCATCAGCTCCTCTAGAAATAACTTCTGTCGCTCATAATCCTTAAATTGGTTGCTAATGAGAACCAGGGCTTCCATGAGAGCACACTTTTCCATCTGGGTCAGGAGTAGCTCGCTGGAGAGAAGCTGTTTCACATGGCTATAAAGCATGTCAAAATTGGGCTGCATATCAAAAAGAAAAAAGGCCTGACTTTCAGAGATGGGCCATTCAAGGATGCCAGAACACCTAGACAGTCTTTGAGTGACTGGGCTGTCACCTAGACAATCTCTGAGTGACTGGGCTGTCACTTAGTAATTTTGTCACTGTTCACCCTCGCCTGAATAGTAACAGGAACCAGGCAGGGGGCAGTCCTGTCTGATGCTTTTTCACATCGATATTACTGTGACTTCACCCAAATCAGTTTATTGTTTACACACAGAAATAACTACCAGCATGCATTCAGAAAAGCAATTTCAATGTAATCTTTTTATGTGGACTGTTAACTTTTAAAAGAACTCCCACAAAAATGGCTAGAACTTGCATCTGGTTTCTCTCAAACATCAGACAACCATTTGCAACAGGAATGGAAAACACCTCATTCACACAGACAAGAAGCATTCATTTTGAGGGGTGAATTCAGTTACTTTTTAAGCTCTAGCACTAGGTCAGTGGTTCTCAACCTGTGGGTCACGATCCCTTTGGTGGGATCGCATATCAGATTGCCTGCATATCAGATATTTACACTACAACTCATAACTAACAAAATTATAGTGATGAAGTAGCAACAACATAATTTTGTGACTGGGGATTAGCACAGCATGAGGAGCTGTGTTAAAGGGTCCCAACATGAGGAAGGTTGAGGACCACTGTACTAGGTAAAAAGAGGAGGAACAGGCCAACTCAAGAAAGCTATGCACACAAAACTACAATCACACAGGGGTCAGTAAACACTCAGCTAGGGTCCAGCAGCTTACCAGGACAAGGTCAGGGTAGTCTCGACACATCTTGTTGATGGAGGAACAAGCATGTCTCCTTACGTTCCTCACTGCCCGAGTCCGGGGGGCCTGGAAAGAGACATTCCCCAAACTCAGAGACACTTTCAATACAACTCACTACTGTAGCTGAAAACTGTGTGCCAGTGATTCACAGTCCATGCCTACAGTTCTAAGGGCAAAATGAAGTGATGTTCAGTCTCCTGAATCTGTGTTCAGATCTGCCTGAGGATGCCTCCAGAGAAAAACATATATGACCATCTGCTTTGCTAACCCTTCCATACACGCAAAAATCAAGATCAAGTATGATTATGAGGTATTGACTCCTAAGCTCATGAGAAGTTAGAATCTGATAGCTTAATGAATGGTCTCAGCTGGGCATCGCAGTACATGCCTATAATCCTAGCACTAGGGGGCAGAGGTAGGAAGGCAGAGTTTAAGGCCAGTGTGAGATACAGAGTAAGACCCTGTTTCAAAAAATAACCCAAAATAAAACAGAAAAAAAAAAGGGGGTCTTACCTTACTGTCTCTGTCCCCAACAGTTTCAAAAGTAACAAATGAAAATAGCTGAGGGGAGAAGAAGAGAAATGGTCACTACTGTGTTTTTAAATGAACATGAATTCCCAACAAACCCTCCAAGTATATTCATGGCATCAATCTGGTGACAGTGGAAATGGCAGGGGAAAGGTCTGTTAGCATCACGAAGTCAGAAGCCCACCTTCTCAATGTCTCTATAAAAGGCTTGAGGGTCCCAATTTTACCTCTGCAACGTCTGTGAGGTGACAGGTGGGACCTCAGGCCTATGTCTATGCCATCACCTGTGGCTCAGCTGAGTGCGTCTCTTCTCTGTTTTTACTCAAGAAGACAGAGTGTGAGCTCATTTTGTAACTGCCCTCTGCCCTTCACTGAAGCCATGGGGGTGCTTCCTTGGCCTCCACAATAGAATGACACTGGCCCAAGGGACAATTCAAGAAGCCCACTGAACTCGGCCCCCAAGTCTTGGTGAGCTTCTCTTCAGTCAGTCTGCTTTTCAAGGTACTGAAAGAAGTGCCTTGAAGGTACACAAGAAGTGCCAGCACCAGCACTTCTCTGGCTAGCTTTTCCTTTTGGCATTGGCAGGGCGGGCCTTCTTGCCCTCTGCACTGCTTCTCCACTGCTGCTGACATTGGGTTCCCTGCTGGAGCCTGACATCTCCCAAGTGAATACACAGATCTTGTCTCCATGGCTAAACGTCTGTTCCCTTTTAAAAGAAAACATTTACTTATTCATTTTTCTGTGTATGAGTGTTTTGCCTGCATGTATGCCTACATCACATGCATTCCTGGTACCTGGGGAGACCAGGAGACGGAGTAAGAGTCTCTGGAACTGGAGTTACAAGTGGTTGTGGCAACCACATGGGTTCTGGGAACTGAACTCTGATCCTCAGAAAGAACAGCAAAGTGTTCTTAACCATGTGTCCAGACACCTTAAACTGCTACTCTTCGGATAATGCCTTAATTTTATCTCAGTACCCCCTAAATCCTAGACATTTAAACTCCGATCATCAACATCGAGAGCTGTTTTAATCTTAATGTCTCCATGAATTTTAATGTCCCATGCAGTGGTGGCTCTTCCATCCATGCAATCACTCAATCAGAAACCTGAAGAACTCTCTGTCTGCCCCTGCTCCTCACAGCCCCCGGCAGTCCAACACCCCACACGGGAACCTTCCTTACTTTTCCTTTCTGTTTCCTAGCATGGAGGTCTATTTATTCATCACGATACCACATGGGTAGGTACAACGTGTGTTTATGTGTCTTTTCTCCACAGTGGTCTGGGATGATAAGGTATTGCATAGCACTTGATCTATAATAAGTACCGCGTAAACCATCTCTATTAAGTAAATACACACACCTATTCTCTTGATCAGTTTACAACAGATACTTTCAAACAGTTACAAAAATTGACTCACATTTTAAAATAAAGTTTGTAAAGAAGATGGGCTTCTACCTTAGAGAAGACCTGGGGCAGGAACTCAGGCTTGTATGTGACAAATGGAAAGAGTGCTGACACATTGGTGAGGACACAGGACAGGATGAGGGGATCCTTCATCTCAAAGTTCAAAACCATCTGCAGCAGCTCTATGCCATCATTAACTGGGAGCTCCTGTCAGACATGAAGGAGAAGGAAGTCAACAGGGCCACAGCTCAAGAACCACCACACATTTTCTTTAGTTTCTAGGTTATAAACACATAATGCAGTTAGCATCCCTGATTGCACACAAACCACATGTACAAGCAGTGTTTGTGTGTTGCTATGAACTGAAGCCAGAGCCTCATGTATACCAGCAAAGTGCTCTACCACTGGCTATGCTTCAACTCTTTGCCCCCATCCCCACAACCCTGTGTACTGAGACTGTTTAAGTTTGGCCAGGCTGGCCCTGAATTCAGTCTAGAACTAAAGATAACTCTGAACTTGTCTCTGCTTCAGCCTCTGAAGTAGCTGGGATTGTAAGTATACTACGAGGCCAGCTTATACACCGCTTTTGAACTGTTAAAATCTAAACCTTCATTACAAAATTTCCATAATTGATACCCACATGTACAACAGAAATATATAATTTCCTACTATTAAAAAAAATCTTCATTTTCCACTAAACAATTAAAAAAAATCTTCATTTTCCACTAACAATGCTAACGTACACTACACAGACAGACACCACACACACACAAACACAGACAGAGAGAGAGATCCCTTAGGTGATGTGCACTTCTATTTTAGAATCCAAAAGGCAAAGGCAGCAGGACTGCCACAAGTTCAAGGCCAGCCAGGCTGCACAGCAAGACTGTCTCAAGTAGGTAAAACAAAAATCCTTTTTTTTTTTTTTAAGAATTTATTGGGTTTTAAGGATTGTAACATACTACTTCTCTCTACTCATCTTCTACCTCACTTCTTTTTTTGTTTTAATATTTTATTTTATGTGCATTAGTGTCAAGGTGTCAGATCCCTTGGAATTGGGGGCACAGACAGTGGTGAGCTGCCATGTGGGTGCTGGGAATTGAACCCAGGTACTTTGGAATAGCAGACGGTACTCTTAACCACTGAGCCATTTCTCCAGCCCCACAAAAATCCTTTTGCTTAGATTTTCAATTAATTCAAGTAAAAGATTTTGAAGTAATGTCTAAACTTGCCATGTTAAAAGTTATATATTTCCTTTAAGATTTATTACCTTGTATGTATGTGTCACTCTCAAGTGCAAGTGAACACAAATGCACACATGAATGATTGCAAGAGTGCAGGTGTCCTCAGAGGCCTGAGGTGTCGGAGACCCTGCAGCTGAAGTTACTGGCAGTTCTGAGCCTGTAATTAACAGGACTGAACTATGAAAAAACAGAAAGTGCTTATCACTCCAGTCCAAACTATAAGTCTTCCAAAATCAAATTGCTTTTAATTTATTTTTTCTTTTGAGATAGGGCCTTGGTGTGTATGTAGCACAAGTTGGCTTCAAAATAGCTGTTGTTCTACCTTTTGGATTATTATTCCAACAAGATGTATCTAAGGCTAGATTATACTGCTTTATAATGCTGTGGGCTTTGTTAGGTAGAGAAGCAAATCAATCATCATCACAATGGGACACACTGCTCCAAACACTACGTCAGCACTCTGCTTCTCCAGGACTAGAAACGAGCCCAGTTAGTGCTGTGGAGGGTCTGAGCAGCTTTCAGCCTTTCCAGTCAAAGAATCTCTTGTTCAAATTCTTCCACTGGAAGGAAATTTAAAAAACTAGAGAGTCCAAGCAGGTTTCATTACATTGTGGGCCAAACCCAGAATATCTTCATTTCAAACTAAAAAGCAGGTGATATCAGTCACCCTGAGATCTAATTTTTTAATGTATCTTCATGAAAAAAAGCATAGCACTCACTTGAAAAGACTTAGAGATTATTTACACAGCTAACTCAGAATACATCATGATGCAAGTATCTCCAAAATACTTATAATTATTTTGATTTAATAAATATGAATAATTAAGTATATGCAGCTATCTAGTTCACTACAGTTAAGATAATGTTCTACTCGAAGCTGAACAGGTTTTAAGAAGTATAACAAGACAAATCTATTTTTCTATTATTATTCTGGGGAGGACAATGACCATAGATATCATGCTTCACTTGCCATAACTGAAAGATGCTCTAAGAAGAGTGCCTCTTAAGATGATCCAAGTCCAAGTTTCTGCCACTGTTCTCACCGTCTCCATGTGGCTGTGCCATGTGCTGCCAGGCTCAACTGACCATTCCCTCAAAATGGACATTAAATGTAAGGGGGCTGAGAGCAACAGACCTGAATTTTGGTCTCAGCTCTACCGTTTATTACGTGTTGGAACTTGAGTATGCTACTTTACTTCCCAGAATCTTTTTTCTCATTTTTAAGATGCGTATCCATAAGTTTCCCTATCCATCTACCAGTTTACAAAAGATTAAACATTATTCAGTCAGCATTGGAAAGTTACTTACTTCTTTTTCTAGTGTTCGAAACATCTGGGTGATCATACTTTCCAAAAAAAAAGTCATGGCTTCCCACTGCACATATGAAGATGAGAAGATGGAGCAGAAGCCGCCCTCTCCAGTTCCAGCTGTAGAACATGCTTTTGAAACACACATGCAAATCCTTATTAGTGTGGTAAGATAGCAGAAGACAAAACAAACAAAACAAAAACAAACAAACAACCCCCACCACCACACCAGGGGTCTTGAAGACCACTTTCAGAAGTAGAGGAGCAGATCTGACAGCCGAGTTTTGGAGGGGCAGGTGTGGGGAGATATAAAGAATTATTCCAGGCTAGGGCTGCTGCTCAGCAGTAGCAAGCATTATCGCTCACTATTTATTTACAAGGTCCTGGGGGGGGGATCACCTGAGCTTTGGGAGTGGTAAGGGTGGGCATGGGAATCCTAGCACTCAACAGCTAAGGAATGAGGACAGTTACATCTAAGACAAGCTTAGGCTACACAGCAAGTTCTAGGCCAGCCTGGGATATACAAAAAGGCTTTTGGAAACACACATATTCACACGCACACCCAATACCAACGAAAGGAAATCAAAACAAAAAACCCAATTCTTTCAAAAAGGAAATTACCTAAGTTACATATGCTACTTCACATCCAATAGCCTCACAGCAATTCTCAGGGCTACATCTAGAGAAATGTGCCTGGGTCCAACCCATAAACATCACCAAAACACAGCCCCCAGGCAGAAGCCACACACAGATGTTACTAGGCCCGGTGTCCAGCCTCCACACGCCACCATTTACAGTTTGTCTTGCAGCAGCACAGCGGGGCTTCCTCAGCCAAGTCACCAGGCCTTCAGAGTGCATTTCAAACACTCACAAATGAATTCTAAACCTCACACCTAGTGTCCTTGGAATGACCAGCACTGTGGCATGATTTGCACTTACTAAATCCCTTCTGCTTGATTCATCTCACCCACTAAGTACAACCTGTACTAGTGAGAGAGAGAAAAGGTGAACAGACAAGTTTAACTGGCTGAAGCACTTGCAGAGGGAGGAATTCTGGTTGTGTGTAAAGTGAGACAGCTCCACAGCTCTGAGGTGCTTGACCTTGGGTTGTTCCTGCCATGCCTAACCATAGATTCTTTCTGAATGTGGGGACAGCGCTACATACTGGCCCTTGTTTGAAGTAAAAGTGAGGTCTAGACGGGCAGTTTCTTTAATGCTCCCTGAAGGGAAACAATGAAACCAGCAACTGGCTGATTCCATTAGGAGAGAAAAACAAAGACAGAGCTCACAGGAATTTGGAGGTTTACCATAATTTAAATGACAGCCACATACTTAGTATTATCTTTTTTTCTTGGTGAACAAAAAGAAAACATCCTCTAGTGGGATACAAGTGGGCAGTGGACAAAGTGACTTTTTAAAGAGTATTAGCACATACCTCTGACCTAACTCTGGTATATTTTTTTATGTACAGTTTCTGTACAACATTAACATTTAGTAACAAAAGACAAAAAGCAAAAAACTAACAGTTCACAGGTCCAGTGTCAATAGACGTTGACAGCTGATACTTGAGCCACTCTGCAGCCATCTGGAAGCTAGTCTTCGGATCCAAGCGACATACCAATCTTATTACCTCTCCTTGCTGGGCACGGGAGGCTGCCAAGAGAGGAACAGAAATCAACAGCTGGCACACAGTACTCAATAGCTATTCATTTATTCAGCTGTGGGGACTGGTTTGCACGCTCATGGCTTGTTATAGTTCTGCCGCATTAATGAACCCAGAAAACTTAAAAAGCAACAGCGAGACAGGGATGTAAGGCGGTATGGCTGCCATGGAGAACAGCCTGGTTCCTCAAAAGCTTCAACATGGGATAGTGGTGGGAAGGGTAAAACTGATGGGCTTAGAATACACGGCGCTGAAATGTGGTACCAGCATCCTTCTGCAATAAGAAACTGGAACTTAGTGCGATTGTTTTCCACGTTTGAGGACTGCTAATAGGCACTCTCAAAAGCCATGCCCGTGATTACAGTAGCAGATGCCACTCTGAGAGTGCTAGGAGGAAGTTTCGGGCACTTACAGTTGAAGAAAGCATTGAAGTCCTCATCGCTATCAAAATCAAATCGAGAATATTCACAGCTGGGGCTATCTGTTTTAGAAGGAAAGCCCATCTGGGAAGAGAAAGAGCACCAAGGGGAGAGTAGTCAGGACGGACTGCTGACAGCTCTACCTAGGGGCTCAGGGTTGTGTGAGACCATTTACGACAATAACCACTTCGGTTTACCCCAAATCCAGCCAGCTCCCCCAGCCCCAGTGCTCTTGAGAATGGTGAGAAGAGGCCACAGAAAGCTGCTCTGATTCCTAGATTCCTCAGACAATAACCTCCAGGTACGAACACAGCCCAAGAAAAGGTACTGATTTCATATGGAATAAAGATGAGGGATTGGTAATTGCTTGTTCCATTATACACCGAGTAAGAGAGGCTGAATGTGCCAGCACACACCTACATGCCCAGCATTTGAGAAAAGAGGCAAGATGATCTCTCTCCAAGTTGTAGGCTAGCTTGTCTACATAGTGCTTCCAGGCCAGCCTGGGTTACAGTGAGACAGAACCTGTCTCAAAACAAACCAAAACCAAACATAAAGACCCAAAAAATAAAATTAGAACAAGGCACCGTAAAACCGTAACAAAATCAGAACACAGTATATGCAAAAGAAATACTTGAGGAAACAGAATCCTCTCCTCTGGTTTTAACACTTACAATGAAGGGCTGGGGTATGTTAGCATGTATGTGTGCATCTTGCCTAGCATGCACAAAGCCCTCGAAGGAAAGGCAGGCAGGTAGAGGGAGGGGGGAAAGAGATCCACAAAGCTCCTGGCAGCTGCAGCTCTCAGAATTTCACAAACAAGCTCATAAACAAGTCTCTGGTGGATGAGCAATCACTGCTACCACCCCCTCCTTACGGGCATTCCAAACTTGCACGCGATCTGTAGAACAGTCCTTCGACTTGGCATCTGCCTGATTTCTCACGATCATGCATCTGCGAAGCGCTCTGCTGATCCTGTGCAACAATTAGCTCACAGGCTTGTTCCTTCCTAGCACCTTACTCAATACTTAGGTGTCCTTTTCAAGTTTATGGAAGAACAGATAGAAGGACCATTCTGAACTACTTTCTTCCTCAGTAGGAGAGTTCTCTTAGAGGATTTTAAGAGATCTGGTGATACCAAAGTCTTATGTCTACTCACCAACACACCACACATTTGGGTTTCCGTTACTTACCTTGACTAAGTTGGTCATAGATGCACGAAGATATTTTGGTATTATTGCTAACAGCAAGGGATCACGGGACAGAATTTCATGTCTGAAGAGGGCTCCCCAGGTCATATGGGTTGAAGAGCGTAGAAACTAAACCAAAACAAAAGCCCACACAGCTCAGCTTAAGGATTTAGGTATTTCGTGAGCAGGACTGTCACTCACCATAGCAGTTATCAACAAATATTTTCCACAGGAGGAAATCTCTACATTTTGACATAACTCCTACAGTACATCCTACTTCTACATCAGCAATGGATGGCTCACTATGACATGCCAGTGGGAGAGACTGTGGGTCAGTTGTGAACCCTGGAGTGTGCTCAGGACGTCACCTAACTATCTCTCTCTGCTAGAAAGGAAAAATCTTGAATTTAATACAATTAATATAGAAAAATTCACTAAACTTTTGGATTTAAACTTTTTTCTTGTCCAAATCATCTGGGCCACATACCTCACCCCATGGAGCACAAACAGAAAGCCACCTGTGGGGGAAAGCTGCCAACCAAGACAATGAATTGTTGGAGAAATAGACCTAATATTTTGCTCTTTTAAAATATATTTACTTATTATTTATGTGTCTCTGTGTGCCATTGCCAGAGGTCAGAAGTCAACCTTCAGAAGCTGGTTCTCTCTCCTATGACTGTGGGTCCCAGGGATTCACAGACTGTCAGGCTTGTAAGTAGCAAGCACTTTACCCACTGAGCACCTAGTAATTCTAAATGAAACCTCTAGTAATTCCTCATATCCTGTGGAACGACATTTGCAAATGGATAGGAAATACTCCACTAGGCCATAATTCATGATTTGGGTTTACCATGCTAATTTTATTAAGTTATCTGCATAAAATTTACCTGACTTGGGTGGGTTGTGAAAGCAAGAAACGATTCCAGGTACTTTCCAAAGTTTGCTGGTGTTTGTATGTTAGCATCTAAAGCCTATAGAAGAAAAAGACCACATTAATGGTACTGAGTAGCAAGCAGCTGAAGGGAAGATGGGGAGAATAAGTAATAATAAACAGGAAACAGAAATAGTATTTAAGGCCAGATGTACTGGCCTATGCTTGCTATCTTAACACTAGGAAAGCTGAGGCAGAAGCACGCTAAGTGTAAGAACAGACTAAGCTACAAAGAGATACTGACTCAAGACATTAAAGCCAAAGACAGTAAAAAAGTATTACTTCACCAGATCTAGTCTATTTTTGTGATTCAACCTATGAAATAACCATTCAATCCAGGTGTTTAAGCCCAGCTCTTGGGAGACAGGGGCAGGTGGATCTCTGAGTTTGAGGCTAACCAGAACTACACCGTGAGATTTTGTGTCAACAAAGAAAAGAAAGAAAAATAGAAAGGAAGGAAGGAAGCAAAGAAGAAAACAAAAAACCCAAATCAACAACAACCAACCTATGCACCCATATCCACCTTTTTATTGAAGATGATTTAAGCTATAGAATCATATGGAAAAAACACAAAACAAAAACGATAGAGCAATGCCTCATCAGCTAACATCAGCACAGTGGCAAAGTGCTTACACGATTTCTAAGCAAGGTTCCCCAGCAGCCCCGTGCTCTCCAGAGCACACTTGCTCACCAGCAGTGCACACAGCAGATTACCCAGTGCGCACAGCACCTGACAGAGTCTCTTCAGGAAGAGGTAGTGCTTTTCCACCAAGCCTCCTCCATCAGCAGTCCTGTTTGAGGAAGAGAAGTGTGTGGTTAGCTATACGTCAACAGAAGCAACAATCCCACCACACAGAAGTCCTGCCGCCTGCGCCTCACCATCCAATCGTGGCAAAGTAATAGGACAGTCCAGGCGGCAGAGGCAGATCTGTGCGTTCAAGGCCTGAGACACTCCGGGACTTCCAGGACAGAAAACCCTCTCTCAAAAAAACAAGCAAACAAAAACTCAACAAACTGGTCATGGTGGCATTTGCCTCTAATTCTAACAGATGGGAGCCTAATTTGATCTACATACCTAGATCCAGGTCAGCCAGGAATACAAAGTAAGACCCTCTTTCAAACAAACAATAAACCAAAACAAAAAATTAAATCTAACACTGAAACATTGGTGTGGGGTACAGCTCAATGAAATTCCTTCCCTCATCATTAAATAATCTGATTTGGACATAACATAAGTCCTTAGGACCACTGTCTGCTCTTCCAGTGGTCCTGAGTTCAATCCCCACCAACCACATGGTGGCTTACACCCTTCTCTACTGGGAGCTGATGCCTTCTTCCGGCATGCAAATAAAGCAATCATCTACCAAAAAAAAAAAAAAAAAAAAAAAAAAAAAAGCCCAATATTATATATATAAAAAAAGCATGAAATACATATGTGTGTGTGTGTATATATATATATTTTTTCTTTTTTGGGCCAGCTCAGCAGGTGGAGGGAAGTACTTGCCACCAAGACCACAGATTTGAGTTCAATTCCTAGGATCCACAGGTTGGCAGGAGAAAACTGGCCTCTCACCAAACACATAACATGATGTTTGCATGTGTATACTTCCATGCAAATAAAAATAGATAAATATAACTAAAAAATATCTTGGTCAGACATGGTGGATGTACACCTTTAACCCTAGCAGAGGCAGGCATTTCTTGGAATTCGTGGCCATCCTAGTCTACGTAGCAAGCTCTAGAGCAGACAGGACTATATAGAAACCCTATCTCAAAAACAAAAACAGTAAAAAGCAGTGGTGCATGCTTAAGATCCCAGCACTCGAGGCAGAGGCAGGTGGATCTCTGAGTTCGAGGGCGGCCTGGTCTACAAAACAAGAAACCCTGGCTCAAAAAACTGAAAGAAAGAAAAATAAAGAAAGAAAGAAAAGAAAAAGGCAAAACAACAACAATAACAAAAAAATGGTCTCACTTTCCTAAAATACTGAGTTTAGGTCTGAAGTTCACCAGAATCCAATGGCTCTTCTAAAACAAAACTAAAAACAATACAAACTAAATCTTAATCTCATATAAACTGCAGATGCAGCAGCTGAGACCTGAAGGCCTCAGAGAAAACCAGGGACTGGAGGGACGCAGGCAGCAACGTGGTGAGATGGATTCTCTACTGTGCAGCTAATCTGTATATTCTGAATCACACCGTTGGGAATTCGTGGGAGGGTGAGGTATGAACCAACCGAAGAAATGCACACAGGATACCTCTGTGTGTATACCAGTCTCTACAGATTTAAGAGATGGACCTTTGGAGCAGTAACCACAGTGATAGCCAGAGGTATTACTCAGGTACCAGAATTCTTAAAAAACAGATATATTCTTAAGAAAGCAAGCCACGCTTAAATGCCAATTACAGTGGACAGTAAAAGATCACAAGTCACACATCATGTTTCTTACTCATCTTTTCACACTTTGGGACTCAGATAAAAGCATCAAAAAGACGGTAGTGCAGAGTTGGTTCCTATTCACATTCATTCATATTCTTGCCCCCCCAAGGTAGTAACAAGAAACAAAACTGAAGGCAGGAGAAAACATACTGTAGAGGGAGGATTTGGAAGGACTTGGGGGAGAGGAAACTGATCAGAATATATTATATGTTGGTATTATGATCTTGTGGAATGTATACAATTTACCCTTGTTCATTCAAATGCCGGTTTCTCTACCTACTATCTGGTTTCCATCTGGACATTGCATTGTTTTATTCTAAGGATCACCTGCCTCAAGTTTGTGTAAACATGACACCATTTGTTCTCTGTATTGTCAACAGCAATGTTGAGAGTAAGGTAGGACATCCTGGTCTGGAGGGGAGGAGAAAGAAGCGAGTGGGAGGAGTCAGAGAGCACTGGGAGGAAAGGACTTGGAGACAGCAGAGATGAACCAACTGAACCTAAGATATGACTAAAAAGCAAGTAGTGTTAGTATTTCCTACACGAGCCCTTCCCAGGGTTTCGGCAACAAATGTTAGGATTTAGATAAAAATGCTATGCACACAACCAATCTTAAATCCAATGAGGTTTATTGGATAGAGATGGGGGGGGGGTAGAGACATGGTGTGGGGGCACCCTGACAGAGAGGGGAGAAAAGGAAAAAGCAAAAGAACAAGACAGCAAAAGGAAGGGGGGAGTGGTCAACAGGTCACTATGTACCTGACCCAGATGATGTCATAAGACATAGGTAGTGACATAGGATGTTGTCAGGACCCTGAAGGTCCCTAAGGAAAGGCCAGTTGAATTGCCTGCACAACGTAACATTTATAATGTGGGAAATCTGAATGGAGGAAGTTATGTGGGCTTAGAGGTTTAGGATGGAGTAATTATTGCCCAACATTGTGCTCTAAGTTAATTAAATAAGTCCTAGTCTCTGTGTGATGATTTGGGTGTACAGCTGGTTTAGGAATAATTGCTGTTTAACTAAAAGATAAATCAATATTAAGTATTACTAGTCAGATAGGCTAGGGTCAGATGGCAGGGTAGGAGAACCTCCCCTATCAGTGGACTTGGAGAGGGGCATGGGAGGAGATAAAGGAGGGTGTGTGGGATTGGGAGGGATCGAGGGAGGGGGCTACAGAGCTGGGATACAAAGTGAATAAACTGTAATTATTATAAAAAAGAAAAATTAAAAATATTAGTAACCAACAAAAACTATATGAAAAAGCTTTTCTCAATAGAAATTAAAATTATTAAAGAAATAAAACCGTGCTGTGGTACTAGGTGGGCTGATTAGTGGCACAGGGTTTTCTCGGCATGTACAAAGCTTCGCATTCAATCTTTTGTATGAAAGTAAGCAAAAAACCCACACCTAAACTAAGGGCTTGAGGGACTGCACTAATCGTTTTTGCCCTGTATGAGGAACTGAAGTTGACTCTTGCGCACCTCTGTAAAAGCCGAGTGTGTGCAGGTAGCCCTAGCGTAGGGGAATGAAAACAAGCAGGTGAAATTGCTTATCTGCAATCTAGTCCAGTCAATCAGTGACTCCAGGTGCACTGAAAAGCTGGCTCAAACAAGGTGCACAGCAATAACGGAAGACAGCTGATATCAGCTCACACACACACAAACACACCAACTTCTATACACAAAATAAGATGAAACAAAACAAACCATCAAAACCCCACAATGTATTGAAGGCAAAGACTCACTGTGCAGCGGAGAGAATATAATGCATAGCGACATCTCCAAACAAGATCATCAAGCGCTTCCGGTCATCCAACTTGCCCTGGACCCAATTTTAGGATAATATGGTCATACATACTACAGTACAACCCCTACCCACCCCCACAAAAAGCCTCTCATAGTACTGATACCTTCTATATCTAGTTGACATCATAGTGAACTTTAAACTTTAATACTACTTTAAGTATAAAATGACAAAAATCATGGTAATTTCAAGGACCAGGAGGTTATTAAATCTAATAAATTTCCATTTATTATGCCAATGAGTCCAACATTTCAGTGTTGCAAACTTTTGTCTAAACAAAGCAACTAAGTTGGGCTCAAGGGATAAAATCAAACTTTAAACACAAGAAACACACAGCTGAAAGCATAGAATGGGTTTTCTATATGGGTTTGAATGGGAATGTACTCCATTTTGGTGGTGCTGCCCGGGAAAGGCGTGGAGCCTTTAGGAGGTGCAGCCTTGCTGTACAAGTACCATGTGTGGGGGTTGGGAGCTTCCCAGCATGTACAGCCTTTCCTAGCTTCTAGTCCTGTTTCATACTCTTGTCACCAGGCCTTGATGAACTCTCATTCCCCTGGAACCTGAGGTCACATGGACACTAATACAAAGTGGTTACTTACTTTTCTGCTGACTGCAATGAGCAGACACTCAGAGGCTCCCAACTGCAGCTCTTGCTCATTGAGAAGCAGGCACAGGGTCTCCATGAGTTTACAGTTTTCAGCCGTGATGTGGTTCAAAGACACCCAGTCAATGTAGCCTGCTAGAGTGTTCAGGGTTGCGATGCTTACTCGACAGTTTGCTTGAGCCTGTGTGAAATCACTGTTGATTATGAGGTACTGACAGAACTAAGGCTTCAATCAAACTTATATTTTCAAGTTCTAAAATAAAAATAATTTTTTCAAAAAGAAGTTTCCCTATAATTATGGACAGGGAGCTCAAGTTTGCTTCCTAATATACAACCATTTCTTAGCACTCTCAGTAAGAACATACTGTCAAGTATGGCCACTTCCTCTTCTTTCAAGAAGTCCCACCCATCATTGCCTCCCACCCCAAGCTAAGTGAAAAAACAGAAAATTCCCCCCAAGGTGGAGGCCATGAGGTAATTCTATCCATACCTGAGCCTTTAGGAAGTTCAGTTCCACACAGTTCTCTTACCTCTGCCTCCTTAGAAGCATCAGTTTTCTGAAAGAAAATGAAGAACTCAAGGTTTTAATGAGGAAAAGGCCAGGCAGTAACTTTCTATCCTCTAATTCAGGGACTGGAATGATGATGGTCTTACAGAAACCCAACCTGTTTGATTTATTTTCAGACAAGATTTTCCTGTACAGTTCTGCTGTGCCTAGAATTCATTACACACCCCAGGTTATCCCCAACCTGATAGGATCTCTTGCTTCAGCCCTGGCTGTCCTAGAACTTGCTTTGTCAACCAGGCTAGCCTAAAAACTCACAAAAATCCATTTGCCTTTACCTCTTGAGTACTGGGATTAAAGGTGGGCACCACCATGCCATGCTAACTTTTTCTTTTAAAAAGATTTTTATTCCATTCATGTGAATATGTGTGTATATGTGTGCCAGTGGGGGACAAAAGAGGGTGTCAGATCCCTTCAAGATGGGAGTTACAGTTATGAACTGCCATGTGGGTGATGGAACGGAAACACAAGTCCTCAGTACTCTGTACTTAGGAGCCACCTCCCAAACTCCAACTTTCAAATGCCTTCTTCTGAAAAATGGTTTCTAGAAATGAAAACGATGGGAAAGACAGCATCTGACACTTTTCTGCAGATGGAAAGCCCCTCTAAGAAAAACATAGTATCACACAACACACTGTGATTTTACACTGCAGGTTAGGGGACCAAAAGAACACCATGATTTATCAGGACATTACTGTTAACTCATCACAAATCTACAATGTTTTTGTTGCCGTTATTATTTTATTAATTTATGTGTATGGAAATTTTGCCTGCATTATGTTTGAGAACCAAGTGTATGTCTGGTTCTTGAAGAGGCCAGAAGTGGGCATCAGAGCCAGAGCCTCTGGGACTAGATTTACAGATGGTTGTAAGATGCCATGGGGGTGCTGGGAATCAAACCTGGGTGTTTGGGAAGAGCTGCCAGTGCTCTTAGCTACTGAGCCACCCCGGCCCCTCTAGAGTCGTAATAACACATAGTAACCTGAACTTTTATGCTTTTGTTAGTTCTTGGAGACAAAGTCTCACTATGTACCCCAGTTAACCTGAAACTCACTAGTAAACTAGGCTGGCCTGGAACTCCAGAGATTTGCCTGTCTCTGCCTCCTGTGTGCTAGGAACAAAGGTATATGCCACCACGTCTGGCTTTTACACTATTTTTATAGAATGTCCTTATTTTGAAAGGAATTGACATGTAAACTCACTGGTGCTGAATATCTGAAAAAACAGGTTTAATTTCTCTCCTGCCATTTCCTAGAAACTTTGCTTGTACGGTGGCCTTTCCTCCTGAATCAAAACACTAATTTTCCCCATAAAAGGCATTTTCACAAAAACAATACAAAACAAATTCAGATCAAAGACAGGACCTTTGCTGCACACAGTGGTCTGTATTCCCAGCTACTTAGGAGGCTAAGGCAGGAAGGATCACAAGTTCATGGTCTGCTTGGGCCAAGAACAGGGTCAAGAACAACTCTGGCAACTTAGTAAGACCTTTACTCAAAACAAAAAGTAGCGTGCTGAAGTTAAGAGGTTCACCGCAGAGTGCTTGCTTAGCATATAAGCAAGTTGCAATTTCCGGTTTGGGAGAAGGAAGACAGGAGGTTCTAGGGTGGGAATCCATACCATTTGCTGGTACTTGTTTACATTTTCTTGAAGTGTATTGAGCAGAAAATTAAGGATTCTTTCCATGTTCTGCGTTAATGTTTGCTGAATGTCCCTTCTTCTTTGCGTGGGGAGTGTCTGAAAGGTCACAACATCCTCTGCCAGTCGCAAAAGGATGAACATCACTAATTCCCTCTGTGTTTCCTAGGCCAAGAGAAAGAAGCTGGTTAAGCGAAAGCATGCTGTTAGGTACATATGCCAACAGACAACCTGCTACTGATAAAACCATGAACTCTTAAACCCTTTAAGTCTGTTCTAACATAAGCACATGCAGCTAGAACATATGGACTCCATACCCCTTGCCTGGAGAGAGTGTCCAACTCCATGAGCATATCAGGCCAGTGCTGTGGCCATTCTCGTTTGATCATCTCCACCACAATTCTAGACAGAACATCTTTAATGTGGTTCTCCTCCTCCAAAATATTCAGTGTTCCCTGAAAAAGAAAACAAGAGATTATGAACACCTGCTTTCTAAGCATGAAAACTGGGCTATGAAAACACAAAACTTGGACTTTGTAGTCTGTAGTCCAGTTGGTACAGTGTATGCTGGGGCCTGGGTCTGAGCCCTAGGAGGATGCAAACTGTGTGTGGGAGCACACACCTGCAATCCCATACATAGGAAGTGGAGGTACGAGGATCTCAAGTCATCCTCTGCACCAGTGAGATGGCTCAACAGGTTAAATCAGCCTGGGGACGTGAGTCAACTCCAGGAACCCATGGTAGAAAGAGAACTGACTTCTGAAAGTGGCCCTCTCACCTTCAGCAGTGGCCTGTGCTATGCCCGTGCATGCTTGTACACACAATGACAGAAATGAGTGGGCATCCTCTGCTGTGTATCAAGTTTGAGGCCAGCCTGAGCTACAAGAAACCCTGCTTCAAAAAAACGGGGTGAGGCGGGTTTCAGGAGATGGTCCCAAGGCTGACAACCTCAGTTCCATGCCCAGAACCATATGGTGAAATGAGAAAACTGATTCCTTCAAGTGTTTTCTGACCTCCCAACACACGCCTTGGTGCCCACACCACACCCAACCCACCACATAAACGTAGTTGAAAAAAATTTTTTTAAAGTACAACACTGATCATCAGGCCTCTTTTCAACCTAAACCTGTTCTCCATGTCTGAGTCACTTGTCCTGCATTCTCACTGATCACTGTTCTCACCTAAAACATGAATGAAGGTTCCAACAGCTAATAAATGGCTGACACAGAGCCAGGAAAACATTGCTGCTCTTGTTCACAAACTGAAGAGACTTTCATACTGCTTTTTGAAGGCCAAGATAAAATACAGAAAAAAGGTATGTCCTGGGAAACTGATAAACCAGAAGGGCATTGAGCAACAGTACGGTACCAGCAGTTCTAATATTAAAACAGAAAGATAAACCAACACCATACTCCAAGAACGTAAACTTTAAAACTGGTGATCCATCACTGCTAATCTCCTTAGGACTAGGAAATTACAAGTTTTAACTAGCTAAACTAATCTGTAAGTTGGCAAAGCATCGCTTTCCTATTAAAAGTAGCACAATACCAGGTTGTTAATGCTTGCCTGTAATTCCTGCACCCAAGAGGGTCAGAAATTGGAGTTTGTTCTCAGCTACATAGCAAGACGGAAGCTACCTTGGGCTTCATGAGATACCGTCTCAAAAAGCAGCTACACTAAATACGCAGGGATCTCCCTTTCATACCCTTTGTTATGAAAAGACAGACATGGTGGTTGATGCCTGCGATCCCAGCACGCAGGAGGCTGAGAGGACTGCTGTCACATGAAGACAGTATGAACTACAGAGTGAAGTCCCGTCTCAAAAAGGAAAGGGCGACCAGGCATGGTAGAGCACACTTTGAATCCTAACACTTGGTAGGCAGAGGATAGTTTGAGACCATCCAGAACTATACAGTGAGACTATGAAATTATAGAAGTAAAAAGGCCATCAATTTATAGCACGTTTGAAGTCTTATTAATGGTTGAAACTAATCCATTCTATGATTTTCATCACATGGATCATTGTAATTCGGTTTAGATAAAAGGAAAAAAGATTCAAAGTAAATAGTGTTGTGATCATCTAATTTACACCTAAGAATCTTATTTTTTGTTTTTAGGCAGAGTATCTCTATGTAGCACTATGTAGACCAGACTGGCCTCAAATTCATTGAGATCTGCCCACCTCTGCCTACCAAGTGCTGGAATAAAAGCACCACATCTGGCTTTGTCTAAGAATCTCATTCATTTCTGAGCATCTTTAATCTCCACACTGTCTGACCTATGTGGAAACCACGACCTTTTACAGAGATGTATAAGAGCACACATTTCCCAATAACCCTTCGCTCACATTTGCAATTAGCTCCATGACACTGTTCTTCAGATAGACCTTCTCCAATCGAGACATGCTGTTCCAGCGAAACCTGACCAACAAAACAGAAAATCAACAAAACCACATCACAAGCCTTTTCTTCAAAAGAGAGTATGTTTCCTGCTTTACACTATGCCAGAAGTTTCACTAAGAAATTATACTTTTGGCCGGGAGTGGTGGCTCAGCTTTTATCCTAGCACTCTGGAGGCAGAGACAGGCACATCTCTGCGAGCTCAAGGCCAGCTTAAATTGTATAGTAATTTCCAGGACAGCCAAGGCTACACCGAGGCTTGGTCTCAAAGATTAAGAGCACTTGCTGCTCCTCCAGAGGGCCTGAGTTCAATTCTCTACTACCACATGGTGACTCATAACCATGTATTTTGAGACCTGTTGTCTTCTTCTGGCCTGTAAGTATACACTGTTTACAGACAGAACACTGTATACGTAATAAATAAATCTTTAAAAAAAAAAAAAAACTATACCAAACCAACAAAAACAAAATAAGTAAATAAATAAATTAATAAGTTTTTTTTTTTAAAGGGAAATTATACTTCTGAGGCTGGAAAGATGTCTCAGTAGTTAGGAGGACCTGAGTTTGGTTACCAGCACTCATGTTAGGCAGCATGTAAAAAAAACCTGAAAGCTCTAGGAGGATCATATACCCGTGTATCTGCACACACAAGCACATACCACACAAGTACATGTTAATTAAAAAAAATAAAATCTTAAAAACATTCTTGGTGCTGGAAAGATGGCCCAGCGGTTAAGAGCACTTTCCGCTCCTGCAGAGGACCTAAGTCCCAGCACCTTCATGGCAGCTCATCACCATCTGTAACTCCAGTTTCAGGGGATCCAATACCTTCTTCTGGCCTCGGTGGGCATTAGGCATGTACACAGTGCACATACAAACAGGGACGCAAAGCACTTAGACACATAAAATACATAAATAAATCTAGTTAAAAATTCTATGTCTGATGGTGCACTCCTCAGAGAATGGACAAAATAGTCCACATTGAACCAGAACAGTAACAACAGGAAAATTCTTGAGAAGTTTTATATATATTTTTTGTGCATTACTTAACATTTACATGATTCATGTCACAAATCAGCTCTTCTCCTTGAATCTGTTGATACTCCAAAGGCAAAAATTCACTTGGCCATCTACAACAACATAGCTGCTTCCAAAAAAAAAGTTTTGTTTGTTTTTAAGGTTTGGTTTCATGGGACAATGTTTCACTCTGTAACCCATTACACTAGAACTAAGTAGCCTAGGAGGACCTGCGCTTGTGGCCACCTTCCTGCTTCACTCTGTGCTAAGCATTAGAGAGGGGAACCACCATGCCTGGCTTGTCCAATACTTAACATTTGCAAACACACTTTACACAGATGACTTAACTGGAGCAAGATAAAAATCCTGAGTTCTGGTCATGTGTTAGCGATCATTCTGTTCTTTCTAGTCACTGGAAAAGCAGCTGTGTAGGTCATAAAAGGGTTAAGAGAGTTGTTCTCGTCAACAGACTGCAGTGTCCAGAGTTCCTTACTTGACAACATGTTCCAGGATCTGAAGGCCAAAATGTCTGACGATAGCAATTTGTGTTTTTTCAGCCAACTTCAAGCCGCATGGAACACAGATAGGGCACTTTTCTTTAAACTCTTCACAAAACTGAAAGAAGAAAAGTTAGTATTTCCATGGGGAAACATGACAGAACGAAGACTAAAAATCCTAAGAAAATTCCAACTTTAACTGATTATGTATGTGTGTTACTGGGAACTACACCTTCATGTGTAAAGCAAGCATGATATCGCTAAACCATATCCTCAGCTTTATCTCTTTAGTGTATGCATGCAGTGCTTTCATGTAGGTCATAGCTGCACAGGCAGATGGAAGCCAGTGACTGAAGCCGGATGTCTTTTTCTCTTTGCTGTTTTGAGAACCTAGAACCTGATTTGCTTAGCCTGCCTGGCCAGCAAACTCAGGGATTTGCTCTTCTCTTCCTCCCTTATACCTGGACTACGGCACCAGCCATAATAGCAAGTACTTGACTCTTTGTGCCATCTCCCCAGGCCTTTCCGTTCATTTTTTGAGAAAGGGTCTCACTAAGTTTCCTTTGACTCACCTGCCTCAGTCTCCCCAGAAGCAGGGATTACATGCCTGTACCACCCGGCCTGTCCTTTTAGCTCCATTTTTAAATTGCAAAATTTAGATTAGTGTTACTGATACTTTCCATTTTGATAGTAGTTATGTTTACACTAAAAATAAAATGGATCTAAAAGGGTGAAAAACTGTTAAAAATATACCCATAGAGGTGGGATATCAATTCCTAGAATTAGCTTGAAAAACTACAGGTGAAAGGAAGAAACAGTAAACAAGCAAATCTGTGTATCAGTTGAGTTCAGGTCACCGGCCTATTCAAGACCACGGTGGTATTCTATTTCCGTGTCTACGTAAAATCCACAATAAGAAAACAAACAGAATGCTGGGCGTGGTGGCTCTAGCTTTTAAACCCGGCACTTGGGAGGCAGAGGCAGGCAGATTCTCTGTGAGGCCAGCCTGGTGTAGAAAGGCGGTTCCAAGACAACCAGGGCTACACACAGAGAAACCCTGTTTCACATCAAACCGAACCAAACCAAAACAAAGAGCACACAACTGTCTGGTTCCAAACAACTATGTCGGTGCTCACTCTAATGCGGGAAAAAGCTCTGTTGCAGGTATTAGCGTTCTCCAATAGCAAAACTTGAGCTAGACCCGGGGGCAGAGCACCTGGGACTCAAGAAAACTACTTCCAGGAAACCAAAGTGCCCTTGTGAAAATGCAAAGCCAGTGGTAAAACTCATCTTTGCGCAAAAATAGCCGAAGAATCTCACAGCTGTAAACATGGAAGGAGTGTACAAATCAGCCGAAAGATGCCCAAGATTCGAAAGGGACAGAGGCTTGTTAAGGATGTAAGAAAATGGACACTCGGGGATCTGGAATAAGCACGAATCAGTAGGGAGGAATGAGGGTGGCATTGGGAGAAGAATTTGCACGTGCGCTCCCCGAACGCCAGAGAATGTGAGGCTTCCTCGGGCGTCAGAGCCGGCGCAGGCTGCGGTGGTGGAGATCGCGGTGTGGTATAGAGTGAAAAGAAGTGAGGAGTGGGCAGAAGGGTCACTGAGGAGCGGCTAGGGAATGGGCAGCAGTTAGGGACCCTAACGTGCGCTGCAAAGACAGGCACGCAAGCAAGATAAGACCCAAGTGGGAAGCGGTGAGGGCCGCGATTAGAAGCTCCCCTCCCCTCCGGGAGTGGGAGGTCCAAGGGCCGCAAGGGCGGGAGACGGCCTGAGTTTGGAGAGGCCACGGGGGAAGCCTGGGAGAGGGGTCTCGGGGCAGGCCCAGGGCGCCAGGACCCCAGCTACCTTGAGGGCTTCCAGCCGGTAGCGCTGGGTGGAGCTGGGGTCCATGATGACCATCACCGCTTTCACTAGCTCCTCGCAGAGCGCGTTCACTTGTTCCATCTCCATGGCTAGAGCCGGGAACACCACCGCCGTCCCAGGAGCACGAGGTGCGCACGGCTCCCTGGCGGGACCACACGTTGATACCGGGCCGCGGCGGGCTGGGGGTGGGGAACAGGAGGAGGAGCGTGAGTACCAGAGGTTGGAGCTAGGAAGAACCCGGCGCTGCGCACGCGCCGGAGCCGCGACTGCGCACGCGCGCGCGGAAGTGGCGGCTCAGCGAGGCGGACGCGCCTGGCTGGGCGGGGCGGAGGGGGCGGAAGTTCCGCGACGCGCAGGCGCGTCAACCGTTCCTCACCGGCGCGCGCGGTGCTGAAACTTGGCGTCTCCTTCGAGCTTGCTGTTAACAGGGTGCGAGCCCTCCAGGCTGCGGCGGCCGGGATCCCAGGCATCCCTGAGCTAGTCTCCGCCGTCACTGACCCGCTCCTGGGAAGTCGACGAGTCCCGTCTGGACGCTGTCGTTTTCCTTCCGGGGGACTCAGCCCGGGGTCCGCCGCGTCGCCCTGGACAGTTTTGACAGGTGCCTGTCGCCACGGTAAGGACGGCAGAACGCGGTTCGGGGATCGCCGTGTAGGGCTGCGTCTTGGCTGTTGGTGTTCCTTGGAGTGACTCGGGGTGCAGTGGGCCGAAATGAAAGCGTGCTTACCCGGGAGAGAAGGGCCTGAGGTTCTCGCTAAGGGGAGTCCTCTTGTAGAGAGGATCGCTTTTCTGGTCGCTTTTGAGCGTGTTACTACACCACGACCGACTCCGAACGTGTGTTGTACAGAATGGGATGAACGGAGATGTTTTGAAAAGGCGCCCCGCTATGCCTCTGGGAGACCGAGGCAGGAGGATTGCTTCAGGTTTGAGCTGTAACGCGAGACCCTGCCTCTCAAAAGAAAGCCGAAAAGGAAAGAAAAAAAAAAAAAAGCCAAACCCAAATTCATGCAATCCTCTCTGATACAGTTTCGGCGCCGTGTTGATCTATCAACAATATATACGATAAATACAAAAGGAACACAGCAATTGAAGGGCTTAACAGCTTCGTTATGTTATCCTTCATGTTTTATGAGGTGTTTTTTTTCCCCCCCGCTTAGTAAAATGTTTGCTGCCCTTAAATCACAGTTTTACCTCTGAAATTTATATCGAATATACTTACCCTGTATTGATTGTGGCAACGCATTTGCCATTTTCTGGCCTTATCTGTTGCAGTATTACAGAAAAGCCACTTCAAAAGAAAGGGATGCCTGCCTGGCTTACGGGTTTTGGTTTTGTGTGTGTGTGTGTGTGTGTGTGTGTGTGTGTGTTTAACTTAAGAGCACTTTGTTTTAGATGAGTAATTAGTTGGATTTGTAAGAGTTAATGCCTCGAACATTCAAAATTTTCTTAATCATTTGTTTTCTTTACGTTAACGTGCCTTTGTAGTTGTAGTTGGTTGGCACTATTTTCAACGTGAATGTTCTTTTGAAAAAATCGTTTAAAGTTACAGTTGGGCACTAGCTCACTCATCTGTATAACCTGTTTCTTGTATTTAAAGCATCAATTTCCTGTGTTTCTGTGAAATTATTATTTATGATAGGCCATTGGTATGCAAAGCTGCTGCGGATTGGAACTGTCTTGAGAACCTTTAAAAAAATCACGATGCCAGCCAGGCATGGTGGCACTTGCCTGTGATCCCAGTTCGAGGCCAGCCTAGTCTGCAAAGCAAGTCCAGGATAGCCAAGGCTACACAGAGAAATCCTATCTTGAAAAAACAGTAAATAAATAAAAAGGAAAGGAAAGAAACACTGTCTTGGAAAAAAAAATACATGACCATGGTGGCATGTACCTATAATCTCAGCATTTAGCAGGAGGACCAAAGAGTTCAAGGTCATCCTTGGCTACAGAGCAAGTTTTGAGAACAATTTGGGATACATGACATTCGGTCTTTAAAAGGGGGGCGGGGTGTAGAACCACTCTTTAAAACAAAGAACTTGCAAAACTAGAAAATCCCTGAACATCACAAAGATAGTTTTCACAGGGAGGATCTATTAATGCTTAGTTATTGAAAATTTGCAGAGAAACAAAGTATGTACACAGTATTAGATTATCCTCTTTATTTTCTTCTTCTTCTGACTTTCTATGTAGTCCAGGCTGACCTTGAACTTAAAATCTTGGCTTAGCCTCTTGAATGCTGGGATTTCAGTAGTGTGGCACCATGCTCTATATAAAGATGCATTAAAAAATTATTTCAGAATAAAAAAATTGCATGATGAAAGTTGTGGTGGCAGAAATCTCTAGTCCCAGCACTCAGGAAGCAGAGGCAGTTGGATCTGTGAGTTGAAGCTAGCCCAGTCTACATAATAAGTTAAAGGGTATCTAGAGCTACACAAGGGGATCCTGTCTCACCACTACCCTCAATTTTGCATAAATGCTATGATGTTGTATATATTTGTTGTCTTTGTAGATTCACAGAGATTGATCCAGGGCACCCTTCCTGAGGTCTGCAGATGCCTGGGTCTCTTGTGTAAAATGCCATGTGTAGCATTTGTATATGACTTATGCCTTTATATATATAGACACACACACAGAGTCACTTGTTCTTTTAAGATTTGTTTATTTATTACATATGCAGCGTTCTGCCTGCACGCCAGAGGAGAGTACCAGATCTCATTATAGATGGTTGTGAGCCCCCATGTGGTTGCTGGGAATTGAACTCAGGACCTCTGGAAAAGCAGTCAGCCCTCTTAACTTTGGAGCTTCTTCTCCAGCCCACACATAGGCACTTGGAATGATGCATGCTTGTAATCCTATCACTTGAGGTAGATGCAGGAAGATCAAACAGTCTGAGCCAAGTGAAACTATATTTAAAGCTGTAAATACTCACTACCTTCGTAAAATTGTACTAGTTTATTCTCATGTCAACAGAAGACGAAAATGCCTTTTATTCTTCTTAGTTTCCATGCTTCTATTGTTGCGGCTCATCAATTAGAATGTAGAAATATAGTTGTTAGTGTTTTGAGACAACAGGGTAGAACTGAAAGATCTGCCTGTCTCCACCTCCTGAGTACTGAGCTCAAAGATGTGTACTATTACACCTGGTATAAATACAATGGGAATTTTTTTATTTCAAACTATTTTTCTGTTTATTAAATATCTTCCAGAAATAATGGCTCCTGGACAGGATCGAGTGGTTGCTCTTGTAGATATGGATTGTTTTTTTGTCCAAGTGGAACAGCGGCAAAATCCTTATTTGAGGAATAAACCTTGTGCAGTTGTACAGTACAAAACATGGAAAGGTGGTGGGTATGTATCATTGATTGTGTCAAAACTGGCTATATTAGTATATTTTGGGGGGGTGGGTGCATGGGTGGAATTGGAGGTTAATGTTGAAGGTCTTCTTCAGTTGCTTTCTACTTTATGTTTTGAGAGTCTTTCATTGAACCTGAAGCTCACTGATTCAGCTAGGCTGGTGAGCCAGCAAACTCCAGGGATCAGCCCATCTCTGCCTTCCCAGACCTGGGATGAAAGGCATACTATTGGACCCAGCTTTTTCTGTGGGTCCTGGGGATCCAAACTCATATCTGCTTGCTTGTGTGGCAGGCACTTAACTGAGTCATCTCTCCAGTCCCTCCTAGTATTTTAAAAATATTTTTATGTGTATGAGTGTTTTGTCCCCATGTGTGTCTCTGTACCACCTGCATAAGGTACCCACAGAGGCCAAAAGAGGGTGTCAGATCTATAAGAACTGGAGTTACCATATGTGTGCTGGGAATATAACCAATCAGTGCTCTTAATACCTAACCATCACCCCAGACCCCACTAGCATTTTAATCTATGGAAACTCAATGGTTCTGTTCTAGGTCTTGTTTTTGAGATTTTTGAACTGCTGTGTCTGGGATTGAATAATAGCATCATGTAATGTGTTTGGTTTTGTTTCCTTTTCTCCCCCCTAACTTTAGAATTATTGCAGTGAGTTATGAAGCTCGTGCATTTGGGGTCACTAGAAATATGTGGGCAGATGATGCTAAGAAGTTATGTCCAGATCTTCTCCTGGCACAAGTTCGTGAGTCCCGTGGGAAAGCCAACCTCACCAAGTAAGCAAAAAACATCATAAAAGAACATAGAGGAGTTAGGAAGTGTTTTGCGGGTACGGGAGTGTGACTCAGTGGAAGAGTGGTTGCCTAGCATTCAGGAGCTCCTAGGTTTAATAACAAGGAACACATTTAAATTAAAAAAAAAAAAGGTACGGGTGATACTTATTACTGCTGCTCTGTCTGCTTCTTGCAGTGTGCTCAGTAAACTGTTGTTTAAACTAATGCGAAAACGTCTGTCAGCATTCTGTCTCTGAGTTACTTTATGTGTATTACTTTATGTGTACTTCAGTAGTAACAGTTTTATTATTGCCTGTAATAGTTCTTGCCTTTAAGGAACCACTTATTTTCCTTGTTTAAAAATCAATCATTATGGGGAAATGAAAAATGGTCCAATATTTAAGAGCAGGTACTATTCTTGTAGAGGACCTAAGGTTCCCAGCATACACACTGGGCATTTACAGCTGCTTATAACCCCAGCAATAGAGGGGTCTGATGCCTCTGGCTTCTGAGGACATTTGTACTCAGGTGCACATATTATACCCTTCCCCCATTCATATAATTTTAAAAATAAATAAAATCTCTTGGTTTTTTGTTTTGTTTATTGAGACAGGGTGTGTAGCCCTGGCTGTCCTGGAACTTGCTCTGTGTACCAGGCTGATCTTGAACTCCTGAGTGCTGGGATTGAAAGCATGTGCCACTGCTGCCCAGCTGAATCTTTTTTCTTTTTAATTAGTTATTATGGGGTTGGTGAGATGGTTCAGCAGGTGTTCATACCTGGACCCATACGGTGGAAAGGGAGAAACCGACTACTGCAGGTTGTCTTATGACACATTAGATAGATAGGTAGATAGACAGACAGAAAGAAACACTTGTTAGTATTAAAACCTGTACTGGGCCAGTGTGATGGCTCAGTATGTAAAGGTGGTGGAAGGAGAGAACCAACTCCCAGAAGTTGTCCTCTGACCTCTACATATATGCATGCACACATGGGCACATACATCATAAAAGCATTAAAAAATATAAATTACACAGAGGCTAGAGAGATGGCTCAGTAATTAAAAAGCTCTTGTTGTTCTTCCAGAGGACCCCAGGTTCAGTTCCTAGCAGCCATAACTGTCTTTAATTCTAGTTCCTGGGAATCCAAAGACCTTTTCTGGCCTATGTGCATACCAGACACATAAAATACAAATTGTAAGTGCAGGACACTCTGGAGAGTTGGCTCTGGCGAAGAGCACTTGACATAAGTAACTTAAATGAGTGTAAAATTAATGGTTTTTCCAGGGAAGGTTGAGTCAAACTGACATGTTAGTGGGGTATCTAGGATTGTTACAGTGGAGGAGGAGGTAAGGAGAGAAAGAATTGAATAAACTCAAAGGAGATCACTTTATCATTTTTTCTTTTTTTTTTTTTTTTTCCAGTTCTGCAACTCTATTTGCCATTCAGCAGGTTAGTTCTCACCCACACTGACTGTAGATTTTTGAATGTGGTAACAGGCATAAGTTACCAATGTGTAGAGCCTGACGGGTGAATCCTCATTACGTTTTCTGGACAAACATACGGGGATATGGTGTGGAGTATTCCTTACCCTTCTGGCCCACACAGCATTATTGAGCCTGGTATCAGTGTGCACATCTACAGGCCCATCTCCTTCATAGGAATTTACAGGTTTCCTTGCCTGAGGCGCGTCTTGAAGCCCACTCCATAAACGTGCCTGTGGATGTTGGCAGTGCCACCCTGCTTCTTGCCGCCTTCTTTGTGGGATCCATTTTGCTGGGCACAGGTTGGAAGGGCAGGAGCTGCTTTTTGTTTTCTTTTTTTTTTCCTTCATTTTTATTTCATGTGCATTGGTGTTTTGTCTGCATGTCTATGTGAGGATGTCAGAATGCCTAGATTCATGTATGCTTAGCAAATATTCTACCAACTGAGCTGTATCCCCAGCTCAAAGAGTTTATGTAGTTTAAGATCATACAGTTGAATGGAAAACTGGAGATTCACATCTATTCTTTTCAGATTCTAGTATCTATCTGCATTCTCACAGTACACTATGTTGTATGGTATGTATAGGCATCAGGCTTTGACTTGGGACTTGAAATATTTCTGAATCGACCTGTGAACTGGAAGTCTAAAGATATAATTGACAAAAGATTAATAGCTTGCTGAGCAGTAGACAGAAGCAGGTGGAACTCTGAGTTCAAGGTCACCCTCGTCTGCAAAGTTCAGAACAGCCAAGACTATATAGAGGAAGCCTGTCTTGAATAACCAGCATGTAGGCAGACATGGTCCTGGAGGGGCCGAGGGCTCTACATCTTAATCCACAGACAGTGGAAGGAGACTGAACATAGCTGGAGCATAGAAGACCTCAAAGCCCACACCCACAGTGACACTTTTCTTCTAACAATGCCACATTTATTCCAACAAGGCCACAGCTCCTAATAGTGCCATTCCCTATGTGCCAATCATATGAGAACCATTCCTATTCAAACCACCACATACACTATTTGCAAAAACATGTGCAATATAGTTTTTCAAATGTCCTTCAAAATAAATAACTTGCCTGACAGGCTATAAAGACATACCAGCAACTACAATAGAGTACCCTCTTCCAGCTTTCTGTACGAGTGTATTGCATGCTATTTGTTGTTGTTGTTTTTGTCCTTTGAGGCTTTTTTCCTAATGCAAATACAGATTGTAAGAGAAAAGTCAAATCTATAATTCTCATTTGATGACATTTAGGAACAGTAATTATAGAGTAAGTGAAGACATGCAAATATTTCCATTTTTATAAAAAATATAACAAAAACAAAGAACTTTAAATTATATAGCAAATTCAAACCAAAGTAAAGGAAACATTCAGATTGTTGTAGAAAAACTAGCTATATGGCTAGAAAAGCCATTTATAGTTTGTCTCACTTTGCTTTCTATTGTTGTGATAAAACACTGACTGAAAAACAACTTAGAGAGGAAGGGGTTTATTTGATATAAAGATCACATAGTTCAGCTGGGTGCACTCTGGGAGGCAGAAGCAGGTGGATCTTTGTGTGTCCAAGGCCAGTCTGGTCTACAGAGTGAGTCTGGAACAGCCAAGGCTACACAGAGTTTATGTCTTGAAAAACAAAACAAAGCAAATCACATAGTCCATCTTTCTTTTTAAATAAGTTTTTGAGATTATAATTGCATCACTTTTCTTTTTTTCTTCTTCCAAATCTCCCTTGTATAACCCTCCCCCCTTTTCAAATTCATGGCCTCCTTTTCTTTAGTTGTTTATTTATATATATATATATACACAGCCTAGGATACCTGCCCAGAAGTAGCACTGTCCTCTGAACTGGGCCTTCTCACAGCAATCAATCAAAAACTGCCTCACACACTTGCCTACAGGACAATCTGACGGAGGTGTTTTCTCAGTTGAGTTTCTCGTTTCCCAGATGGCACTAGTTTTTATCATTGACAGAACACTATCCAATGTTTTAAATAGATCTATGATGAGATGGCATTCCTCTAAAGAAGGTAGCCCACCGCCCAGAAGTGTGATCACATTCTAGGCACTTGTCTTCATAATTTGAATAATAGTATATCCAAAGTGATTGTCTTATATTAGCCAAACACTATTGACTGAAATTGAGGTCCATAATCAATTTATTAATTTGTAGTGAAGTTGCTGTCTTAAGAAAGATCTGGTCTGATGAGTGTCATGTTCTCTGTAAGTTGTGTCTTGTTTGAAGATAGACTCTAAAGCAAAAGATACAGTTGCGTGTAAATAGTAAAGGGATAAGTGAACATAGACTGTTTCATAGTGCTAGGCATTTCTCTCCTTTTTAGAGAGGTCCTGCGTGCTTTTTAACTTGGTATAATGCTAGCATTGCATGTAAAGGCTTTCCTAGCATTCTTTCATTTCCTTGTTTCTATTGCTTATCTACCTATCTGTTGTTCCCGGCAGTTAGAGAATTATCACATCTCTCTGAAGCCCCTTGTTTCTTGCGTATGGATATTCTTGTTCATTATGGGAAGAACAACATGAGGTTGACAGTCACAAGGTGGTATCTGCTTATTGCCTGCATGTGTGATACTTATACTTAGGTACCGGGAAGCTAGTGTTGAAGTGATGGAGATAATGTCTCATTTTGCTGTGATTGAACGTGCCAGCATCGATGAGGCTTATATAGATCTGACCAGTGCTGTGCAAGAAAGACTTCAAAAGTTACAAGGTCAGCCTATCTCAGCAGACTTGTTGCCAAGCACTTACGTTGAAGGGTTGCCCCGAGGCCCTACAAAAGGAGCCGAGAGCATTCAGAAAGGTACTTGTAAAGCATCTCATTACTTCTGCTTCCTGCTTTTGGAACATGCTTTGTGTGGTTATGCTGATTCTTTTTAGAATGATTAAAAGGAAATTTAAATTACCACCTGTGTGTATCATGAAAGGATATACAAAGCCTCTTATCTTTCTGGGTATTTCCATGATGAGAAGCTGTGAAATTTATATGAAAGTAAATATCTTTTTAGATATAAAACTGAGGCCGTTTACTGTTATCAATGGAAGGTCGAAGACTGACTACTTCCTTCATCTGTAGTTTAATTTATATTATTATCATTTAGTTTCTTGATTTCTTCAACAATAAGCAGAATGAGCTTTTCATTTTTTGTTTATTTTTATGTGTTTTGCCTGCATGTATGTCTTTGTACCACATGTGTGTAGTGCCTGAGGAGGCCCAAAGAAGGTATTGGATCCCCCTGGGATTGGAGTTACTAATAGTTGTGAACTGCTGTATAGCTGTTGGGAATTAAACCTGGGTCCTCTGGAAGAGCAGCCAGTGCTCTTAACTGCTGAGCCATCTCTCCAGCACCAGAATGATCTTTTAAAATGGAGGCCTTAGGAGTAGGGAGTTGACTAATTTAAAATTTTTTCTCAAAAGAGTCATTCTTTCTTTCTTTGGTTGTTTTGTTTTGTTTTCTCCATGACAGGATTTCTCTGTGTGGCCTTGGTTGTCCTGGACTCACTCTGTAGAGTCTTGGCTGGCCTTGAACTCACAGAGAGATCTGCTTGCCTGTACCTCCCTGAGTGCTGGGATTACAGACATGCATGCTACAACCAGCTTCTTTCTTTCTTTCTCTTCTTTCTTTCTTTCTTTCTTTCTTTCTTTCTTTCTTTCTTTCTTTCTTTCTTTCTTCCTTTCTTTCTGTCTTTTTGAAATTAATTTATTTACTTTACCTCCTGATCACAGCTTCTCTCCCTTTTTTCTGTGTTGCCCAGGCTGGCCTCAAATTCTCTACCCTTCTCCCCCAGCAGTGGAATTGCTACCACATGATGTGAGGCTTTGTTTGCACTGGAAACAAACCCAAGGCCTCCAGTGCACTAGCAAATGCCTGTCCTCTGAGCACATCTTCAAACCAAGGGAGAAGAGTGTGAGGTGGTTGGGCCCGTAATATTGTTTTGCGGGTATCTTACTTTTTCTGTTACTGCGCAGATACCATGACCAAGGCTCTTTATAGAAGGAAGACATTATTGGGCTTACATTCTAGTGGGTGAGTCCATGACCATTGTGAGGAGCAATAGTCAGGCAGTCGTGGTGCTGGAGCAGTTGCTGAGAGCTTATATGTTGGACAACCACCACGAAGGAGAGAGAGCTAATCTCAAAGCCTACCCCCAGGGACACACCTCCTAATTCATTCTAAACAGTTGCACCAACTGTGGATCAAGTATTCAAATATATGAGCTTATGGGGACCATTCTCATTCAACCACAACAGCAATGAAAGGCACTTACTACCTGATGACCTGAGCTGAATCCTTGCATTGTGAAAGGAAAGAACTGGCTCCTGCAAATTGTTCTTTGATGTGTGTGCCTTGGTGAACACCCTTTCCCCTAACCTATAAAATAAATACTTTTTTTTTTAATTGAGGGGGTACTAGAGCGATGGCTCAGTAGTCAGGAGTACACACTGCTCTTGCAGGAGACCCATCAGGCAGCTCACAACCACATGTAACTCCAGCTCCAAAGGATCCGATGCCCTCTTCTGGCATCTTGAGAACACCTGCGCTCAGGTGCACAGTCTATACACAGATACACATAATTAAAAGTTACAAGTATACACAGAATTGAAAACAATTTGTCTTTTTTCTCTGCATTGGTGTTTTGCCTGTATGTATGTCTGTGTGAGGGTTCCGGAACCCCTGGCATTGTAATTACAGGTGTGAGCTACCATGTGGGAGCTGGGAATTGAACCAGGAAGAGCAGCCAGTGCTCCCAGTTAGGAGCCATCTTTCCAGCCTCACAAACAATTTTTTTTAAGACTTAAAGTAGTTTAAGTAAGAAAACTTACTTAAATGTGGGTAAAGCAAGATGAGTTAAAGTAATATGGAAAATAATTTTGAAGTCTTTGTTGACTGACTACACAGTAGAAAAAAGCTAACATGAAATTCTAAGCGAGACAGAACCTTTGAGAAAGAAGATACATTTTCTTTTTTATGCCTGGTTTTTTGTTTCTTTGGAGCCAAGGTTTCTCTGTGTAACAGCCTGCCAGTGCCTCCCGAGTGCTGGTACAAAAGGCACGCGCCACCACGCCCATCCCTAGTTTGAGTCTGTACAGAATGATAAACGTGAGGAGTTATCGTCTGGTGGTAGCAGTAAAAGTGTCCATAAAGTGAGCTTAGGGTTAGAGATAAAGATGCTTGTAATCAAATTGAGCCATAGGACTACCAGTTCACCAAGGGGGGAAGTACACAGAAAGGAGAAACTTGCTCAGTTGCCTTGTGAGGGTGCTGGAGGAAGAAGACGTGCAGCAATGGAGAGAAGAGGCATCATTGGTGGCTGGCAAGTGTTTCCTTCTGTGTGCTCATCTGACCCATCTTCTCTATGTATGGTTTTTGGACTTTTACTACTCCCAGATAACTCTGAGTATATTTTCTTGCCCTATAACTATCTCATTACTGCCTCTTTAGCCCAGATGTCTGTATTTCCTGTGTATCCATTTTCTTTGCTATATAATGTTTTATTCCATTTCACAACTGTGAATTTGTGAATGATTGTTAAGTTCACTATCATGAATAGCCCATGGGGGCTGGAGAGGCGGCTCCAGAGGTTAAGAGCACCGGCTGTTCTTCCTGAGGTCCTGAGTTCAATTCCCAGCAACCACATGGTGGCTCACAACCATCTATAATGACTTCTGGTGTGCAGGTCTACATGCAGACAGAACACTATATACATAATAAATAAATAAATCTTAAGAAAAAAAAAGAATAGCCCTGAGTTGAGTTGTGAAGATGTTTTTGATTGGATGTTAAGCTACTCAGGTGGAATCATTCTTTAAAATAATGTAAATCAGTGTTTATGTAGAAGTTGAAGCTTGAGTACATTATGAATGTTTTCTGGTTTGAGAGCTTGATAGCTGGGCTGCCGGCTCCTGCCTTCTCATGCTATGGTTGTAGCTGTGCATCCCCAACACATCTGAGTATTTTCTCATGAGGGACAGTGTTCAAGAGGAAGTGTAAGGCCCTGTGCAGTGTTGGCACATGCCTTTAATCCTAGCACTTGAGAGACAGAGGCAGACCAATCTCTGTTAGTTCAAGGCCAGCCTGGTCTACAAAGTGAGCCAGGACAGCCAGACCTGCTATACAGAGAAACCCTGTCTTAAAAAAAAAACAAAAAAACAAAAAAAAAACAGCAACAAAAAAAGAGGAAGTTTAAGGAAGAAAATTTGAGAGAACATGCTTTTAAATTATTGCTAATGGGCTGAAAGTGTAGATCAATGGTAGAACATGTATCTAGCATGTTTGAATCATGGATTCCAGCCTCAGTATTGCAAAAATCAATAAATCATTATTTGTGAATGATTATTAACATCAAATATTTGCTACACATTATCACTGTACATTTTTTTAATGTTTGTTTGTCATTTACTTTTATATATATGAATGCTCTAGCTGCACATACACCTCCATGTCAGAAGAGGGCATCAGATCACACTATAGATGGTTGAGAGCCACCACGTGGTGGATGGGAAATAACTCAGGACCTCTGGAAGAATAGACAGTGCTCTTAACCTCTGAGCCTTCTCTCCAGCCCATCACTATATGTTTTAACTGAAGCTGAAACTAAGGCTGCTGGAATTGGTATATTTGAATGTGATTGGTCTTCTAAACCATGTATCTAGGACTGGTGAGCTGTCTCAGCAGGTAAAAGGGCCCGCTGCCAAACCTAACAGCCTGGGTTTGCTTTGACCCACATGTAGACAACACAAATTAAATGTGATCAGATGTTGTTATAATGAAAAAAAAATCCTAAATCGTTCGATTTTATCGATGAAGACTTGGGAGCCAGATGCTGGGGTGAAAATCTGCTAGCTCAGAGAGGCACCCAGCTGTCCTTCCTACTAAGCTCACATCCCGAAGAAAAAAGCTGAGAAGGCAAGATTAAAAAAAAAAAAAAAAAAAAAAAAGCTTGCTAGCTCATCTGACAGCCCAGGAGGAAAAAGCCAAAGAGCTAAAGGCCAAGGAGCGGAAAAGCTAAAGAGCTGAAAATGTCTCCTTCTCCATGCTGTCTTAAATATGCTTCAACTCAATGCCCCTCCTTACTGCTTAATCCCTGTCAGCTGGTTTCTTGCTCTGCCTCTTGACCTAGGGTTGACTTTATTAAATCCTGACACAGAAAGCTCTTGGATTAAAGGTGTGTGGGGGGGGGGGGAGGAGTTCACAATGGGATCAAATATCCTACAACAGTAATAAATAAAATGGAGCTGGAGAGATGACTTAGTGGTTAAACGCACTTGTTATTCTAGAGGAACCCAAGTATGGTTCCTAGAATTCACATTGTGAAACTCACAACCACCTGCAACTCCAGATCCAAAGCATCCAAAACCTTCTTCTGGCCTCCAGGTATACCCACACATAGCATGCGTGACAAATAAAAATTTTTATAATAAAACTATGTATCTAAAGAACTCGAAATCAAACGAGCTTTGCATTGAGTTATGTTGAAGAGATATTTGATTACGCTGTGAACCCTGAGGTTATTTACTGGGGAAAAAAACACCTGTTATTAGTTGTGGTTAGACTCAGCACTAATAAACACCTTTAATCCAAGAGCTTTCTGCTTGAATATTGTAAACAGGACTAAATAAAGTCAACCATGGGTCAAGAGGCCAGTTGACAGGAAGTGACATTAGGCTTGTTAAGAAACTATAGAGAGGAAGAAGTCAGAAGGATGGAGAGAGACACACACACATACACAGGAAGTAGAAGGGAGGGACATTCAGTTTGAAGGAAGTTGTTTGGGTGATTTTCTTCTGGGATGTTGGCTGAGGAGAGTCAACTGGGTGCTTTCTATGCCTCTGAGCTAGCAGGCTTTCACCCCAGCGTCTGGCTCCCGAGTCTTTATTGGTATAATCAGATGGTTGAGATTTTGTTAAAAACAACAAAAGGGTAAACATAGTCATGTGGTGCTTAATGTCAAGGTTATGTCTGGGAAATGTGCCACTGGGTGATTCTATCATAAAATATGATAAAATATGTAGCTCATATAGCCTACTATACATTAAGTTCTAATGCTATATATTATCATATATGTAGTCTGCCCTTGAGCAAATGTTACATGATTAATAACTGAAAATAACTAATTTTTTAAAAATGTCAGCCAGGAGGTGGTGGTGCAAGCCTTTAATCCTTGCACTCAGGAGGCAGAGGCAGATGAATCTCTGTGAGGTCAAGGCCAGCCTAGCCTATGGAGTGAATTCCAGGACAGCCAAGGCTACACAGAGAAACCCTGTCACAAAAAACAACAAACAAAAAAATATCTAAATGTGATCTCAACTTTTTTTTCAGAGGATGTTCGAAAACAAGGCTTACTTCAATGGCTTGGTTCTCTTCAGATTGATGATTCTACCTCTCCAGACCTACAGTTGACAGTGGGAGCGATGATTGTGGAAGAAATGAGAGCAGCCATAGAGAGGAAGACTGGTTTTCAGTGTTCAGCTGGAATTTCACACAATAAGGTGAAGGCATACTGTAGGCTTCAAAGAAAAGCATCTATTTTTAGTAAAGTACAACAAGGATATTCGTGGATATTTAAAATTCATGTTGAGAGCCAGGTGTGGTATTGCTTCCAGTTGGGAGGTGGAAGCATGCAAAACATAGGGACTGGAGAGAGGGCACAGGGGTTCAGCACACTGGCTGTTCTTCCAGAGGACCAGAGTTCAAATCCTGCCACCCATATGGTGGCTCACAGCTGTTTGGAACTGTAGTTCCAGGGGACCCAGCATTTCCTTTGGCCTCTGAGGTTTTTTAAAATCGTTTCAAGTTTTGGGACTGGTGAGGTGGTTCAGTAGGTAAGGCACTTGTCACCAAGCCTGCAGACCTGACTTCTATTCCTAGAACCCACATGGTAGAAGAAGAGAGCCTATTCTTACAGATTGTCCTCTGACCCCACATGTGTAATGCCCCATAAATATAATAAGAAAAAATTCAGTTAATCTGGACTGCAAGGGTGCACACCTTTAATCCCAACACTCAGGTGGATCTTCAAGTTCCAGAAGAGTGAGTTCTAGAAGAGCCAGGGCTACATGTAGGGAAACCCTGTCTCCAAAACTAACAAACAGCGTAGCTAGAATAAAATTCATGTTGAGACTCAAATACAAGCTTAAATAATAATATTACTTGCATTGTTTAAATATTTTCCTAAGCAACCTGAGAACTGACTAACAAATATATTTTCTTAAACTATCTGTATAGAAATGTGGAGGCTTTGAACTTATATATGTTAGCCTATTTCTTTTATTTTCACTTGCTATATATATTTTTGTTGTTGTTTTGTCTTGTATTTTTCAGCTTTTTGAGGCAAGGTCTCATGTAGCTCAGGCTAGGCTCAAACTTCATTCGTATCAAAGATAACCCTGATCCACCTGTCTCTACTTCCCAAGTCCTGGGATTGCAGGCATGTGCTGCAACACTTAGCTTTATTGTTTTCTTATATGTAATTGCCTAGATATTTTGTGCTTCTGTCTGTCTGTTCCTTGTATCCATATACATACACATGTATATGGATGTGGCTATGTTTGTGTGATATATGCATATATTACCCCTCTGCTGTAGTCCTTTTGAGGCAGGGTCTGTCTCTGAACCTAAAACTACCTTTTTTTTGTTGGGGGGCGGACTATGCCAACCAGCCAGCAAGCCCCAGAGATACTCCTGTCTCTCTCCCTTCCAGCTAGGGTTGCAAGTGTTTGCAGGATTATGCCCAGCTTGTTTCACAGGTGTTGGGATTCAAACTGCAGTCCTCAGGCTTTAGAGCAATGGGGACAATTAAGGGAAAGGTGGTAGTAAGATTTTAATTTAGACCACTATTTTTAAAATAGGGAACACAGACAGTTCTCAATATTCCAGGAACAGTGTAGCCAGTTTTCTACCTAACTGTAGACACAGTGCAGTGAGAATATGTGGCTTCTGTCAGCTCTAACAAAGGCTCAGTAATTGAGCGTGGCTGGCCAGGTTGCTGCCACTTCTCCCTTTCCTTCTCTCTTTAAGAGAAGGAAAGTTTTTAAGCTGCCCAGAAGGATTTTTGTTTTTCTGGCTATATGGAAGGAAAAACCATATTCCTAATGAATACAGGTCTTACCTAATTGAAGTTACTAAAGAATTTGGCTAATAGCTGGCGCATGCTGTTAATCCTAGCGCTTGGGTGCCATTTGGATCTTTGTGGGTTCTAGGCCAGCTTGGTCTACATAGTGAGTTCAAAGACAGCCAGAGCCACAGACTAGAGAGACCATTTATTAGTCAGTGGTTTTCAACCTGTGGATCATGCCCTCTTTGGGGGTCGTATGACCCTTTCACAGGAGTCAAGTATCAGATATCCTGCATGTCAGATATTGACATTATGATTCATAACAGGAAAAATTACAGTTATGAAGTAGCAGCAGAAATAATTTTATAGTTGGAGACAGTCATCGCAACCTGAAGAACTGTATTAAAGGGTCGCAGCATTAGGAAGGTTGCGAACCACTGCCCTGCAACAGAGCTTATAGAATGAATGTATATATTCATTAGATTTATAAGCACAGTTTACAGGCTGGTCCATGTTGTCCAACGATGACTGCCTACTAACAGAAGGTATAAGGATCTGGTAGTTGTTCAGTCAGTGATGCCTATGCCTCACGTTTCAGCTGGTCTTCAGTATATGCCTGAATCCCAAAGAAGTAGGCTGTAATGCCATGAAGGAATAGACTTGACAGCAAGAGTAAACAGGCAAAGAGAGAGCAAGCTTCCTCCTTCTGTGGTCTTTATATAAGCTGCCAGCAGAAGGTGTACCCTAGATTAAAGTTATATCTTTCCATTTCAAAAGATCCTAATTAAAAGTGGGTCTTCCCACTGCAAATGATTTAAATAAAGAAATCCCTGCTGGGCAGTGGTGACACACTTTAATCCCACCTTTAATTCACCTTTAATCCCAGCACTCAGGAGGCAGGCAAATCTCTGTGAGTTTGAGGCCAATCTGGTCTATAGAGCGAGTTCCAGGACAGCCACGGATACAGAGAAACCCTGTCTCTCCTTACCCCCTCCCCTCAAAAAAAGGAAGGAAAGAAAAAAAAAACCCTCACAGGTATGCACAGTCACTTGAGTTTTAGTTAATCCACGGGAAAAAAAAGAATCTTGTTGAAAATTAAGGAATTATATATAGATGTATATTTCTGTGTCTATGTGGGGGGTGAACTTTTTAAAAATCTGACTATCTGTATGAGTTTGTGTGTAGTCAAGGCCAGTCTTGAACTCCTGCTCTCCCACACTCACTTCCTCATGTTGGGATTACAGGGATGCGCTACTGTTGGCGTAATGATCGTGTGGAATGTACACAAGTTAGCCTTGCTCGTTCAAATACTCATTTCTCTAACCCACTATCTACTTTCAAGTCTGTGTAAGCATGCCACCATTTGTTCTCTGTATTGTCAATAAAACTACCAGTCAATGCTAAGCAATGAGAGAATAGGGCAGGACATCCTGTCTGGAGAGGAGGAGAAAGAAGCGAGTGGGAGTCAGGAAGAGAGAGCAGAGAGAAGTCTTGGAACCACTGGGGAGATGCATCTGACTAAAAGCAAATAAAATGTGGGAAATCCGAATGGGAGGAAGCTATGCAGGCGTGGAGGTTTATGATGGAGTAATCATTGCCCAGCATTGTGCTCTAGGTTAACTAAATACATCCTAGTCTCTGTGTAGTGATTTCGGTATACAACTGGTTTAGGAATAACGGCTTTTTAACTAAAAGATTAATCAATCATAGATATTAATAATCACCAACACACCACCATTCTTGCTCTATTTTAGCATTTTCACATTTATATGAATAAGAAGTGTATCTTTAGTTTTCTGGTTTTTAAATCTATTATAAGAAAACTCTCAAATAAATGGAAAAGAAAAACAATTGACTTGAGGAAAGCTGAGAATGGAAGAGTATAGGGAGAACAATGAGGAGAATGTTTTTCCTGGAGGGTTCTGTGGAACGCCGAGGTTTTGAGATGTTTTTATATTTCATTTTCATGTGGAAACTATTAGGATAGCCCTTATGCTCTGCCTTTTCTCTCTCTGTGAATGTGTGTGTACATGCTTTAATATTTACCACTATATAGAGTTAGTATAACAATATTAAGGATCCTACTGCTCTGTTCTTCCAGGTTCTGGCAAAACTTGCCTGTGGACTAAACAAGCCCAACCGCCAAACTCTGGTCTCACATGGGTCAGTCCCCCAGCTCTTCAGCCGCATGCCAATTCGGAAAATGTAAGTATGTAGGGAGGACCTGCAATTTCTTCATGTCTATGTGAATGATCTTGGTTTGTGGTGTCTTTGTGTTTCATAAAGGTTTAAAAATAGGTACTAGTCAGAGAGGCAACACTGAGAAATTTGAAAACTACCTTTAGGCTTTATTCTCAATGAATTTTCAATTCTGGATTATCTGTGGTGTATACCTAATCCTGAATTTTTAAAAAAATCTGCCAGTTGTAGTGGTGTGCATCTTTAATCCTAGCACTCAAGAGTCAGAGGCTAGTTTGAGACCAGCCTGGTCTACATAGCAAGTTCCAGGACAGTCAGGGCTATATAGAAAACCCTATTTCAAAACAATAAGAAAAGAGCTGAGTTAGGCTGTGGTGATGCGTGCCTTTAATCCCAGTCTCAGTAGGCAAAAGCAGGTAGATCTCTATGAGTTCAAGGTCAGCCTGGTCTACAGAGCAAGTTCCAGTACAGCCAGGGCTGCACAGAGAAAACTGAAAAACACAAATTTTCCCCTTCTCTTGGGAGGTTGTTGAGACCAAGTCTCACTATACATATTATATAGGTCTCATATTAGTGGTCTTCTTTGTGCCGGCCTCTTAAGTGCTAAGACTATGGGTCGGAACTACTGCATCCAGTTGGAATTTTACTTTTCTCTACTACCAGGGGTTTTGTTTGCTTGCTTGCTTTTTTGGTACAGGGTATGTAGCCCAAGCTAACCAGGAATTCACTGTGCCACCCAGACTCACCTGAAACTCAGTTTAATCACCCTGCTTCAGTCACTGAGTGCTTAGGGTTATAGATAGAAGCCACCATACCTGGCTCAAAGTTTTCAGATCTGCCAAATTGCTCTCCAGTGAGGCATGAAAACAAAACTGATCTGAAAAAAGTTTATGGACTAGAGGTGGTAGAGAGCCAGCCAAGGACAAAGCAGCATAGAGACTTTCAAGTAGAAAGAAGGGAAAGTATCTCACCTAGGGGTACATGAAATAGTCTATATTGATGAAGACACTGAAATAGAAATGTTCAAGGTATGCTAAGAGATGATTGTAGGTTCCTTCAAAGCCAGCTGAAGAATATTGGCCATGGAAAGCATTTATTTGGGGTTTGGAAATTTTTTAATTTTTGTTTGGTTGGCTTTGCTTTTTTTTCAAGATAGGGTCTCATAATGTAGCTTTGGCTGTTCTGGAACTTTCTAGATCAGGCTGGCTTCAAACTCACACAGATCTACCTGCTTCTGCCTCCCAAGCATTGGGGTTAAAGGTGTGTACCATTATGGCTGGCTGGGTTTGGCATTTTAATGTCGAAATGGGATGGTAGGTTTTATACAATTACTGGGCATGCATCACCACAGCCCGATAAAAGGGGGAAAAAACAAAAACCCCTTTTATCCTGTTTTGTTTTTGTTTTTGTTTTTGACCTGACTGTTTCTCTGTGTAGCCCCTAGCTGTTTTGAACTTACTAGACCAGGCTGGCCTTGAACTCACAGCGATCCACCTGCTTCTGCATCCAGAATGCTGGGATTAAAGTCATGCTAAGAAGCAAAATTTTTGTTAAATACAAAACTTTATATACAAGAACAAGAAAAAAGAAATGTTTACATGCAGTTGACTTGATAACAAATCATTGACAAATATTTTATTTATGCTTCTGTTAATCTTCCCAGGTCCCCTCTGAGAAGAATCATCCAGCTTCCTTTTTGGTTTTTGTTGTTGTTGTTGTTGGCATGTGTGTGTGAGGACAGGTGCGCTCGCTGGTCAGTTGTCCTCTTCTACAGAGGGTTGCAGGGATCACACTGTAATCGTCAGCACTTTCACTTGCTGAGCTACTTAGCCCTCAGCTTTGTGCTGGACAGTTAAGAGTCTGCAGGACTGAAACATTCTCTGGTTTTTCTCTAAACCTTTTGAAGAGCTGCTCAGAGCAACAGACTTTCTTTGTTTTGGTTAGCTGTAAATGTAACCTATAAATTCCTCCTTTGTTTAGCCGCAGTCTTGGAGGAAAGCTAGGAGCTTCTGTCATTGAAATCCTTGGGGTGGAATACATGGGTGAATTGACCCAGTTCACTGAATCCCAGCTCCAGAATCATTTTGGAGAGAAGAATGGGTAAGTAGCTTATAGTATTTTAATTAATTAATTTGTTTTCAAGATAGGGTTCTCAGTGTGTAACCTTGGCTTGTCCTAAAATTCTGTAGACCAGGCTGGCCTTGAACTCTAATAATAGGTTTATATTGTTTTCAAACGTAAGTTTTATGGAGATGTTAATCTTGATATAGATAAGAGTTTTTAGTAGACAGGGCCAGGTAGTCCAGGCCAGATTCAAACTTGATATGTAACCAAAGGCTGCCTTGTAGCGCATATCCTGTTGTCTCTCTGCGTCTCAATTCCTTAGATAACAGGCATGCATCAGCATACCCAGCTATGACTTGTGTTTCATGAGGTCATTTCAGGGGTTGGTCCTTTAGAATATTAGTTCCCACCAGACATAGTAGCCTGTAATCTTAGTGCTTGGGAGATAGAAGCACAAATATGAGATGAGTATGATCCACATAGACCTTGGCTTAGGAAAGAGGTTGGGATATCATTCTATCCTCTATCCAGTCCCCCGTACTGCAAAAATTCTAAAGATGAAATAATTAGCACACTATGGCCTATCTCTTTAATGTAGCTTTGTCATATGCTTGAGTGGTTGGTAGGACTCGTTCATGTGAAGCCTGAATATGCACTGTTACCTTATTATTTCTGCAGTACTGGAAATTGAGCCCAGGGCCCTGCACTTGGTAGGAAAGCACCCTACTGTAAAGCTAGATTACCAGCTTTCTTCCTTCACTTTTTATTCAAGTGTTACTAAGTTGTCCGGCAGGCTTTGAACATATAATTTATCTGCCTCAGCTGCACAAATCTCACAAATTCAAGATCTGCACAACAGGCTATACCTATGTTTTTATACTGTATCTATATCTAATATATGTGTTATTTTGCTGATGTTACATTCGAATTTTTGTGTTTCAGCCCTAGTAAACACAAAAAAATGAATTGGTAGCTTGTTTGTTCTTTGCAAAAAATAAAAGTAGAGACTTAAGTTTAGAAAGGATTAGTTCTCCCCTACGATGTCTTACATTAGAACTATTTAAGAAGGGCAGGAGCTCTGGCAGAGCCTAGGTATGCTTAAAGGTACAGTTTTCTTCCCTGCTTCCTTCCCCTTTATTGATTGATTGATTACCTGGGACGTGGTCTCAAGTAACACAGGCCTTGAACTCCTGGTCCTTTTGCCTCCGCCTCACAAGTGCTGGGACACACGGAGCTATTTTCTTTTTGTTTACAGTCTGGGGGATTGAAACTAGGGCCCTGTACATGCTAGACAAATGCTCTGCCATTGAGCTATATGTCCCAGCCTCAATTATTGAGCTATATAACCCAGCCTCAATTATTTTTTCATGAAGAAGATAAAAGGCTAATGTAGGTATTTTGTTTTAATAATAATTAAGCAGCCAGGCATAGTGGTACATGCCTTTAATCCTAGCAATTAGGAGTCAGAGACAGGTGGATATCTGTGAATTTGAGGCCAGCATGTCTATAGCATGAGTTCCAAGATAGCCAGAACTACACAGAGAAACCCTGTCTTAAACAAAACAAATCGAAACTAAAAAATTATTAAGTTAGGCATGGTGGCATAGGAGGCTGGGGCAGGAAGATCACGAGCAGGCCAGCTCATGATATATAACTATGCTGTTTATTTTTATTATTCTTAATTATGTGTATGTGTGTGTGCACAGGAATGCTAGAGCCCACAGAGGTCCCAGGTATTAGATCCCCTTGGATCTGGGGTTACAGGCAGTTGTAAGCTGCCTGATGTGGATGCTGGGACTTGAACTCAGGTCCTTGGGAAGAATAGCATGTGCTCTTTACCTCTGAGGCATCTCTCCAGTCTCTAAATGCTATGAATAAATAGGTAACCAGGCTTGATAGCTCTCACCTATAACCCCAGCAGGATCACAATTCAAGGCCAGTTAAATGAAGACCCTCTCTTTAGGAAGCAGGAACAACAAGAATAATCATACTTGCATCTTAATGTCTTTTGTTGGTTTTTAGGTCTTGGCTGTATGCCATGTGCCGAGGTATTGAACATGATCCAGTTAAACCCAGGCAGTTACCTAAAACTATTGGCTGTAGCAAGAACTTCCCAGGGAAGACGGCCCTGGCTACTCGGGAGCAGGTAGGCAGGACTCTCTTAAAGGGTACGGTGGGTTGTGATAGCTGTGCTAAGGTTTTGTTTTGTTTTGTTTTTATGTTGAAATAACTAGTTTGTCATTTTTTTCCCTTCAATCTAAAAAGTATAAAATAGAAGTGGATTAAATGGACAGTGGAGTTTTTCATCTTTTTTTGTAGTTAGGAACTTCAAAAACTTAAAATGTTGTTCCTTACTCAGTTTAGGTTCTTCCTTAGAATTGGAACATGGTAGAAAAGTGAGGCGAAGGGTTTGGAGCCTGAGTGTGTGTAGCACATATGTAATCTGGGCAGACAGGAGGCTGAGTCAGTCGCACTGAGTTAGAGGCCAGCTTGGATTGCATCATCCTAACCAGATCGTGGTGTGTCGCACATGCGTGTAGGTGTTTGTACCTTCCATGTATATGCGGACACTAGAGGAAGAAATCAGATGCTCCATCAACCTGATTAACCTGCTTTTTTTTCCCCCTTCCATTTTCTTAGACAGGGTTTCTCTGTGTAACAGCCTTGGCTGTCCTGGACAATGCTGGCCTTGAACTCAGAGATTGGCTTGCCTCTGCCTTTGCGTGCTGGGATTATAGGCTTGTGCAACCACACCCTGCTTGAGATGATTTCTTACTGAACCTGAAACTATGCTGGCATAGAGCAAATCGCAGTGACCCTCCTGACTCTGAACCCATTTATTTTTCTTATTGTTGAGGTGGGTTTTTTCTGTGTAGCCCAGCCTTGAACTCATGATCTTTTTGCCTCGGCCTCTAGAGTATGAGATCACAGGCGTGCATCACTATGCTGGACTGAAAACCTCCAACTAGAGGAAGACAGAGTACTGAGATCTCCATGATCTAGTTCTAGCGATCCATCAGTGGACAAATCATGGATCTATGATGTGTCTACTTAAATGAAAGATTAATATGAAAGATTAATTTCTTTTTAATTTTTTAAATTTTATTTAGGTACAGTGGTGGCTCTTGCAGTTAGCCCTGGAACTTGAGGAGAGACTAACCAAAGACCGAAATGATGTAAGATTTTAGATTTTCTTTCTCTATTAGTCTTTTTTTTTTTAAAGATTTATTTACTACATATACAGTATTCTACCTACATGTGTGTCTGCACACCAGAAGAGGGCACCAGATCTCATTATAGGTGGTTGGGAGCCACCATGCGGTCGCTGGGAATTGAACTCAGGACCTCTGGAAGAACAGCCAGTGCTCTTAACCTCTGAGCCATCTTTACAGCCCCTCTCTATTAGTCTTTGGGATTTAAATGCTGCCTGCTCCTTACCCCGTGGAGAAGGAACACAGAATTGAATCATCGTAGGGAATTTTAAGAAAGTTTGTTTTGCCAGATGTGCTGGTGTACACTTTTAATCCCAGCACTAGTGAGGCAGAGGCAGGTGGATCTCTATGTTGGTCAGCCTGGTCTACAGAGTGAGTTCCAGAAATCCAAGAAGACTGTTCAACAAAAAGAAAAAGGTTGTTAAAATGGTCGTCCGGGCTTCACCTTGAACGTGCCAGTCCCACCGTCGGGTTCCCGGTTTTCAAGATTATAGGCCTGAGTTACCAAGCGTGGCTGAGAATTCTTAATTGCCTTTCGAAACAGGCCCATAAAGCAGAGTGCACTGGGCTGAGGATGCAGCCTAGTTGGTAGAGTGCTTGCTTAGCATGCTCAAAGTTCTGAGTTTGATCCCTAGCACCTCACAAATACCAGGGGTTACGGTCATCCCTGACAAAACGAAGCAAAAAACTGTCAGCCAATGGGGTCTTTGGAAGCCTGGCTCTTTAAAGGTAAGAACTTCATCTGGCCCCTCTCATTACCACTTATTTGCCTTTACTCTTTTGTATTTTCTTGTTTAACTTCTCCTGCAACACTAAATATATTAGTGGATTGTATCAGAGTATATCCCCATTGAGCTCTAAATCTTTTCATTTAAACATAGTGGAAGGTTGGTTCTTTTTTTAAATTATTTTCTGTGTATGATGGATGTGTTGGGACATGTGTGGAGGCTTGAGGACTCTTTTTGTGGAGTCTGTTCTGCTTTACCTTGATTCCAGAAAGGGAACTCATGTGCTTAGGATTGCACTGCAAGCACTTGCTTACTGAGCCACCTTGCTAGCCATGTAGTAGAAACTTTTGGGTTCTTTTTTATTTCCTTATGTTTATGTCTTTGTGTATGTGTACGTATGTGAGGGTGCCCTTAGAGGCCAGAAGAAGGCACTGGCCCTCGAGCTGGAATTAGAAACACCTGTGAGCTACCTGACATGGTTGCTCAGAACCAGCAGCCCTCTTAACCAGGGCGCCACCTTGCCAGCCCCACAGTGGAGGCTTTATAGAGACACAGTATTAACCAAACACAGAATATCGGACAGTTTCCTCTTTCTGGGTGACTTTGTTTTGAGATAGGGTCTCACTATGTAGCTTGGGCTGGCTTAGAACTTACAGTGATCCACCTGCCTCTGTCTCCCAAGTGTTAGGCATTTTGGACCCTTCCTTCTGTCTCTACTTCCCAGCCACTTAGGATCAGTATGGTCAACCCCTGCCCTGGATTATATATATATATATATATTTACATAAAGTACATCTATCTAAATGTGTACAATTCAGTGGTTTTATTATGTTCTAGAGTTGTTTAACTACAAGTAGCTTTAGTTTTTGTTTGCTTGGGGATTTTGTTGTTGCTTTTTGAGTTTTTGAGGGGTTTTTTTTTCTCTTTGGGTTTGTTATTTTATTTTATTTTATTTTATTTTTTGAGACAGGGTTTCTTTCTGTAGCCTTGGCTGTGTGTAGACCAGGCTGGCCTTGAGCTCAGAGATTTACTTGCCTCTCTGCCTCCTCTGTGCTGGGACCAACAATGTGTGCCACTGCTGCCTGGCTGTTTACTTTTTTTGAGACAGGCTCTCACTGTATTCCTAGTTGGGCTGGATGAAATTCATTATATATACCAGGCTGGCCTTGAAGTGGCCGAGATCTGCCTGCCTCTGCCTCCTGAGTGCTGGGACAACAGGTGTGTGCCACCACATCCAGCTTTGCAGTCAGCTTTGGAATATGTCATTTACCCACAAAAGAACTCTGTACCCATTAGCAATCACTCCCCATTTCTTCCCTACTCATCTGTAGTCCCTGGTATCCATTTAATATGATGGTGTACATCTTTCATCCCATATTATATGAGCTGATGAACTCAGAAGGACTTGAAAAAAGAAGAAAGTCTTGGGTGTTTCATATAACTGAAATAATGCAGTGTATGGCCTTTTCATTTACTTCACCCATATTATAACGTGTCAGTGATTGCTTCTTTTTATGGCTTGTTCAGAGTTATCAGTGAATGGATATTTGGGATATTTCTACTCTAGACCATTATCAGTAATACTGTTATGAATGTTCCACATTTTCATCCTAGGAGCACAGTTACTGGGTCACATGGTAACTATGTTTAACATTTTGAGAAATTTGGCAGACTGCTTTCTGTAGTGGCTCATCATTGTATATACCTGCTAGCAATGTGAGGGAGAGAGACAGACACAGACATTTGAGTGTGAGTGTCTGCAGAGGTCAGCAGAGGTGCTGGATCTGTGGAGCTCAAGTTACAGGCAGTTGTGAGGCACTTGATGTGGATGTTGGGAACTGAACTCTGGTCCTCTGCAAGATTTATATGCTCTTACCACTGAAACATCTCTTGAGCTGACTTGTGATTTTTGTTTGCTACTTTGTTTTCCTTTTTAATGAAGCACAAATATCCCCATGTTCCGGGCCATGCTCGTGTTCTCTGTATTGTTCAAGTTTTAGTCTCTATGGTGTTTCAGCTGAACACTTGATTTTCTGATAGCTAGACATATTTTCATGTGGTTTATGGGCGATTTGTACATCTTCCCCTTAAAGAAATGTTAGTTTTTGCCATTATAACCCTAGTTATAAGGGTGGCAGAGACAGAAGGATCACTGCAGCTTGGAGGCTGCCAGCCTAATAAGGAGAAAAGGCTGCAGTCCAGTGAAAGGCCCTGTCATAAGGGAATTAGGCTGAAAATACTAGAGGATGCTTCATGTTTTCTTGCTGCCACATGACTACAAACATGTGCACGTACACCTATAGACAGAGCACACATGCACACCTTTAAAAAAATAAGATCGTGAAAATTCTGAACTTTTATAATTTGTATTTTCTCAAGATGCAAACCTCAGAGCTAGAAAGATGGCTCAGTAGTTAAGAGCACTGGCTGCTCTTCCAGAAGTCCCATATTCAATTTCCAGCACCCACATGGCAGCTCTCAGTTGTCTATAACTCTAATTCCAGGGCCTCTGACATCCTCACTCAGACATGTATGCAGCAAAACACCACTGAACATAATAAATCAAGATTCAAAACTCTACAAGTGTGTTGTAAACCACCAGCACATTGTTCTCTACAGGTAGCTGTGTAAAGGAAGTACAAGGACAAATGCCTGTTTACAGAGTAAGAACACCAGGCAGAAGAAGAAGAGCTTACTCTGAACTGTTAAATCTCAACATTTTCCTGACCTTTTCAGTCAAAACAAAACAGTATCATAGTCATTTGTCATGAAAAACATTCAGTAAAGTCTCATTTTCATTTATTCTGTCCTATTCCCATTACGTGTTAAAATAGTCTAGTTTTGTTTTTTGATTTTTTGTTTTTCTTTTAAATTGTAGCTCATGGATCTTAGGCTAGCTTCAAATTTCCTCTCTCTCTCCGTACCCCTCTCTCTCACACATGCACACACCTATCTGATGACTTTGAACTTCAGATTCTCTTCTCTCATGTATCACCATACCTGGTTTATATGCTCAAACTCAAGGCTTACATGCTAGGCAAGCACTCTAAAAACTAAGCTACATCCCCAGTCCCTATCCTATATGTTTTAATATTCTGTAATAATTCGTCACCCACATCCTGTGCTCTTTTTTCCAGGGCTGGGGATCAAATCCAATATTATATATTATGCTTATATTTAGAAATAGCACAAACTTAATTAAAGGTATGCACCATCACCAAGCCTGTAGTCAGATTTTTATTCAGAATATTTTACTATAGTCTAGGCTCTGTATTTTTGTATCCCATTGTCCAATGCTTAGTATTTAGTATGCATTTGTATTTTATAGGAATAAGTACTAGAATAAATAACCTTAGACAAGGTCTTACTGTGCAACTCTGGCTTACCTAGAACTGTATGTAAACCAGGATGACTTTGAACTAACCCCCCAACCCCAAGTGCTGGGATTAAAGGAGTACACCATGCTTAGCCTTTTTCTTGGCTTTTAAATTGAGTTGCCAAATCATTCTATTCCCCTGAAGATGTTCTTCGTAACTATTTCTGGTTTCACCCTTTTCCATCCACAGAATGACAGGGCGGCCACTCAGTTGGTTGTCAGTATTCGCGTGCAAGGAGACAAGCGTCTCAGCAGCCTGCGTCGTTGCTGTGCCCTCTCTCACTACGATGCGCGTAAGATGAGCCAGGATGCATTCGCTGCCATCAGGAGCTGTAATACTTCTGGGATCCAAACTGAGTGGTGAGACTCCTTTGCTCAGTGTATCTCCTTTCAGAAGGGGGAGGGCTGGGGGCACACACGTTTAATCCCAGCACTCGGTAGGCAAAGGCAGGCAGATCTCTGAGTTCAAGGTCACCCTGGTCTACAGAGAGTTCCAGGACAGCCAGAGCTACACAGAGAAACCTGTCCGGGGAGTGGGGAGGTTAAGGACGAGGATAAACATGAAGCAGTTCGGTTGCAGGGTTCTGTTTTGTTTGTTTCCCTACATCTAGTGCATTTAGTAGCAGAAGACAAAATGAACCAGTACCATCCTGCCTGTACTAGCTTGCTGTATTCAGAAAAATTACTGCCTGCACTCGGGGACTAAGCTGCTCAATACACGTAGGAACTTTTTGGCTAACTACTTGATTATATCTTAAAAACATCTTTCATTGGGGCTGGAGAGATGGCTCAGGGCTTAAGAGCTCTGTCTGCTCTTCCAGAGGTCCTGAGTTCAGTTCCCAGCAACCACATGGTGGCTCACAACCATCTATGAGATCTGGTGCCCTCTTCTGGTGCGCAGGTACATATGCAGGCAAAACACTGTATACATGATAAATAAAAATCTTAAAAAATCTTTCATGATTTTTATTTAGAAATTTTTCCTATAGTTTAGGCTTTGTATTTTTCTAATCACTTATAGTACTGGACCCATTGTCCTATGCTTAGTAGGTATTTAGAATGCATTTGTATTTTATGTAAATAGGTACTAAAATAAATAGCCTCGATTTTTGCTTAATAATTTTCTTTTTTGTTAAAGACAAGGTCTTACTATGCAGCCCTCCTCTCCTGGACACTTTGGGAGCAGGAAATGGAACCCAGGGCCCTTGTGCATAGGCAAACAATCTACTACCAAGCTAATATAAATTATATAAGTTCTACAGGTATTAGAATGCCATTTTCATTAGTAAATTCCACCTCTGTTAAGCATGAAACATAGCCAAGGATATAATGGAACTATTTTTTGAGTCATGTTTATTTTTCTATCCTGAGACTGATTATCATAGATTTTTAATATAGGGACTCCTGTATTCTAGGCAGGGTAGCCAGAGAGAATTTTGCACCTCTTCTCCTCCTGCCTCCTTCTCCCAAGCGCTGAGGTTACAGACTGGTACTATCACATGCCTGGCTTGTGAGGCACTTGGGATTGAACCCATGGCTTCATGCATAGGTGGCAAGTACCCTATCTTTACTGAGTTACAGCCTCTGTCCTGAATCAAGATCCTGAGTTCTATCCCCAGTTCTTTACCCCCATTTTTCTATCCTGTCCCTACGAAAAGGTATATTCAAGCCAGTCTTCATGGCACATGCCTATAATCCCAATACTCTGCAAGATCAGAATTCAAAGTCATCCATGCCTGCGTAGCAAGATCTTGTCTTAGAAAACAAAAAAAAGGATATTCCAAATTCATTATTATAGAATTAGTTTAGTTCATCTAAGGAATTGCTTATCTAAATATATTGACATGTACACAAAACTAACTTTTACATTCTGTTATAGTTGCTTATCCACAAATATAAAAGTTACACAGGCCCAAAAGATAACTGTGGTACTGATGAAGCCTTCTTTGAAGACTATTACGGGACCACTAACATTGTCTTTTTATAATGTGGTACTGAAGAATAAAACCTGAGGATAGTGCCAACATTTTCTTTTGCTGTTTGAGACAGTTTCTTGGTGTAAAGCTTAGGCTGGCCTTGAACTCATGGTTTTTCTACTTGGCTCTAGTACTGGATTTCAGGCAAACTCATAGTAACTTAAAAATGCCATTTGTTCTTTATCTGATTAAAGAACTAACCTGTATATAAAAGCATGTTTTATATTTTGAAACTCAGCTCATATGGAAAAAAACCATTTAGGCAACTAAACATAAGGTTTTTGTTCATTTTGTTTTGTTTGAGACAAGGTCTCTGTGTAGCCCTGGCTGCCCTGGAACTCGCTCTGTAGACCAGGCTGGCCTTGAACTCAGAGATCCACCTGCCTCTGCCTCCTGACCGCTGGGATCAAAGGTGTGCGCCACCACTGCCTGGCTCTGAAATGTTTCCCGAGACTGAGATTGGAAATCAAAAGCTTGCCAAGAAATTTTATCTTAAAAAAAATTCCAGAATTATGGGTTAGGACTGGAATCTCGCTTCACTTATTTTGTGTGTATGTGTGGTACTACATATCCGTAATGCATGTGCAGTGTACATACATGTGAGGTCTCCGAGTTGGTTCTACAAACCAAATTCAGGCCATCCAGCTTGGTGGCAAATGCCTTTACTAGCTGAACCAACTGGCTGGCAAGCTTTTATGTAGCTGGGATTGCCTTAAACTCCCGATCTACCTATTTCTGAAGTACTGTTGCCTTGATTCAAATCTGTGTTAACCCAAGGCGAGTGTGATGGGGGACACCTTTAATCCCAGTATGCAGGAGGCAGAGGCTGGTCTTCGTAGTGAGTGCCAGGCTAGCTAGAGATACATAGGGAGACCTTGTCTCAGAAAACAAAAAACAAACCAAAATTTGTGTTGCCTTTAATTACGGCAACTTCTGCTAACTCATGGGTTCTCAAAGTCATAGACAGAGTGCTAGAGCTCCAGGACACTGCTGGACACTCTGATTCTGTTACCCCAGTCTACTTTCTGTGTGTGAATCTGACGCACACTAAGGTTGTGAAACACTGCAGTCGTTTGCTTTCATGGTGGAGCGAGGAGTTGTCATTTACTAATTGCATCTGGGCTCTTACTACAGTGACTTTGTAATTTCCTTGTTCCATTACTTTGTACACAGGTCCCCTCCCCTCACAATGCTCTTCCTCTGTGCTACCAAATTCTCTGCCTCTGCCCCTTCAGCTTGCACTGACATCACCGTCTTCTTGAACAGTGACTCAAGTTGTCAGTCAAAGGTGCCAAGTGCCAGCTCTGAAACTAGGACCCAGAGAACTGGTCCAGCTGTGCCCACCTCTAAAAAGGCAGCCACCTCTCTAGAGTCTTTCTTTCAAAAGGCTGCCAAAAAGCAGAGACTGAAAGAGATTTCCTCTGTACCTCTTAACACGTCCATAGACAAGTCGCCATCCAAGCCCTCACTATTGTTCCAAAACAGCCAAACAACAGGTGCTGAGCCCTTCTTTAAGCAAAGGAGTCTGCTGCTGCAGCGAGCACAGCTTAGAAGTTCTGCAGCTCCTTACCCTCCACAGACTGACTCTGAAGTGGAACCAAGCTGTTTGCCAACAGAGTGTGTAGATGCTGGCCCTGTTTATGAAGGAGTGTTGAAACCAGTGCCCTCTAAAGCAATTTCTGCAGAAATGGATGTGGCTGTGGACAGTCCAAACATGCTTGAGCCTTCAGCTTACAACTCTCAGGAGGTGGCCCAAAGGGCAACTGAGGACCAAGTGCTCTGTGACAAGTGTGATTCCCTGGTTCCAGTGTGGGAGATGCCAGAACATACAGACTACCATTTTGCAGTGGAGTTGCAGAAGTCTTTTTTACAGCCATGTACTTCAAAGCCCCAGGCTGCTCCTACCATGTCTCCTCAAGGCAAAAGAACTCCCAAGAGTCCTTTGGCTTCTAGTAATAAACGCCCTAGGCCCCCTGGCATGCAGACCCTGGAATCATTTTTTAAGCCATTGACACATTAGTGCTGCCCTCAGGCTTTCAGGAGAGCTTTACTGTTTTATTTTTAACTTGAGAGATGAAATCATGTTGATTTCTCGAAGGAATCTATGAAATTTTTAAATCAAAATTGTTTTTTCTCTCTTCCAATGGTATTCTGATCCTGTTGCTGATCAAAATGTTTTTAATCTTTAGGGAGATAAACAGTGTCATCAAAGCTCTAAGGAGCCTTAGGCAAACTCCCTGAGCTTCTCTCACCTTGATGACCTATAAAACTGACTGAAGACTAAACATGGTATTAATTAGGGGCAACTCAAAAGATACAGCCCCCCTCAAAAGAAAGAAAAACCAAAAATCCTAACTTAAAATTGGAACAGAAAGGGGGAAAAAAATGAGGCAGGTGGTAGACCTCAAGACATGTAGTCTTCCTCAGCCATGCAGGTGTTGAGATTAAATCTTTTAGGCTTTTCTAATAAATTACATGTGACCTTTGAATTATACATGAAGCCAGATAGTAGGCTAAATGGGTAGGAAGATAGCATACACATCTCTTTCCCATACATAAATACAAATCAACTTCATTTTACTTATTTACAAACTATGTCTTTGAAAAGTTTAAAATTCACTATGTTTAGCAGGAAATTACCCTCTCCTTTGAATTTACCGTGTGGCTTTTTCTCTGGCTAGATTTGCAGTTGCTTAAAAGCAAGGATTCTTGCAGTGCTGCACATGAAATATGTTCTTAATATTGGTTGAATGTATGTAGTAAAAATATATATATATATCTGATTGCTTAAACTGGGACAATAAAAATGTACTCTTTGAAGTCCTGCCTTGCAGACTTTTATTTCCCTAATTGTTCTATTAATATAAAAATGTGGTGGGCTGTAGAGATGGCTCAGTGATTAAGAGTACTGACTGATCGTCCAGAGGTCCTGAGTTCATTTCTCAGCAACCCACATGGTGGCTCACAAGCATCTGATTCCCTCTTCTGGGTGAAGACAGATCACTCATAAAAATAAACAGTATGAAGTGGCTCACTGGTGATTTTCCAACACTGGGGGATGGTTAGGCTAGACTGTCCTCAAAACTGTGATCCTCCTACTTCAGTGTCCCATGTGCTGGGATCATAAGTGTACACCACCAAGCCTATGCACCTTGTCACCTCTTTTGGTTGTTCTGAGTGTTGGGCTGACTGGCAAGGAGGAGTCACAGAGAAAGTTAATGTGTAGCCAGGTGTTTTTGGTACATGCTTATAAACCCAACAGTTTAGAGGGTAAAGGAAGGGGAATATGGAGTTAAAATTATCCTTGGTCAGACAACCTAGATTACCTACGTGAAAGGGGAAGATTAGGAATGTAACCCAATGGTAGAGTACTTGCCTAGCATGACTTTTAAAAAGAGAAAAGTAACAAACTAGGTGTGACAAGTGTGGTAATCTAGAATTCTGGAGGTGGAGACAGGGTTATCTAGAGTTAAGTTTCAGGCCAGCTTGGGTAATACAATGAGACCTTGTCTCAAAAAGAAAGAAGCACTGTACCAGAAGCTTAGGTGTCACTTAAATGTCTAGAGTAAGTTGGAGGCTGGTGGACCGACAGAGGGCAATGCCAGCAGTATACCTTGTTTTCCCGGGCAGCCCTGCTTATACGAGAGGAGACAAGCATGCCTTCATCGGTGCTAGGAAAGTGCCATTGTGCTACAAGATGACCTGCCTTCCTCACTGCCCATAGCTCTTAATACAGAGGTTTTTTTTACCCATGGCTTCTTAGTAGTATATTTTTGTTTTTTGAGATGGGGTTTCTCTGTTTAACAGTCCTAGCTGCCTTGGAACTCACTTTGTAAATCAGACTGTCCTCAAATCCACAGAGATCTGCCTGCCTCTGTCTCAAGTTTTGGCATTAAAGGTGTACACCACCATGCCTGGCTACCAACTGTATTTTGTTCAAAAACTGTGTCTGAAATGGTGGCGCATAGCTGTAATCCTAACTAAAGGCTGAGGCCGGAGGACTGTGAGTTATATAGCCAAGAGCTTGTCTGAAAGTACTAAAATTAGCGCTGGGGGTAGATAGCTCAATTGAGGCCTAAAATTCAGAAAGACCTAAGTTGGCCTTAGCATGGTATAAAAACTGGCATGAGCCATGCTTATAATCCCAACACTTGAGAGTTGTTAGAAGGATCTGAAGTTAACAGTTATCCTTAATTATATAGTAAAAGTCTGAGGCCAGCCTGGGCTAGAGACTCATTTCAAAAACAAAATTCTAGAGGCATGAGACTTTGAACCACATGTGTCATTTGTTTTGTCAGGATTATTACTCAAAACAGTGTGCCTATTTTTACAGTAGACTTTAGCCTTAGACTCTGTTTAATATGGGAAAATCAGAAAGGCTGAGAATACAGCTGAATTCCAAAACTATGAAAAGTGTGGACTCAGAAATTAGAAGGACTGAGGTTTGGCTAAAGTGGGCCCTCCATACTTCAAGAATCTAGGCTGTAAGTGAAAAGTGTGAGGGCCACATTACTGTTCATCTCTGGCACTCTGAGGAGAGGGCTCCTCCCACTGTTACCATAGACAGGTACACAACTTAAGTATAACAGGAGCTGGCTATTTGAGCTGAAAAGGCCTTTTCACTTTATACTCTGCTCACTCGAAGCAAAACAGCACAGAACACTGACCCAGCGGGGGAATGACATAAGGGATGACATCCTTCCCAATTCAGAGTTCAACAATGATGGGGTGTCACTTGTCTCTACTCCTGGAGAAGAATCTAGCCTTGGAGGTTGCACCTGTGTCTTAAACATTAGCACAGAGTGTTCAATAAAACATTTTTATTCTGTACAATATATATGTGTATTTAAATATATATACATATATATATACATATATATGCAGAGAATCTTCAACCAACAAATCCCTGAGTTCATGGGAACCCAGGATGCTAACAAAGGGAAAGGAGGGAGTCCATGCCTAAAATAGAAAATATGACATCTTTCCCTTTCCTCCTGGTTCCCGGCAACAGAGGGAAGGGGGTGGTCACTACAAATTACTAAAACAAGAAAAGGTTTATGTGGGAGCAGGAACAGGAATGAGGATGCCAGGATGTACAACTGAGGGTCAGGTCCTACGGCTACCAGGCTGGGGAAGGAAAACATACTATTTGATCTAGCCTGAAAGCCAACAGATGACTGCAGAGGAAAAGAAACTGGCATGCAGCTGGCCTTTGGTGTGCCAAGTTGTGGCTTGGCAGCCCACGCCCGAGCCAGCACCACAGATAGCACCAAGTGGGGCCTGTGACAGGAGGATGTGGGGACTCGGCCCTTGGGCTGAAGGACAAGGAAATAAAGCCAGGACTACGCATCAGGACTCAACACAGGCAGGGGCACAGTCTTTCACGGTCTCCGTGCCATTTCTTCAGCCCCTGGGGTCCACCAGATGGCTAGGAGAACTGTCTTTTATCCACAGTCAGGTTGAGATGGGCAACTTATGTGGCCTTGGGCGGAAGTATAAAAAAAGAAGTGCTTTCAAGGGCCATCCCAGTTGTGACAGTTCCTGAAGTGCAGAGATCACACTGGAGAGTCACGCCCAGTCCTGACAGTGGGCCAAGATGGCTATGTAGTGCTCCCTCCAGTAGACAAGACCTTGCAGCTGCAGGGTTATTGAGCCAACCCGGGGGCACAGCTGCTGAGCACTACCCTGAGTTGTCTTCTCCCTCAGGCCTGCCCCCACCAAGCTTGACACCTCTCCAGAAAGGCGTCAGGAAGCAAGTGGCAGCAGACACTCCTCTCCCTAGCCTATTAACACACAGAGCCGCCAATAGCAGGCAGCGTGGCCGGAAGTCACCTTATATATTGTAGGGACAGCAGCAGAGCTGTTTGGAGGACTCAGAAGCCCATGCTGGCCTGGGCTTCTCCTGCTGTGATGGCTTGCACATCCGTGACATGACCGATGCCCTTGGTAACACCCTCCCGGAACAGGAGTTTGGCGCCCACCTTCAGGTATTCTGGATGTTTCAGGAAACGGAAACGGACCACTGCCTTCTCCCCTGTCCGCAGCTTGTCCTTCAGGAGAAAAGTGGTCACAGCCTTGGCCAGTGCCTCTCATCCCATTCTCTATCAGCCCTGCTCCACCTGTGAGGTCCTCAGGTGAGCTGCTACCCAACATGTATGGGCTTTGCTCCCTTTATAGGGCCAGGGAACTCTCAGCCAAGCCTGATGTTAGCAGAATATGGACTTTCCCTGTAGAAACTGAGACATGGCTAGGTCCCTCTCACCTTTGCATGGATCTTTTCCACCACTGCTGTTTGACGTACGTTGCCCACATGCACTGTCACCTGGAATCCCCGCCGGAAGGTGGTGGCATGGAACAGTAGGACTATCTCTGCCTCGAACACTGAGCAGATGGTGGGATTCATCTCGGGGCTCACCATCACCATGCCCTAGGGAGGCACAGCCCCAGGCCCAAGACGGCAGACCTGGCATTAGACTCTATTTCCAGCCACTCTGCACCCTTTAGAACTTCTGAATCCCCTTTTCTTCTCTATACCTCCAAAGAAAGGCCTCAGGAGATGATGGCACCATGGTGATTATATTTAGGGACCCGTGGTTTGAGCATCCTACGCCTTTTCAGTAATCTACATAGCCAGGCCTACACTCCCCATGCTTCCTTGGGTTTCTGCATCGTTGTGAGACAAATGCTTCTCATTCGGCAGCCAGTCTTCCACACACTTCATGTTCCCTCTCCAACCCATTTGTCCACCTCACCTTGCGAAGCAGTGCACGGTCAAAATCTCCGAGCGCTAGTGTAGCAGCCTGACCAGCTCGCAGCACACGACAGGCAGAGCGGTTGCGCTGGATGCTGCATACTCTCAGCTCCAAGAAGCACCCATCATCTGTCGGGCCTACCACCAGCTGGTCCCCCTCACGGCAGATCCCACTGCAGCCCAGACAGCAGGTGGCACAGTGTCAGCATGGATCCCTCTGACTCGTTCTGAGAAGGTCACTCAGAACACTCCTGCCTTTCTGGGCTCATGTCCCTTGAATTGGGGCAAAGGAACCCTAAATTCCTGCCTGGCAGTAGGGAGATGACTGCCTTTTGCAGCCTAGCACTCAGATTCTGAAGGCCAGCAGCAATGGCTGGCAGAGGCTCACATGTGGCTTGGCTAACACCAGATCTCTAAAGGAGCAAACTACACCGTTATGTTTCACCCTGTGCTTCATTAAGAGTCTCTCTCCCACTTTCCCGCTTTGAGATCTGTTTCTTCCTATAGCCCATGACCCATATGCTCTGGGGCCTGGAGATTCCTCTAAAGCAGCAGTACCATTTCTCCCCTCATAAGCCAAGAGCTGCTGAGCTTCCTCCAGCTCTCAGAGTGAAAGCTAATCTGCAAACAAGCACATCCTGTGGGTGGGCTCAGTTCAACCCCAGGGTCTCCTTCAGGCAAGGGATCTCCAAGTACAGGGGTCTGTAGGTGAGGGCTGAGCAGGGTGGGTAGCAACGAGGCAGTCACCTGGATAGTGTTCCTCCAACTACGGTCCCCACCTCTGGGACTGTGTAGATTTCATCCACCTGGAGCCAAAGAAAACTCTGTCAATGTCCTGCCACCAGGCCTTGCAGGCCCAACCTTTATAAATGTGCTCAGGCTGTCAGAACAGGGCCTTGCCCTGCCCCCAACCCCGCTGCCTTCGGTTTGTTGGACCAACTACCTGGAATTCTGTCAACTGCTGCATGAGCTCTTCCTGCTCTTTGCTGTTGGTGAGTGGCGGCAGAATATTCAGGAAGACTTTGAGGAGGTCCAGACTCTCTCCTGACACGCTGGACAGTGTGAATATAGGGGTGACACTGGGGAGAGACAAGTGCATAGATGAGAACAGTCCCTACAGGAAGCAGCAGCCAGAGCCCACCCTTGAAAAGGTGAGCAGACTGTGTTGACTGTGAGCAAGCCAGGCAATATGGACAGCTAATGTCTCCAAGGGCCCAGGCATCAACAAAGCTCTAGGTTAGCTCCCTCCCGCAATCCCAAACTGAAAAAGGCCAAAGAGCTGAACTAGGATGGATCCTGTCCATCAAGGCTGTAGGGTGAGAGGCAGGCTCACTTGGGTGACTGGGCAAACTGCTGGGCAGCAGTGACAGCATCATCCTCAGAGGTGACCAGCATGGGGACCTTGTGGCAGCCAGGCTGCTTGAGGACCCGCTCCAGCTGGCGTACGGTCCTCTCCACTGTGGTCTTGGCACACAGGTCCACTTTACTGACCACGATGAAGAAGGGCACTTTCAGGGCCAAGGCCAGCCCCAGATGTTCCCGTGTGGTGCCGGCTGCCTCAGAGAAAGGAGGCAGGTGGCAGGAGAGAGAGTTTGGGAGGAAGGAAAAGGAAGAGTTGGTGTTGCTCCCAGCTCTGAGGGGGCTCAGGGCAGGAAAGAGTCCGCTCCTCCCTTTGCCCTGTCCCTCTGCTCAGTGTCTCGTACCGATTCCAGTGTTGGCACTGACGAGGAGCAGGGCACAGTCAGGGCAGTAGGAAGTGAGGCCGAAGATGGTGGTGTGCAGGTACTTATGGTGGCCCGCCAGGTCGATGAAGGTGATCATCTTGGAGCTGCTTTCGCAGATCTCTTCTGCAGTCCGTGAGTCGCTGTAATTCACCACCTAGCCCAGGGCCAGGGCTCTCAGTGTCCCTGTGACCCTCCCCAACCCTTCAGGAGTCACCAGGACCTAGTCTAGTCCCTGTCTCCTAACCTCGAGCCCATTTTCTACTTCACTCCGTGGATTCTCACATGGATTTTCAAAGGGAGAGAGCTGTTGACAGTGCTCTCAGACTCCAAAAGGTCTCCGCACCCTGCCCCCAGCCTCTGTCCTTCACCTCTACCAGCCCATCCTCATGAGTCCGGCCCCACTGGGTCCCGCTGATCCCATGCACCTCTCCCTTGCTGTTAAAGCCCAGGATCTCAAAGCTGATGCTGGAGGTTCGGCCAGACTGAATCTCATGCAGGTGGCGGAAAAGGTTGAGCCGGGCCCGGCCACGCCCATTGTCCAGCTCTCCTTGGGTCAGGACTCCAAGCAAGGTTGACTTCCCTGAGTCCACATTCCCCAGGACGGCTACACGGAGATCCAGGAACTGTGAAGAAATTGGCATTGAAGGTTGAAGGTGGAGCACGCCCTCAGGATCCTGGGCCAATGAAAAGCCTAACGCCACAGAGCCTTCCCAGGGAGCGAGAGCATGGGCGCTTCCACTGTGCTCACCTGTTGGTTGTCAGGGACCTTTCGTACCAGAACCTCTGTGATCTTCCGGGGCATGTCACTATCATAATCTACTTCTCGCTCCCGAAGAACAGTGATGTCTGCCCCAACCCTGTCACAGAAAGGCCACAGCTACCATATTTCATATTCATTCCTCCTGTTCCAGCCTAGCTCTGGACTACAGAGCTCCTGACAACTTAACTGTCCCTCCTACCACCTTGCAATCTACCCCCGCCCTGTCCCCTCTTTTGAAACAAGGGGACTGTTTTAAATCAAGGGGACTAGGGAGCCTAGGCAGAGTGAGGAAATGAGAGCACCAACTTGACTCACTTGGCCCTTTGGCAAGGGATTGCAATACGAGGAACCCCCACCCAACCCGAGCCCCTCTAGACCTGGCTGGCTGGGTATACATGGATCCTCCCTAAAGTTGGGGGAAGGGGGCGGAGGAAGCATACTTCTCTGCCATCCGGTGCAGGGTCTTGAGGGAAGCCCGCATCTCCTCCTCAGCCAGCCCCACCAGCAGCCCATTGTCCTCTACCCCAATCTGGTAGACAGCCTCACCGCGCCCCTCCTGGAGACGCCACTTCATTTGTGTCACCAAGTGTTCAAAGCGGTACTGGGACGGGTTCACCAGCTTCAGCTTAGAGGAAGAAATCAGGGTTGTTTCTCCCAAACCCCAAATGTGGCCCTTTCTGCCCTGCTACTATAACCAGCACCTTCTTGTCCACTTAAAACCCTTCCCTCCTGGGGACAGAGAGATGGCTCAATGCTTAAGAGTATATAATGCTCTCTAAGAGCAAGACCCAAGTTCAGTTCCCAGCAGCTGACAACTGCCTGAAATGTCAGCTCCAGGGAAATCTGACACCTATTCTAGCTTCTGAGAGTACCTGTACTCAGAAGCACATACACACACACACACACACACAAATTAAAAATCTTAGCCTAGTGATGGCACATGCCTTTAATCACAGCCCTCCGGAGGCAGAGGAAGGTGGATCTCTGAGTCCAGAGGCCAGCCTGGTCTACAGGGTGAGTTTCAGGACAGCCAGGGCTACACAGAGAAACCCTGCCTTGAATACACACACACACACAAATCAACCCTTACCCCTGACCACACTGGCAGTGATTCTCTCCCTGAGACAGTGAGATTCAGAGAGCTCAGCATAATACCATGCAACATGAAGTTACATCATAAAAGTTAGAGAGATAACATAGAAATCACCTCATCCTGACAAGGACAACTACTCCTCTCCTCCCCAACCTAAGACTCACTTTATATTCGATGTTTCCATCTTCAGCCTGAAAAGAAACAGGAAGCAGTTATCACATCCTCTCCACAGCCAATCCCGACTTCCCCTTAACTCCCAATAGCCTCGGGCTTATAAAGCAGGTAGAAAGGCATAGTGGCACCTGCCCCTGCTGGAATCTGCCAAGAGGCAGTGGAAGACAAATTCTGTTTAGCTTCAATGTGGCCTCTAAGGATCCAGCAAGCCACCCAGTTATCCAAGAACAGGATTCCAAATCCTCAGCATGTTCCTAGTTCAAGAAAACCTCTTCTTCTCCAACCCTCCACAGCCTAAAACTGCTGTTCAGTGTAGGGTTTTCAGTTTTGGTTTTGTTTTCTTTTTTCTGTGTTCAGTTGTTGAGGCTTTTTTTTTTTTGACGCCCAACTGGTAGACACCACTTCCTTCTTGCCCATCCCTCTCAGCTGATGCCATCGAGTGTAAGAGGCTACAAGTGACTCTGGACCAGGGCCAAGGCGCAAGCCTCAGCACTGGTCACTACAAACTCACTGAGATAAGAGGCCCAGGTAAGGGAGGAGCAGAACTCCAAAGTTGGGGCTGACATAAACAAAAGAAACAGTAATTTATTAAAGGGATAGACACCATAGACTGAACTCACAAGGCTTTTACCCCTTGCTCATGCCTCAACTGAGGTGAAAACCCTGAACCTATCTCATAACCTCTTCTCACAGCAGCCACTTTTTAGGCTGTGTACTACACACACACACACCTGCCCTGCCTCACTCTCCATTCCCTGTACAAAAGATGATATGCATTCCTCCTCTCTGGCCATTTTATTTTTCTATTTCCCTTTCCGCCATCATGACATCTTTGAAAGCTTTAGAAGTGTCTTTATCCATAATCTCAAACCCATGGAATGTGTGGGAGCTCTTTTCTCATCAACAAAGAAACCTTTTTACTGTTCTGCTCTAGGTGAACAATTAGGAGAGTAGACTTTAAAGATGGTACAAAGATCATCAAGGCCAATGGTTCTCAAGGCATGGTTCTGGGACAACCAATTCTCAGGCCCATCCCTCACCTACTTAAACAGAAATTCTATGAACAGGAACAGCAATCTGAATCACTCTGGTACCACTTCATGTCTGATAATCGCTGATTGAAACCCTTCCCATCTTGGGTTCTCCTATGTTTTGTTTTTCAAAACAAGGCTTCTCTGTGTAGCCCTGGCTGTCCAGGAACTTGCTTTGTGGACCAGGCTGGCCTTGAACTCAAGAGATCTGCCTGTCTCTGCCTCCCGGAGGCGTGCCCCCCACCCCATCCCACCCCCACTGGGTTCTCCTATCTTAAGAGGAAGGAAAGTAGTCTTCTCTGCCTTAAGAAGCGGGTAGATAGAGGCTCTTCTCTGTCTCCACACCCCCACAGGACAAGGAAGGAGCAGAGAGCTCTGTCTAAACTGTGTGTGGGTACTGAAGGGTAGGGAGGGAACACATTGCTTTTGTCCCGGCTACTCCCCTTCTCCCAGTGGACCAAGTTTTGAGAAGCGTTGGTTACTTTGCCTGCCTTCTTATCCCGGTACAGTGTTCCTTCCCCATTCCCAGAAGAGGCAGGGGTTCAGACACCCTCTGCTCTTCTCCAGGGGATTCCCCTGTCCTCACTTATCCAAAGGTTATGGAGGTGAAAGGGGCAGTCCCTCCCCGAGGTCCTGACAATGAAGAGGAATGTCCAGTCTTGACACTCCTTTCTAAGGGTCCTGGAAAAAGAGAAGGGGTTCTCTTCCCAGTCCTCCCTGGGGTTTTGGCAGCGGAAAGGGGGATTAATTATCTCAGTCCCGCCTCCCTGGAGTCTCGGGGACCGGAAAGAGAAGTTCCCTACGGACCCGCCACTTTTCAGGTGCTCACCTCTGGGGGCAGGTACGGAGGGTTGTTGGCTTTACCTCCTCTGTTCCTTCCGTTCTTCTTCTTCCCCCTTGGGGCCCCGCAACTGCTGCTTCCACCGGCCCCCCGAGCTTTGAGGTTTCCGCCCATGGCCGGGCCTCCTCCGGGCCGGCAGCAGCCGCCGAACAGCTCCGATACCCTCGAGTCCATCCGCCGCTGCCACCAGCCCCCCGCCCGACCCCTCCCCCCCGCCACTGCCGCCGCCCCTACTGCCACCGCCGCGTCGGGCCAGCTGGAGGAGAGCGGGGTGTGGCCCAGCGCAGGCCACGCCCCTACCTCCTTTGGCCTCCTGGTCGCGTCAGAAAAAGCCGCAGGGCATCAAGGGATACCGAGTCCGCGGCCCTGAGATTTAGTGCTAGAGAATACAAGTCTGAACTACAATTCCCAGAAGGCATCGCTGCGCGAGGGCCGCAGATGGCTTCTGGGGTGTGGGTAGCAAGCGCGCCTTGAACGCAAAGACTGAAGGGAGTTGTAGTCCGCGCCCCAATCCCCCTGCTCTGCTTGCTGCTCCTTTTCTAGGGGCAGTAGGAAAACCCTGCGGTTTGAGATTAAGGACAGTCACCGGAGACGAAGGGCTCATATCAAAAGCGGACTGGGCTTGACAGCTCAACGCGGATCCCAGACAACTTAAAATTCAGGACGGTTGGACCTGACAGCCTGCTGGCTCCACCTGTGCCTCAATTTCCTCCCCGACGGCTGGCGTGCTGTCGAGTGAGTCAGGGCAAAACCCAGGGCGGAGGCAGATGGTAGTTATAGCATAATTAGAGCTGTTATTGTGACGATGATTATGCCACCCTTGCACCATAGTGACTGCTTTATTACTTAGCTGGCACAGTCCGGGGGCTGGTTTTAGCAGCCCCAGGCACCGCGGTGGCCAGACACGTGTCCAGAACTCATAAACCAGCTACCTTAGTGCTTGGAAGACGCCTACAGCAAGTATCCCTCCTCCCCTTTGTTTTGAAGTTGAACCAATCCCGAAAAACAGTTTGGTTTAAAACTTGTCCGGAGGAGGGGCCTGGCCCCTATTTGGGGCGGAGCTGGCGTTCCAATTCCGTCAACCACCAGCGGGCGGAGGAAGTGGCCAGGAATAGAAACTGTCCTTTAGAACTCTTGAAGCGACATAAACCAGTGTACAGGGCACCAAAGGGGCAGAGTGGAAAAACAGAATTGCCGGGCCAAGAGTCGGGACGCCAGGGTTCAAATCCCAGCTCCATGGCTATCTCATGTCCGCTCCTGCCTCTTCACAAACAACCAGGTGTTCAGACACGGCCAAGAAATAAAACAGCCCTTGCCTCCAGAATTTTAAAGTTTTCCTCGGTAAACTAGGAACACTAATACTGCCTTACCTCTGGTACTTCATGTGGGAGTTCGGACCTGGTCGAGTCCATGGCTTCTTCAGAGTCCCACATGGAAGGAGATGAGTTTATTGAGCACGCAGTTGCTGTCCACAACGGGTAACATCCACACCAGCTAGACCAAAAGAACTAAAATCTGAAAAGCCTTGCAGGTCTAGCCAATTACACAGGGCTTCCATGAAGGAAAGCAGGTGTTTTCTGTATGCTACTGTATGGTTGCGGACGGCCCTAGCCAGGCACCCAGGACTACCAGAAAACTGTTCTTAGACACTTAGACTAGGGAACTCAGGGATCTCACCCACACATTATCACCAAACTGCCCTGGGCCCTCTCAACAGCCAGAACCTGTTGCACTCAACTGATAACTTTTTTTTTTTTATATCTCTGTATCCTTCAGCAGTCAACTCTTAACTCGCAATTTCCTCCACCCATATCTCCTTAGTGGAAGCCCTCTTTTAAAAGATGACCAAGGATTACCCATTGAACAACCTGGCCTACCTATTCACAGAAGTGAAGGCTGCCAGAGGAGCAGGACAACAGAATGCCTGCCAGGAGGAGATAAGGGTCCTGGGGAAAGGAGGTGGTAGAAGTGATCAGTTTCCTGGACAGGTTGCTTATGAGTTGTCTGTGAGGTGTCTGGGCATGGGCTGCATTTATAGTGTGGTTATCTACGCATCACATGCGAATATTTTTCCTGGCTTGTAATGAGTCATTTTGCGTTTATATTTAGTTCCTTTGTATTAATATGCATTTTCTGAATGGCACTTTTGTGTGCTCTGACTTATAGCAACCTTTCCCTCTGCTTTCTTAGTTTCCTGTCATTAAGCCAGCCTCCTATGTTATAAGTTACTACTCAGTATATTTTTGAGGAGATTTATGAAAATTTTTATACTTGAAACTAGAGAGATGGCTCAGCAGTTAAGAGCTTCACTGCTCTTCCAGAGGACCAGTTCCCAGCACCACACTCATGTGCACGATCATGTGCACCCACCACAGTGGGTGACATATCATTGCTTATAACTCTAGCTCCAGGAGAACCAGCACCCTCTTCTGCCCTCTAAGAACACCACACTCATGTATGTGCATGATCCCAACTACAGACATACTCATAGTTTAAATATATATACTAAGAATTCACATTTATTTATGTGCATGCGTGCATGTTATGATGCACACATGGAAATGAGTATGTGACTTCAGGAATCTTTCCTGCCCTACTAAAATGGGGTCTGGAACTTGAATTCAGGTCACCAGACTTGGCATCAAGTACCTCTACCCACTAAGCCATCTTACTGGCCCTGATTTGTTTTTTTATTTATATGAACACGTGAAACCAGAGCCTCTCAGTGCTTGGCAATCATTTTTCAGGTTTTTTCTTTTTTGTAGTTGTTGTTGGAGACACGTGTTTTTGGAGATATGTTTTTTTTTTTTTTTTTTTTCTGTGTAGCCCTGGCTGTCCTGGAACTCACTGTGTAGACCAGGCTGGCCTCGAATTCAGAGATTTACCACCTTCTGTCTCTCAAGTGCTGGGATTAAAGGCCTGCTCTACCACTGCTCAGATGATTTTCAGGTATATTTTACACTAACTTTAATCCACTTGAAACACACCCTTTTGCAGTGTATGATAGAAACTAAGTTTATTTTTTAAACACTCTCTATATTTTAATGTGCATTGATGGTTTTTGCCTTTGTGCATACCTGTGTGAGGGCATCAGATCCCTTGGGACTGGAATTGAAGACAGTTGTGAGCTGCCATGTGGGTCCTGGGAATCAAACCTGGGTCTTCTGGAAGAACAGCAAGTGCTCTTAACCATTGAGCCATTTCTGCAGCCCCTAAGTTTGTTTGTTTGTTTGTTTATTAGATTTTAAAAAATATATGAGTGCTCTATCTGCATGTACACCTGCATGATAGAAGAGGGGATCAGATCACATTATAGATGGTTGTGAGCCACCATGTAGTTGCTAGGAATTGAACTCAGGACCTCTGGAAGAGCAGCTGCTGCTCTTAATTGCTCAACCAGCTCTCCCGCCCCTGAGTTTATTTTTTAATAGATCTCCTCCCTTCCTGTTTTTCAAGCATTCTGCTATACACCTATATCCCCATTTTTTACTTTTTGAGACAGAGTCTTGCTAAGTTATTCATGCTGGTCTTGAACTTGTGATCCAGCTGCCTCAGCCTATCTGGGATTACAGGCCTTCACTGCCAGACCTGGGTTTTGTTTTGTGTTGTTTACTTGAAATTGCTGGGCCTGGAGAGATGGCCCAGAGATCAAGAGTACTCGCTGTTCCTTCTAAATGTCCTGAGTTCAATTCCCAGCAACCACATGGTGGCTCACACCATCTATAATGAGATCTGGTGCCTTCCTCTGGCGTGCAGGCACACATGCAGGCAGAAAAACATAAATAATACATAAATATTTTAAAAGAAGAAAAAGCTGCCACCATCTTATACTAAGATTTACATATATACCAATTTGTTCTGGATTCCTAACTTTTAATTTATTTTATTCTGGCATCAATTTCCCACACAGTGCTTGGACCAAGACTCTTGTGCATGCTAGGCAAGCATTCTACCACTTAGCTACACTTTCAGCTCAACACCACCTTTGGTTTTTAGAAATGGGTTTCTCTGTGTAGCCCTGGCTGTCCTGGAATTCGCTGCTCTGTAGACCAACCTGGCCTCAAAATCAGAGATCTGGCTGCCTCTACATCCCAAGAGCTGGGACTAATGATGTGTACCACTATGCATGGAGTCACAAGTATTTTTTAAAGTTGTGTATGTTTGTGAGTGAGTTTGTGCACATGAGTGCAGTGCCCTCAGAAGCTAGCAGAGGATGCCCAACCCCCTGGGGCTGATTGTGATTCACTTGGAGTAGGCGATGAGAACTGAACCTGGGCCTCTACAAGAGCAGTTTTGTAGACCAGGCTGGCCTTGAACTCAGAGATCCACATGCCTCTGCCTCCCAAGTGCTGGGAATAAAGGCATATACCACCTGGACATCTTTCTAAGTATCTCCAGGGTTCACTTATTCTCTTACCACCTTCTGAGACTACCCAAGTTCAAAGCTTCCTCGAATACACATTGTAACTTCAAAAAGGAGTCATGTGACTGAACGGGGTTTGTGAAAATTTTGACAATAGAAAAACGCAGTAACAAAGAATTAATTCAGAATCAGGTGTGTGATGAGCCTGCAGCATCATATGGCATTGTGTGACTCCATGGCAGTCTTGGTTCTGAACATACAACATTCCAAAAAACAAAAAAACCTTTAAGATTTTATTTTTAGCCAGGAGTTTGAGGCTAGCCTGGTCTAAAAAGCTAGTTCCAGGACAGCCAAGGCTACATGAAGAAAACCTGTCTCAAAAAAAACAAACCAAAACAAAACAAGCAAACAAAAACATATAGAAGGGCTGGAGAGAAGGCTTAGAGGTTAAGAAACCAGCTGTTCTTCCAGAGGTCCTGAGTTCAATTCCCAGCAACCACATGGTAGCTCACAACCATCTATGCTGAGATCTGGTGCCCTCTTTTAGCATGCAGACAGATCATTGTATTCAGAATAAATAATTCTTAAAATAATTTTTTAATTATATATGTATGTGGATGTATTTTTGATTAGTCTTTTTTTTTTGAGACAGGGTCTCTCTATGTAACCTTGGCTGTCCTGGATTAGCTTTGTTGACCAGGCTGGCCTTGAAATCACAGAGATCTGCCTGCCTCTGCCTCCCTGAGTGTTGGGATCACAGGCATGGGCCACTGTGCCCACCCTGCTTATAGTAGTAGTGAGCCAACCCATGAATTCTGCTATCAGAATCAGGCAGAATTTATCATCCTTATTCTTTCTGTTCCTTTCAAGATGCTTGCAGACAGCAACTACTTTCTTAATCAATTGGTACAGATCTTCAGGGAGATCAGGGGCAAGGCAGACTGGGACAGGCCCTTCCCAGGATCATGCTTGGACCCATGATGGCAGAGGTCTGGCCTGTATTTTTTAAGTTCACATAGATGTGTGTGGATATATGCATGTTAGCAGTTGTCTGCAGAGACCAGAGGAAAGTGCCAGATTGCCTGTGATCTGTCTGATGTGGGTGCTGGGACTAGAAGTGGGGTTCTTGGGAAGAGCAACTGGTGCTCTTAACTGTTGAGCCATCTTTCCAGACTGCTCCAATATTTTTTATTTTATTAATTAATGTTTTGAGACAGGGTCTCTCTATGTAGCCTGAGCTAGCCTTGAACTCACAGGGAGACCCACTTGCCTCTGCCTCCTAGAGCACCAACACACCTGGCCATAACATTAACATTTTGCATTGCATGTGCTAATAGCTTCAATGCCATTCCGTGCCAACAAATGTCACCTTGGAACACCTCAGATAGACAGGCCTAGTGGTGCAAGCCTGGAATGTCAGCACTTAGAGACGGGGTTGGGGGGTGGGGGGGTGGAGCTGGGATGTATCTGAGTTGGTAGAATGCTTGCCTAACCTGCACAAAATCCAAGAATCATTCCACAGCCCCGTGTAAACAAGTGTGTGAAGAGCACAGTGGAAATCGTCATGGTACAAGCCTATGAGCCCAGCACTTCAGAGACAGGATGGGGGTGAGGTGGGGCTGTGGGGAGGAGGTTCCAGATCATCCTTGATTACACAGGGAATTAAAAAATGGTATGGGGTAAATGAAATCCTCTCTTCAAATAAACAAATCCAGGCAGATCTCTGTGAGTTCCAGGCCAGCCACAGCTACACAGTGAGACCTTGTCTCAAAACAAATTTTTCCCAGTTCCAGCCTTTTTCACCAAGCCCTGGATTACTGTAGTCACTACCCCTAACTGATAACCCTGACTCATCTTCCCTGTAATTCAATCTTCCATACTGTAGTAAGTGTAAAGGTTATGCTTACAAAATATAAATTAAAATGATTGCTTTTATTTTGGTTTTTTGAGACAAGAGTTTTTCTGTTGCAGCCCTGGCTATCCTGGAACTCACTCTGTGGACCAGGCTGCCCTTGAAATCAGAGATCCATCTGCCTCTGCCTCCTAAGTGCTGGGATTAAAGGAGTGTGCCACTGAGTGCTGGCTAAAATGCTTACATTTGTGTGTGTGTGCGTGTATGTGTGTACATGTGCATTCCTGTTGCTGGTATGGAGGCGAGAGGACAACTTGTGGGAGGCTGTTCTCTTCTTCATGAATTCAGGTCATCAGTTCTGGCTGCAAGGGCCTTTACCATCTTGCTGCATGCCTCATAGCACCTCTTCTTCTTGTTTCTTTTTTTCTGAGATAGAGTTTTTCTGTGTAGCCCTGGCTGTCCTGAAACTCATTCTGTAGGCCAGGCTGGCCTTGAAATCAGAGACCCATCTGCCTCTGCCTCCCCAGCGCTGGGATTAAATGTGTGTGCCACCGCTGCTTGGCCATAACACAGAAATTTAATCAAGCTACTTACCATTTTGTGTTTGTGTGTGAGCCTGCCACGGAGTGGTGAGGAGGGAATCTGTTCTCTCTTTACACCTTGTGGATCCTGTCTGAACTTGGTAGTAAGCTTCCTTAGCTTCCGTGGCATCTACCAGGGCTCCTCAATGCCCTACTTTGAAGAAGTTTACCCATTCCCCTACAGGAGATCAAGCTTAAACTCCGCCATCACGAGTGAAGGCGTGCCACGATCTGGCTGCTGTTTATCGACTACTACCTTAACTCTGCAAGCTGGCCTTGAACTCAAGAGATCCTCCTGCCTCTGCTCCTGAAGTGCTGGCCATCAAAGGAGTGCGTCAGCACCGCCCAGCTTAACTCTTTACGGTATAAACTTCTAGTCCTTGAACAGAGAATGCTATCAGTCAAAAATCTCATTAGGGCCATCCTTTTTACCTCTTTTTACTAACTTTACAGTCACAGAACACACATTCCGGGAACCACCCTTTCCGTGTGACCTAGCCTGGCCCCAACCGCCCAGAGCAGTCAATGAACCCCTTGAGAACAGAAGAGATTGGCTTGACCAAGGTTGAGTCTCCAGCACCTAGGACAGGGCCTGCCACGAAGCGGGAGCGCGGCGACCGAGGTGCAGGTGAGCAGACCCTGAGTGAGCAGAAGCGCCCTTAGGGAGGCAGGCCCCGCCCCAGAAGGCGTCAGGATCCCTTAAATGGGAAGGGCCGAGAGTTCCCCTCGACAGGGTGTGGCTCAAGTCCACCATTCGGCGACTGCGTCGAGTCCTTTCCGGCGGCGAGGAGCCGGAAGTGGAGTTTAAGCTTCCCATGATGCTCCGCGCGGCGTCTCTTTCAACCGCAGGAAGGCTAAGCTGGCGGTCGCCATGGCTGCGTCCTGGCCGGAGATCCTGACGGAGCTGTCCCCCTCTGATGCCCCAAGTAAGGAGCGGGATCCGTAACGTGGGGGGCCCGATTCTCCCCAGAGGCATGGCTTTTCCTCTGTTGTTTCTCCCCGTGCCCTTGGTTCCCGGTGTCCCGGTCCGCGCTGCCTCTGCGGTCACTCCCTCTCCCTGCTGTGAGCCTTAGGGCGTGATGGCCCCCCCCACTCGACACTCAATATCGAAACCCTTGTCTCTGCCTCCGAAAGTCCCCTCCCGGCCCGGCTGTCATTTAAGTCGCCCCCAGCGGAAATTAGATCTGTCAGCTGTGGGGGTGTCTGCTGGTGTGGCCCCGGGGAACGAGAAGACTGACGCTGCTTTTGATCCTCCCCCCCCCCCTTACCTTTACCCTTTCATCCACGGATTAGATTTGGATTGGTTTGAGAAGTCGGAAGAAACCCATGCTCCCCAGGTAGATCTGGACACCGTCATCACATCGGCCCAGGAACCGTCCAAGCCTTCGGAGCCCTTTTGCCCGAGAGACTTGGTGCCGGTGGTATTTCCTGGGCCCGTGAGCCAGGAAGGCTGCTGCCAGTTTACTTGCGAACTTCTAAAGCACATCATGTACCAACGCCAACAGCTCCCTCTGCCCTACGAACAGCTTAAGCACTTCTACCGAAAATCTTCTCCCCAGGTATGTACAGGCTTTCGGAGAAAATTGGTGGGGAGACTTTGTGGCTCTTAGATGGTGGTGGGCAAGTAGAAAAGTGATCTAGGAAATCCTCGGCTTCCCTGAGAGTCTAGGCTTTTGCAAAGGCTTCCTTTCCTTGTTTTCTCTCCACTTGGTCTCTTGCTTTTTTTTTTCTCCTCGTTCTTTTTCTGTTTTGGGAGGACATCATGGCTTGTTCTTCACTTTTTTCTTTTCTTTTTTTCTTTTTTTTTTTCCAGAAACAGCATTTCAATTATTTGTTCAGGCTGGTCTCAGATCTGTCTGCCTCAACTTCCCCTGTGACTCTCGGGGCTACAGGTGTGCACCACCATACCCCAGGCTTTTAATTTCTTTCTTTCTTTTTTTTCTGTTCTTGGTTTTTTGAGACAGTTTCTCTGTGTAGTCTTGACTGTCCTGGACTTTCTTTATAGACAGCTGTCCTCGAACTCAGCAATCGCCTGCCTCTGCCTCCCTGAGTGCTATGATTAATGGTCTCTTTCTCCCCCTTTCCCTCCTTTACACTCTTGGGAATCTAAGGCCTCTCACATGCCATACAAGTGCTGTATTACTAAGCTGTATCCCTAGACCTGACTGGCTCTCTACATTTACAATTTTTTTCTTACCACATTGTCATCTGTTTCTGGTTTTGTTTTAATTTATTTTCTTGGGAAATCTTCTAGATTTTAGATTCTAACAAGCTTTCTCTGTGTAGCCTTGGCTGTCCTGCTGGCCTTGAACTCACAGAGGTGGAGATACCTCTTCCTTCCCAAGTGCTGCAACTATACACGTGCCTCACCATGGCCGGCTCATGGTCCAATTAGTTTGTAAATTTCAATGTTCTTCTACTTGAGCCTGGGTGCTAGGATTATGGCCACCATGTCCTTCAGGAACATGAAATTCTCTTACTTTTTATAAGGGCCCCTCCCACTCCAATTCTTCCTCTTTGAAGTGTCTTCCAGAATTCTTTTCCTATTTCTTTTGGCTTTTGCTGTTTGCTGTTTTAGGTTGGAACTTTTTATTCTGTCTGCCGAATATTTTGGCATAAACCGTTGTCTGATGCCTGAGCCCTGTGAGGTAGTAACACCAGCAGGAGATCTCTTTGGAAAACTCAACAAACATAGTACAGGAGGGCCAAGATGGTGCCTAATCCCATCTAAGAGAGAGACAGGTAGACTCTGAGTTCAAAACTAGCCTGGTCTTCAGAGGCAGTTCCAGGACAGCAGGGGTACATAGGGAGACCCTGTCTCAAAAATGAGACAAAACCCCCAAACCATAGTGTTAGACATTTTCCCTGGAGAATTTCCTCACACAGGTTATTGTTCGGTGCTGCCCCATGCCTTCTGCAGGGCCTGTAACTGTCTACAGTTCTGCAATGTGGACTTGTTCCTTGTTGGTGTCCCCTTTTCTAGCAGTTGATATCCCCTCTTTTAACTCTTAATATGCTCCCCCACCCCTGACACCTGTTGGTGGCGCTGGGACCATGCACTTTTTATCTTCTGAAGCTTCTTGCCTTTTGGCCCATGTTATATATTTAGTTCTTCCTCTACAAGGAGTTCGTGTTAACTCTGTTTCTCTCCTTCCCTTACTGAATTTCTGTAATCAGCATTTCAGGGGAAAGCATGTATTACCAACCGTGCATGAGTGTGTGCCTGTGTGAATGAGTGTGTGTTTGTGTTTGTGTGTGTGTGCGTGTTGCTCTCCATCTCATTGCCGTGGGATGGTCTCACTGAATCAGAAGCTCATTTAGGCTGCCTGACCAACAGGCACTCAGTATTTGCTTGTCTCTGCCGTGCAATGCTGGATATGGCTTTTTACCTGGGTCTTAGGTATTTGAACTCAGATCTTAGTGCTTGCAGAGCAGGTACTTTTATTGACCCATCTCCAGACTCAACAACCATGTGTTCTATTTGCTGTGTTCAGTTGATTAAATCAAATAATCCTCATTCAGTTACACTCCCTGTACGACAAAAAATTGCTATCTTTATCTGTGCCACCAAGTCTTTTACTGTTTGTTTTTTCTGTTTATTTTTATTTTTTTAATTGCTGGGTGTGCGTGCGTGCGTGAGTGCGCGCACACGCGAGCATGTTTGCACGTGGTAGCACACGAGCTACCACGTGCACAAGTATCAAAGGATACTTTTGTGGAGTCATTCTTTCCTGTCTTTACTTGGTTCTGGGACTTGAACTCAGGCTGCCAGGCTTGTGCAGCAAGCCCCTTTCCTTGCTGAACCATCTCACTGCCCTCCAACTATTTTCGTTGCTTATATTTTGATGCCCTCTGGCTTGTAATACCTTCTTTGCTATTCAAGGCACGGGAGAATTGTAGTTTGTACAGTGACTACATTTTCCTTGATGTAATGCTTTCTGATAAAACCCAATCCCAGAAATCCAGGCTTGCCACTTTATCTATGTATCTCCATGGGGTTCCTCCAAAGGGCATTCACTTCATTGTGCCATGGTCTTTTCCTGATTCGTTCTTTGTCTTTACAGGCAGAGGACACAGCAAGGAAGAAACCTCGAGTCACCACTGAGGTGAGCAGCAGGAAGTGTCAACAGACTCTGGCGGAACTGGAGTGTGTCCTCAGTCACCTGAGAGACTTCTTTGCCCGAACACTGGTACCCCGAGTGTTGATCCTTCTTGGAGGCAATGCCCTCAGCCCCAAAGAATTCTACGAACTCGACTTGTCCAGGCTGGCCCCCTTCAGCGTGGACCAGAGCCTGAACACAGCAGCTTGTTTGCGTCGTCTCTTCCGAGCCATCTTCATGGCCGATGCGTTCAGTGAGCTGCAGGTTCCTCCGCTCATGGGTACCATTGTCATGGTGCAGGGGCACCGGGACTGTGGGGAAGACTGGTTCCGACCCAAGCTCAACTACCGCATACCCAGCCGGGGCCACAAACTCACTGTGACCCTGTCCTGTGGCAGACCTTCCGTCCCAACCATAGCTTCAGAGGATTACATTTGGTTCCAGGCACCAGTGACACTTAAAGGTTTCCATGAATGAATAAGGACAGTGGCTGGATTCTCTCCCCCTGTGCTACCAAGGCACCCATCTCTTGTTTGGAATTGAAGCTGCTTCCTGGTCAGGGAGGAAGGCTCTGTCTGGCTGTGTGCCTCTTCTCCCCAGACTTACTGGTGACCGATGATGCTTGGCTGTGTCTGTGGTACTCATCAAGCAAAGTCCCCGAATCAATGATTAACTCCCAGAGGCCCCTGGGCCAGGTGGTTCTGTTTGAGATTACAAAGCACAGATGGGTCAGTAGACTCGCGTGGAGTTGGCCCTTCTCTGCTTTGTGCTGTGACTTTCCCAAACTAACCAGGGTCATAATGTGGGTGTGACTCATGAATTTAAATGAGATGAATGGATTAGTATTAAAATTTCCTAACACTTTTGACTTAAGACTTTTTGGGCTTGAGGTGCAAGGGTTGTTTTCTTATTGTTGTTTTTGTTTTTGGGAAAGTCTCATGTGTAGGAGAGAGTAACCTCGGCCCTCAGATTCTCCTTCCTCAACCTGCTGGATGCTGGGATCCTGGGCATGAGCCCCCATGCCTGGTTTCCTTAGTGCTGGGGTTGGAATCGGAGTTTCATCCATGGTAGGCAAGCACCGTGTAAACTGAGCTACATGCCAGGCCCTAAAGGGATATGCCAGGCTAGTGTCAGACTTGTGTTCTTCATCATCTTCAGAATGTGCTTGTGGTGTGCATCTCTACCCCCAGCAGGTGTTCGGTTTGTCTGGGCCCCTCCTATGTCAAGGATCCCATGATTTTTGCTGATGACTGTTTTCCTTTTTGTTAGATTTAGTCTGTGACATTAAGTGACTTGGTCAAGGTTCTAGAGGGGGTTGATAACAGAACTAGGTCTGGAGTTCTTATCAGTTCACTTCTAACCAACATTCTCTTTCCTCATACTGATTGAATTTTGCCCCTTAAAGTCTGTATGCTCAAAGCCAGGGGTCACCTTTGCAGTAGGCAAAATCCTGGTAAGGAACTTGGCTTGGCAGGCCACTCACTGTGAGAGCCCAGGAACGCAGGGAACAGTCTGGTCTGTGGTGTAAGCAGATGTGCTGTAGGGATATGGGAAGGATTCTCCCCCTACCCCCCAAAAAAGATGGTTCTAGCTCAGAAAGGAGGAGCCACAGCCCTTTTCAAAAAAGGGTCACCTGGAGTCAAGTGTCACAGCTGCTGGTGGGCAGTCAGGATCAAAAGATGTTGTAGTGTTCAGGCTTCATGCAGTCACTGTTGATTGGTTTGACATTGCCATATGCCCAGCACCAGGAACTAAGTCGGGGAGGCCTGGCAGCCTCTGAAGTCCCAGTAGTTTGGGTAAACCTGATCAATTCCGCTCTTCAGATCTGAGAAATGAATCTCAGAGGAAGGGGACAAAGAACAGGATGAAAAATAAAAACCAAAAGGCTCTTCTCAAAGCCATATGAAACCCGGCTCTGCCTCCCCAGATTGCCCCAAAATTCTGAGGGGTTTTCTCCCTATATCCCTGTTCCTTGTGGAGCTTTTGCCCTGCCTGTCTCCACTGCTTGCTGGCTCCTGCTATTGCTCTTGGCAAAAATGGCCCTCTGACTGCTGGCAGAAGGTCCCCCTGCTGAGGGTTGTTAGGATCTTGTGTCTGAAATGATTGAATCACAGTAATACAAAAACAAACAGAACAAACCACCTTTGAGACAGTTTCATGTTTACATGAACTTGATAAGTAGCAGAGAATGACCTTGGACTCCTAATGTTCCTGCCTCTGCTGGATTACAGGCTACCAGGCCAAGTTTCTTTTTCATATGTTTTGGAAGCTGAAAGTCCAGTGTTGGAGGTTGGGGAGCCTGTGGCAAGGTTCCCTCCTTGGGGGTATTTAGATGGGTGATTGCCTGAGTGAGGATTGTTTCACCTGTCCTCGCTTTTACAGTTTCTCTTTAGGGTATCTTTTATTTTCTGAAAATTCCATACATGGAAACAATGTATTCCGATCTTACTCATCCCAACTCCCACTTCTGCTTTCCTCCTACCCTCAACTTCCTGCCTTGTGGCGGTTCAACATGCAGGCATTATGGCATTTCAGTTTAGTATGGCCCTCTGCAGTGCCCACAGTGGAGGCCATTTCCACAACAATTGTTTATGTTGTCCTCTTGTGTACCTGCCCCCATGCTCTTTGTGCCTATATGTGCAAAGAACTTATATATGAGGCTGGGTGGGGTAGTGCATGCCTTTAATACCAGCCACTTGGGTGGCAAAGTCATGCAGACATCTGAGTTCAAGGCCAGCTTGGACCACAGTAAATTCAAGGACAGCGAGGGCTACATACAGAGACCCTGTCTCAAAAAAGGAAAAAGGCACATAGACATGTTATTTAATGCTAACTTATATGCATAATTACTAGCCCATTTTAAAGATGAGGTTTGGGGAGGTCAGTTTGCTTAAGTTAGTGCTTCTCAACTTGTGGATTGTGACTCCTGTGGGGGTCGAACAATCCTTTCCCAGGGGTCACCTAAGACCATTGGAAAAAGATACTTATTTATGTTACAATTCATAACAGTAGCAAAAACTGCAGTTATGAAGTAGCAAGGAAAATAATTGTATGGCTGGCAGTCACTGCAGCATGAGGAGCTGCATTAAAGGGTTGTAACATTAGGAAGGGTGAGAAGCGCTGGCTTCATGGGGAAGCATGAATTCAAGCCTGTTCACCTGCCTCCAGAGCTTGCTCTCTGTGCCATAACGTTAGTGTGGCTTTTCTCGGAAGTAGCCAGGGTTTGCTCCTGCGTGCCAAATGGGTGTATTACTGATCTTCGAGACTGGCCTTTCTTCCTTCAGATTCTGGCTACTGATGTGGAATTCGTCATTGATAGGTAAATCCACAATCATTGAAAACGAGGTGTTTAGGCTGTCTTCTGGGTTGAACTCAACTGAAGTGCATTCTATCAGCCACAGTGTTGGTTGTTTTTATGTGTGATACTACTTTATACAAGAATTGGGCTGTATTGTCAAAGCAGGACAGGGATTGGTGGAGGGGACCTGATGAAAGAGAGCAGGGAAGTTGTGAATGGGGCCATAAGTTATTTTGAGATGAAAGACTGGCCAGGTCAGCTGTCAAATGCTCATTTAAAAAGCCATCATGA
>CM053756.1:25401155-25581050 GCA_028658305.1 Pachyuromys duprasi | reverse complement strand
GCAATGCCCAGGCAATCAAAACAAAGCAATTATCTAATTTAGACACATTTCTCTGTGGGCTTGATGTGGAGGCTCAGAGCATTTTGACTTCATAAGTCTTCTTCCCCAAAGGAATCCAATCACTGTCAAGGAATCCAGCTTCCTTGGAACAAGCCTGTGGAAGACCCTGTTGACTTTGGGGCTGTAGCTAGGTTAGCCTGGGGAAGGCAGAGCCCTGCCATTAGTGTGGCTGTGGTCTTATGTCTGCTGCTACCATTTGAGTCTAAACAGTTATCTACATGTAGGTTATGTATATGTAGGTTGGAGCTGGCGTGCATGTGTAGTTTCTAAGTGGCTTCTTTTTTTTATTTTATTTTATTTTTTTAAATTTATTTATTTTTATCTCAATCACAGGTTAGGTACTTTGAATCCCAGGCGTAGCCCCCTCCCCCATTCCCTCCTACCCTCCCACTCCCTCCCTCAAGTGGCTTCTTTTTTTAAGACAGTATCTCACTATGCCTTGGCTAGCTCAGAACTTGTTATGTAGCCCACACTGGCCCAGAACCCATAGAGATCTGCTTGTCTCTGCCTCCTGAGTGCTAGAAAATGTCATCCTTTACATCTCTTGCCAAGGAGTGGTCCTATATCATACTTCATTTTCTAATCATTTGTCAGACTAGTCCCGGGAGTAAACAAAGGGCTCTCAGGTGAAACCGGAGAGGACAGATGAACAGAGCCTACTGGTGCAACCTGACTCTGGGTGGGCTTAGAGGGTGTCAGAAACTCAGGAGGTATCAAATTCCTCATAAAATTCTCAGGCCAAGAAGCGATATTGCCCGGGCTGAGATAATACAGCTAGCGCCCTTGTTGGGGTTTTGTTCTTCCCAAGTCCCTGTCGGGCATGTGGAGGATTTAATGTAAAGTGCATGTACTGAGCTCAGCTGGCACTTCCTAGAGGGAAAGAGACAACAGAAGACAAGGGACTGCTCAGTGGCTTATTCCTGGGCTCCAGGAAAAGGCGGGTTTGGAGAGATGGGCGGTCCGGTGGGTGGGATTTTGTGTCCTGCTAGTCCGAGGGGGTGGGGCCCAGGGTCTCCATGGAGACGGCTTCTAGCTGGCAGACTAGCCTAGAGGAAAACGGCTGGCCTGATGGACGCGGATGGTCTCTTGTTGTCGCTGGAGCTGGCGTCCGGCAGTGGGCAGGGACTCAGCCCGGACCGTCGGGCCTCGCTGCTCACGTCCCTTATGCTGGTTAAGCGTGACTACCGCTTCGATAGGGTCCTTTTCTGGGGCCGCATTCTCGGCCTTGTCGCGGATTACTACATCGCACAGGGCCTGAGTGATGACCAGCTTGCACCACGCAAGACTCTCTACAGGTGAGGTGACCCTGTGGCAGGGGAGGCCGTGGAAGGACACCGAAGGGTACTGGGTGCGGCTACAGTGGGGAGAGGTGGGTGGGCATAGCCTGAGCAGGAAGCTCTTGAGAACTGGCCTGTGGGTGGGGCTTGAGGAGGGAAATGGACAGTTGGAGAGCTTGGTGACTGGGGTGTCACTGAACTGTGAGGTTTTTCTGGATGGGAAAGTGGCTGGGCAGGGTCGGGGAGGCAACACTGTCAGCGTGGAGGAGCAAGAGAAAAGGGTGTAGATGGATTCATTGTGGACAGGGGGCTAAACTGAGCAAGCACAAAGTGAGAGGTCCTAGAGAAGGCGACCCGGTATAGAGTTCAGGTTCTAGCTGTGGACTGGATTTGGCCTGGAGAAGTCAGATGCTCTCGGGCTTGTGCTGGAGCTCTTTGGAAGCATCCCTCATGGGCTCTTCAGTGGGAGGTGCTCTTGAAAGCAAATCTTGTGAAACGTGGAAAGATCGGGGGTTGAGGAGCTGATGCTTCAATGTAAGACTCTACCGCACAGGACCATCCCAGCCTCTCTTTGAGTTCCCCAGGATGATGGGTAGCCAACCACGTTATAAAGTACTCAAGCTGCAAGTGTGTGCGGACTTCATTTATTTACTTATGGCATCAAACCGGTACTGAAGGAGCATCAGAGGTTTAAAGTCAGCTTTGGATACATAAGGAACCTGAAGCCAAGTCTGGGCTACAAAAGACTCTGTGCTGGGATTGGAGAGGTGGCTCAGTCCATAAGGCACTGGCTACTCTTCTAGACAGCTGGGGTTCAATCTCTAGAACCCTCATGGTAATTCAGAACCATCTATAACTCCAATCCCAGAGGATCCAACACCCTCTTCTGGCCTCTGAGGGCACTGTACAGACATGAGGCAAAACACTCATACACACAAAATAATAAAGATCTTGCCTCAAAAAGTGCTAGAATCGACGTGTACATAAAGAGATACCAAGAGCCCCGGGCTTCAGGAGAACAACTAAGCCTCACCACTACTCAGTGTTCTGAAAGATGAGCATCCCCCCACAGCTCCCAGCTAGAGGAACCTCCTGCACCCTGACTAATGGCTTTGAGAGTTTAGGGAAGAGACTGGACGTGAACTTGACAGAGCAGCATGATTGGAGAAGTCAAGAGTCCGAACTTTGTCCATAGGCCACCAGGGAACACGGATGGGGTTATAAGCAAGAAGAGCATGCTCCGATTTGAGTGGACAGACGGTTTCGAAGTACGTGTGGGGTGTGCCTTTAGGGGCCTTGGTGGTGCCCAGAGGCAAGAATTTGGAAGGGGAAAATAGCTGAGCCGTTGGAAGAATTAAGAGGGAGGCTGTGACAGGTTGGATGAAGGTGGTGAGTTCAAGGTTGGTTCGTCCAAACAGTCGGCTAAGTGTTGGCCCTGCTTACTATTGAGAATCTGGACAGCAGGATTCGTCTCAGGTCTACAAACCCAGCACTTGAGAAACTGAGACAGAAGGAGTTCAAGGCCAGCCTGAGCTATGGTGAAGACCCTATCTCAAAGTATTCAATAGAAAGCATGTCCTGCACCAAACTTCGATCTAGTCCCTGGCTAGTGAGTTGTGATTTCATTTTCTCACCCAGTCCTGAGCAGTGGCAGCAAGCAGCAACCCAAACAGGCTGGGTCTTTGAGCTGTGGTGTTGGGTAGTTTAGGGGCACTAAAAGCATTTTAGACTTATAAACATTTTAAACTTAACTGTGCTGGGTAGTTTTATGTCAACTTGACATAAGCTAAAGCCATCTGAGGGGAGAGAAACTCAATTAAGAAAATGCCTCAGTATGATCAGGCTTGCAAACAAGCCTGGAGGGTACTTTTCTTAGTGAGGGGTGGTGCCATCTCTGGGCTGGTGGTCCTGGAATGTTTTCTATAAGAAAGTAGGCTGAGCAAGCCAGTAAGCAGTAAGTTTTAAGCATGGCCTCTGCATCAGCTTCTACCTCCAGGTTCCTGCCCTGCTTGAGTTCTTCCTTCAGGGATGAACAGTGATGTGGAAGTGTGAGCCAAATAAACCTTTGTTGTAATTTGTTATTAATATTTACTACTGATATATTTTTTGGTAAAGCTGCTGTTAGTCCTAAACAGCTGTATAACCAAATTATCATACAGAGACTGGGTTTATTTAGTTAACCTAGAACATAATGCTGGGCAATAGTTACTCCCTCCTAAACCTCCAAGCCCTCACAGTTTCCTAACATTTAGATTTTACCCTTTATACTTGCTTTTTGTGAAAGCTGAGGTCTGGGTCATTCTCTCCATGCTGTTCCATGAACTGTCCTCCAACTCTGCCTTCTCCCAGATCTCCTCCCCCTTTCTCCTCCCACACACTTTCTGCCCTCTGGTTCCTCTCACTGCTCAACAGTGTGTCCAGTTGCTTTATTTTGGCCTGTTTACACAGTGTTGAGACAGGCTGCTTAGAATAAGTATCACAATACAATATCCAGATTGAAGGGGGGGGGAATCAGCATTTGAATGAACAAGGGTAAGGTGTATACATTAAAAAAAAAACATTATACCAACAAACCTTCCCCTCCCCATGCTGCTTTGGTCGTCAAGTTTCACAGAAGCAACAGTAACCCTAACTAGGACACTTACCATGGGCTCGTTGTAAACTATCTGATAAACAGGGTCTCAGGTAGCTCAGAGTGGCCTCAGACTTAATAAGCAGCTGCGGATATAGCAGCTAAAAATTTAAAAATATTCATGGTTCTACTTGAAGAATAAATAAGCAAATCAAAATTATGCTAGCAGAGCCACCTTTCTGCTGGTGGCTGTGGGTCTTGCTGTTGCAGAGCATGAATTCTCTCTGAAGTTGGGCACATCCTAAGAACTTGGACCTTCCCCATATTACTATGGGTGAGCAACTGTCGAATTATTAGACAGAACTCTAGCCCCCAAACCAGCACATTTAGCCAGGTGTGATGGCGCAGCACTCAGAGATCCAGTCAGGTCCACAAATCAAGTCCAGGACAGTAAAGGCTACACAGAGAAACCCAGTCTCGGGGAAAAACAAACAAACAAACAAAAAAACCCAAAATAAATAAAAGGCCAAAACACAAACCAGCACATTTGTGTACCCAGGAGACGAATTGTCTGGGTGAGGTGCCGCACGCCCTGCAATACTGTCAGCCGCTCTGGATGCTGAGCCAGAGAATTACTTGGACACAAGTTCAAGATCAGCATGGGCAACAGACGTTTGTGTGGTGGTGGCGGCGTGCGTGCTGCACATGCTGGGACATGTGCATCAAGGCAACCCTGGGGAAGTCGAGAGCAACTTGCAGGAGGCAGTTCCCTCCTTCCATCACATGGACTCCAGGGATTAAGCTCAGGTTGTCAAGCTTGGTGGCCTTTACCTGTTGCACCACCTTGCCAGCCCCCAATACAATGTTTTAAGGACCAGTCAGATGGGTCAGCAGTTAAGAACACCTGCTGCTGCTGGGCAGTGGTGCCTCATGCATTTGGGAGACAGAGGAAGGCGGATCTCTGTAAGTTTGAGGCCAGCCTGGTCTACAGAGTGAGTTCCAGGACAGAGAGATCGTGTCTCAAAACAAACAAGAAACCTTGCTGTTCTTTCATAAGACTTAAGTTTGGTTCCCAGCACCCACAACAAGCAGCTTACAACTGCCTAACTCCAGCTTTAGGGGATCCAATCATGCACTATGTGACACATACATACACACAGACATACATACTTACCAGACATGGGTCCTCTGGAAGAGCAGCAAGAGAGATGTACTGAGCTCCAGCCCCTCTGCCTCACCTTTAAAAATACTTTTAAATTTTTATTTTATGTGCATGGGTGTTTTGCCTGCATGTATGTTTGTGTGACCCTGGTGTCTACAGAGGCCAGAGGAAGGCATCAGATCCTCTGGAACTGGAGTTACAGACAGTTGCGAGCTACCGTTTGGGTGCCGAGGACCCCGAAGAGCAGAAGTCCTTCTAACTGGTCTATCTCTAGCTCCCAAAGTAAAATATTTTTTTATAATTTATTTAATTTTGTTTTTATGTGCATCAGTGTGAAGGTGTCAGATCCCTTGTTACTGTAGTTACAGATCGTTGTGAGCTGCCATGTGGGTGCTGGGACTTGAACCCTGGGTCCTTTGGGAGAGCAGACAGTGCTCTTAACCACTGAGCCATCCCTTCAACCCAGTAAAACATTTTAAAGTAAGTGAAAAGTACATCAAACAGAATGTGTATCCAATGTCAGGGTGGACTGTCCCACACAGGCTTTGAAGGGTCCTGGGGTGAAGGTGTTTTCAAAGCTCCTGTGATGAGGGAGGGTGGCGGGAACACAGTGCGAGGGGACCTGGACCCCAGGGTGATGTGGGTGTTGTTGGCAGCCTGAACTGCACAGAGTGGAGCCTCTTGCCCCCTGCCACGGAGGAGATGGCCGCCCAGACGTCCATGGTGAGTGGTCGCTTCATGGGTGATCCGTCGCATGAGTACGAACACACAGAGCTCCAGAAGGTGAACGAGGGCGAGAGGGTCTTTGATGAAGAAGTGGTGGTAAGTGCAGCGTGGTGGGCTGTGCTGGGAGGGCTGAGGGTCAGCACAAAGGGAGGGCGTGTGAGCACCACAGGCAAAGCCCTCGCAGGTCCCTCTCCCGCCCCACCCCACAAGCCAAACCCAACTAAATCAACACCAGAGCAGGGTTCCCCGGGCTGGAGATGGCCCAGTGCCTAAGAGCACTGGCTGCTCTTTCAGAGGCTCTGGTTCCATTCCCAGCACCCATACGGAAGCTCACAACTGTCTGTATCTCCAGCTCCAAGGGATCCAGTGCCCTCTTCTGATCTCTGTGGGCACCAGGCACTCAAGTGGCACACAGACATGTGTGCAAGCAAAACCCTCCTACACACCAAGAGAGAACAGGATTCCAGCCCTCTAGAAACACGAGCAAGTCCCACTATGCTCACCTACTGTCACGGCCGTCGCTACTGCCCAGGTGTGCACTGCCTCCCTGGGGAGCCAGTCCTTACAGCTCTGTGAATGTGGTGTGTCACCACCCAGGTGAAGAGGACACTGGGGCTCAGTGGATAAGGCCCGAGGAGCAGGCAAAGAGAGTGGATGGGCAGCTCTTACCAAGCCTGACGTCACACGGGGACTGGAGAGAGGGCTGCATGCTATATCCTGAGGACCAGGAATGTGTATACATGTGGATATTGTTGTTATTGTTATTACTACTTATTATCATTCATTATTTTGGTCTTCTGAGACAACGTTTCTCACTGTAGCCTTGGCTGCCCTGGAACTTGCCCTGTAGACCAGGCTGCTCTCATATTCAGAGATCCGCCTGCCTCTGCCTCCCGAGTGCTGGGATTAAAGGTGAGAGCTATCACCACCGACTTATTATCATCACCATCACTGTCAGCATTATCGTTAGTATTTAATAGTGCTGGGAATCCATACTGGATCTTACGCATTCTAGGCAAATGCTCTGCCTTCAGTTGAAGCACATTTATTTTTGTGTGCGTGGCATCAGGCTCCCAAGGAGGTCAGAGGACAACTTGCGGGAGTTGGTTCTCTTTTGCCATGTGAATTCTAAAGCTCCCGCTCAGGTCATTAGGCTTGATGGAAAGTACCATTATCCACACAGCGCTCTGGCCAGCCCTTCTGGACTAACCTCAGTTTGACTAGATCATATACCACATGGTTCCTGAATCACAGGCACTAAAAGAAATGCGAAAGAATCTCCTTTCTTCCCTGCCTCTCGGGCAGGGAAACCCCTTTTTCTAGGGGACATTACGTAACTGTTTAGCACATGTCCCTGCCTGGTCCAGAGCCTTCTACTGCACCCGAAGTCTCCCCGCACCCAGGAGCTCAAAGGGCGCCATCTCAGGCCCCGAGGCACGAGCCTGCATTTCCCAACGATCCCCGGGGTTCGGACTCCATTTTGAAGTCCAGGGTGCCATTTCCAGACACTGGTGCCAAGTAACACCCTGGTATCTATATCTGTTTTCTCTTTCTTTCCTTTTAAACAAAAATTTAAAATGGCAGCATAGGGCTGAGAGTTGGCTTAGTTGTTAAAGGTGCTTGTTGCTCTCGAGGAGGACCTGGCTCAATCCAAGCACCCACCTGGTGGCTCATGCCTGGCTATAGTCTAGGTCCAGGGGATCCGACATGAGACCCTCTTCTGACTTCTGTGGGCACCACACACACACACACACACACACACACACGGCGCAGGGACATACATGCAGGTAAAACCCCCACATGCATGAAATAATAAAACAAATGTTAAAAAATAGAGTGGCAGTTCGGTGTGTCCTCAGCCCTGTACACTGCCCTTTTAAGGAAAACTTCTCTTTCAGAGACCTTTCTGTATCAGCACCCCAACTGGCCACCCAGCTTTCTGTGCCAGCGTGTGCCTGCACCTGTGTTTAAACAGCATCCGATTCATGGAAAGCAGCTTCCTGGTTACAGCTCTGGCAAACCTGTTGTGCCAAGTGGCCTTGGACTGACATCATTTCCAACGTGTGCACTTGATGTCTAAAGGGCTGGTTCCTAGAAATGCCTCTGGGTCAGCAAGTAGGGAGGCCGTACACTGAAGCCAAACCAAACCAGAATTCAAAATCCAGCCTTGCATTTGAACATGGGTGATGCTAAAAGTCTGTGTCTAGGCTGTCAAGGGCCTAAATGGCAGCCATAACTTCTGCCCAATAAACGCTGTATTTACTCTTGCAGACTTGTGCAGTCACTGAGGCGACATTCACAGCACCTGGGCCGGGATGGCCCTCAATGTTAGTTTTTGCCTCCCCATGTCAGCCCCTTGTCAGTGGCTCTGTGACTTCACATACCTCCATCCCCAGGCTTCTGTACCAAGCCCAGCTGGCTTGCTTCCTTGTCCTTACTGCTGCCCCTGATGTAGACTGCAATGGAATATCATCTGTGTAAGGTTTAAGAACCCTAGGGGGAAAGGCTGAGTGATGTCAAAGTGAAAAAAGGGTGATACTACATAAACCGTGGCCCCGCTTTTAATTCAAATATATGTACAAGATAAAGAACAGAAGGAAGCTTATCAATACGTTGGTGACTGGGAGGTAAGACAATGGGTAATTTTACTCCCCTCTGATGTGATTTTCTGTATCACCCAAATAACACACAGTGAACATAATTACTTTCATATCTATGAACTGTGTATATAATTGCATTTATTTATCATTATGTGTCTGTGTGTCTGTGTGTTTGGGCACTCAGTTTGGGAATCAGCTCCCTCCCCGAACTTCAAAAAATGAAATGTATTTATTTTTATGTGTAGGAGTGTTTTGCCTTAATGTAGGGTCTCTGCGCCGCCTCTCCAACCCTCCTTTTTTCTTTCTTTCTTTTCTTTCTTTCTTAGCAAGGTCTCTATTATTTCTGTTGCTGTAGACTAGCTGTCCCTTGAGCTTCTGGGAAGTTGTATCTTTGTTGGGATCACAGATGTGCACTGCTGTACTCAGGTATCCAGTTTTTTATGCGTTAATCAGGCTTGCAAGCGCTTTCACTGAACTATCTCTGTGCTAGTGCTCATGCGTGCACACACACACACACACACACACACACACACACACACACACACTGCTTACTCAGTACAACTCTTTTCCCTCTGGTGGGGAAAAGAATTGGCCGTGCAGAGCTCTGTCTGCATGGAAACCTGGGACGAGCGGGCACAGTGCCCTGGCAGGATGTCCCTCTTCTGTCTCCTCAGGTCCAAATCAAGGAAGAGACCCGCCTGGTGTCCATTATTGACCAGATTGACAAGGCTGTGGCCATCATCCCCCGAGGTGCCCTCTTCAAGACTCCTTTTGGAGTCACCCACGTCAACCGGACCTTTGAAGGTGAGTTCCCTGAAGATCTTCGCAGAGCGGGAGATACTAAGGTTCTGTTGAACATGTCAGGGAGACCAGGGGATGTCCCCTTCTTGGAGAAGAGTGGCTGTGTCTACAGCACCAGGAAGGATGGGCCTCCTGGTCTGCTGCTGTTGGTTAGTGCCCTAATTTCCTTCTGCTGCTGACAAGAAATAGCACACTGGGCTGAAGAGCTGGCTCAGAGGTTAAGAGCACTGGCTGTTATTCCAAAGGTCCTGAGTTCAATTCCCAGCAACCACATGGTGGCTCATAACCATCTATAGTAAGATCTGGTGTGCAGGCAGAATGTTGTATAAATAATAAATCTTAAAAAAAAAAAAAAGAAGAAGAAAGCAGCACAGTGAAGGAGATGGTCCGGTCCATCTCAGCAGGAACTCGAAACAGCTGGTCACATCGCAGTTAAGAGCAGAGGGAAATGAGCACACACAAGCAGTGCTCAGCTAGCTTTCTTTCAAGGCTCTTTGCCTTGGCAATGGTACTGCACAGAGCGGGCTGGGTCTTTCCACATCAATTTACGATGAACAGAACCTCCCACGGCCATGCCTATGGGTTGCCTTTCTAATGCTGTGGTCCTTTAACACAGTTCCTTATATCGGGGTGACCCAAAACCGTAACTACACATTTGCTACTGTCATCAATCACAATGTAAATATTGATAGGCAGGATTTATGATAGGTGAAACTCTGTGAAAGGGTCATTATATCCCAAAGGGGGATATCTCAACCCACAGGCAGCGAACCACCACTCTAGGTAATTCTTCATTAAGACCCTCCCAGGTTGGACGTGGTAATTCATGCTTTTAATCTCAGCACTCCGAAGGCAGAGACAACTTAAATTTTTTTTTCTAGGACTAGAGACTAAAACATGTATTCTTTCTTAGTGAATACATACTTGGGCTTAGGGAATACATAAAAACAAAAAAATAAGAGGAACTCTTTGTGAGTTCAAGGCTAGCCAGAGTTACACAATGAGACTCTGTCTCAAAACAAACAAACAAACAAACAAACAAACAAACAAACAAACAAACTCTTTCTCTAGGTGACTCAAAGTTGTGTCAAGTTGACAGCTAAAACTATCCAGTACAGTTGGGATGGATTATCAGTCACTGGACCGTGAGGGGCAGGGTGTGTGGTGACTTGAGTTCTCCCAGGACAAGGCCAAGCGTGGGCGGAGGGAATGAGCTCCATCTTTTGTCTTGGGTTATCCGTCTGATGAACAGAATCCTGAGCTGCTGTTTCCCTTTGGTGGCAATGCGGGGAGAAAGAAGCCTTTAGGTTAACTGTTCTGCCATCTCCTCTTCCCAGGCCTGCCCTTGTCTGAGATCAGGAAGCTAAGTTCCTACTTCCACTTCAGGGAGGCTGTTGATATGAAGAACAAGACCTTGCTTGAGAAGGCAGACTTGGACCCATCTCTGGATTTTCTGGACTCTCTGGAGCATGACATCCCCAAAGGTAACAGGCCATTATCTTCAGGGTGTGGGGCTGACCTTCAGGTCAGAGCAGGAGGCCAGCCCACCCATCTTTCTTCTCGAAGGCTGGGACTGAGAACCTGGGTAGGCGTTGCTGGTTCACCGGTGACTTCCTGAAGGTTATGCTTCCCCAGAGCCTGGTCTTAGACATTCATTCCCCTTCTGTTGTCCAGAGCAGAGGAAGGGCATAAACTAACTCAGTGTCTCTTGAGTTTTTACCAGATTTTTTTTGTTCTTATTTTTAATGCACTTCTGAGTCTTATGGCCATCAATTTTTAATGTTTTGGCTTTTTGCTTGTTTGGTTTTTCAAGACAGGGTTTCTCTGTGTAGCCCTGGCTGTCCTAGAACTCACTCTGAAGACCAGGCTGGCCTCAAACTCAGAGATCTACCTGCCTCTGCCTCTGGAGTGCTAGGATCAAAGGCGTGTGCCGCCACCTCCTGGCAATGGTTACTTTTTAAGTTGTAATTTCTTTGATGGATTTCTTTGTGTGTGTAGGTCATAGCATACACGTGGAGGTCCGAGGACAAACTCATGGAAGTCAGTTCTCTCCTTCCACCTTGTAGGCTCCAGGGATCTAACTCAAGCGGTCAGGCTTGGCTGTGAGCACCTTAGCCAAAGAGTCACCTTGCCTCCCACTCGACTTTAAGTTAAAAACCTTCTTACTGTTTATTTTCTTTAATGGATGAAATTATGTTTATTGTGAACACCATGATGTTTTAAAGTATATATGCACTGTGAAATTGTTCAGTCTCGCTGACTGACAAGTACATTGCCTCAGGTAGTTCCCTCCTACCCCCGCCCCACCCCCAGAAGGAGCACGCTTGTCTGCTACCATCACATTTCCCAGGAGTATAATATAAAGTCAGCTGTGGAGGTGCCGACCTGTAATGCCAGGGCTCAGAACCTCAGTGCACAGCCCTATCTCAAATGTATCTGTATTTATACATCTGGTTAGACATGTATTTACACATGTACATACATATTCATATATATATTCATCACTAGCTATAGTTACCATGTTTTACAATAGACCTCTTAAAATTGTTCCTCCTATAGACTGTCATTCTATTTCCTGTCTCCTTTCATAACATAACCCCATACTTCCTTCTTTCAACCCAACCTACCTCTGATAACAGCTATTCTCCTTCTCTTTATTATGAGACAAAGCATCATAATGTAGCAGGAGAATCAGAAGTTTAATCCTTGACTACATAGTAAATTCTACATAGTAAATGAAATCCTGATTTAACTTCATCATCATCATTTGTTGTTGTTGGCATAGTTTTGTTTTTGTGAGAAAGGGTTTCTCTTGTGTAGTCCTGGCTGTCCTGGAACTCTCTCTGTAGACTAGGCTGGCCCTGAACTTACAGAGAGCTGTGATGGTGCACACAGGCCCAGGAGTTCCTGGGAAGCTTTGGTGGGAGAAGCTGTGGAGGTTTGGAGGAAAGCCTGTGATCGTAAGACAATGGGCACAGGTGGACAGAGAAGGGGCAAGCAAGCCCTCAGGTTGCCTATGGGTCACTGCAGTGCCAGGGGCTGGGTGAGCGTCCCCAGCATCTGGGTTCTGCCACATGGGGGCACCTGAGCCAAGTCACCTTGAGTGTGGCTTACAGTGGTGGGTAGGTGGCTTCTGGTCACAGAAGGAAAGTGAACAGGGCCAGGTTGAACCTCTCCCTTTCAGACACAGCTCTGCTTTCCTTCCGTACTCTCTTCTAGTGAGAAAGCTACTGGGTGGCTCTCCTGCCTGGCAGATGCCAGTGGGTGACTGGACCGCAGAGTGGGATCAAAAACCCTTGAAGGAGTCCCCTGGGACACCGTGCCTGGCTAGAGGGGTGGGGTTTGGAGCTCTTTAACTCTTTCAACTTAGGGTGGAGCTCTGCTTTCCGAGTCTGAAGCAATCACTCAAGATGGCTTGTCACATCTGAGCAGGGGTAGTCCCCCGCCCTCTGCCTACAGGGCTAAGTCTGGAGCTCACAGCTTCTCTCCATAAAAGCGCTGGTGAAAGGAGGGGGACGGTGGATATTGCTGGAGGCCAGTGTCTTGGCAATGGGCAGCTGTGTAATGCCCTGCGATGGAAATTTTCATGTGGATGGATCCGGGCAGGATCATCCTGATGGGTGGCTGTGACTTCTCTGACCATGGCCTTGCACCAGGAAGACAGGTGGAGCCGTGGCTCAGGCAGCCAGATTCCTCAGTGGTATTCTGTCATTCAATACTCCTTAACCTTTCCCTCTGTCATCAGAGCACGGAACAGCTGCATGCCAAGCCCTTTTGGTGCCGTTGGAATGAGAGAGACAACTCTCCTGTGTCAGGAAGGTTTGAGGGCAACAAGACAGGATGGAAAACAAAAGTTACGCTCCACTAGGAGCACAGAGGGGTGAGCCCTCAGAGGAGGCAGCAGGTAGCGGGACTTGTTGGGAAGCAGAGCTGGCAGGAAGGGCCAAATACAGTTTGGGGTCCCAGAAGTGAGCACTCGGTGCAGCGCCCTGTTTGGACAGCAGAGGGCAGCAAAAGTCCTGCAGCCTGGAAATCGACTTTAAAAAGCTGTTGTAGAGATGGCAATTCAAAGGTGGGGACCCATGGCATAGGGTGAGCCGGGGAGCCCGAAGAGAATGGGCAACCTGGTGTCAGCCTTAGAGGTGTGTATGTGCAGATGCCTCTTCTCCTAAGTCTTTTAGAAGTGATCAGGGGTCCTGCCACCTGCTTACTTAGACTGGAGGCTGACACCAGGGGTATCTTTTTCCTCCACGACACCCTCCGACCCCGGGGCCCAGACTCTAGGAGGGTTGACTCTATCTTGTGGTAAGGGGGATAGTGCCGTCTCCCATCAGGAACCTGCAATCATTTTAAAATTTCATTTTATGTATAGGGGTCTTTTGCTTGCCTGTATACCTGTGTCCCACATGTGCCTAGGGAGGCCAGAAGAGGGCACTGTAGCCCCTGGAACTAAGATGGTTGTAAGCCATCATGTGGGTGCTGGGAATCAAACCTGGGTCCTCTAAAAGAGCAGCCTGTGCTTTAACTGTTGAGCCATCTATCCAGTCCTCCCTGGCCGTTTCTTAGTGTGGTGCAGTTTAGGGGTTGAGGTTTAGGCCACCTGCTGTCTCTGACAGCTGCACTCTCTTTTACATTATTAGCCTTTCTCCCTGGGTGGCAGGATGTAAAGGTCACTTCACTCCCTGGCATGGGGAAACCCAGGAGGACCTCCTGCCAGCTGCATAGGGCCTGCAGCTGAGTCCCAGGGCTGACCCTCTCCCTAGCCTCAGAGCAGAGGTATCTGAGAGGTGGACAGGAAGCCAGGTCTGAGGAGACTTGGGAGAAAACTGGGGTTGTGAACTGCCCCACCAGACTGCTTCCTATCTTTGAAGGGCAACCACTGCTGGCTGGGCTTAGTTTTTCCATATTTGCACTTGAGACAGTGGTGAAGGTGATCATGTCTAGCTCCTCAGGTACATGTAACATGTCTGCTGACACACTGGGGGCGGGAGCAGAGAAGAGAGAATTTGTGTGTGTCCTGAGTGATGAGCGAAGGCAGGGAGGATGAGAAGAATGCAAGGGAAGGCGGGGAGGCTGGCCCCTGGCATGCTGCAACTCAGCTAGCACCCTTTGGCCTGCTTGGCCCTGTCCTCCTCTGGTTCTGTATTCTTTAACTTCCTCACAATTCCATGTTGCTGGGCCTGAGACATCCCAGCCTCTGCTCCCCAGCTACTGGGAGCAAGACGTGACCAGGCATGCTGATGTGAGGGGTCCCCCGGCACCACGCTGTTGGCTGAACTGATGAGTATCTGGCTGCAGTTGGGTTGGGGCTAGACTTAGGCTGTTCTCTCCAGGCCAGCACTCAGGCAAGGGAAGCTGCAAGCCAGCCTTCCTGGGTGGGCACAGCAGAGTCTGGTCTTGCTTATCTCAAGGAGGCCATGTAGCTGTGGCTCTAAGAGCGAGGAGGGACTAGGTCTCTGTAAAAAGCTATCCAATGATGCTAGGGTGACTAAGGCTATATTCCTGGGTCTGTTTGTTGTCAAGGACCAAACACTGCAGACCTGGAACTATTTATTCTGTCATATGGAGTATGTCATGTCCCCTCAAACTCAAGCAGTGTTTTCTGGAGACCTATGACCAAGAAAGCCGAAGCTCTCAGGTGCCCAGAGGACAGCTGTTAGCTAGGTGCTTACACCAGCCATGACCCGTTACACACGATGTTCTGATTCCTTCTTGATGGCACCGTGGACTGGAGCAGTGACAAGCCCATGGTGTGTGTAGCCTTCATTTCACTGTCCCATACATGGCTGAATCAGGACCAGGGGCAGCAGACCTCCATGCTTCCAGAAAGCTCTGCTTTTGACCTGGGCAGGCGGCTAGCTATTCAGGGATGAGCTTCTTGGATGCAGGGTGGCCCCCAGAGGGTGGAGATTGAGTTGTGAAGCTGCTGGGTGTGGAGTGACCAGGGTGGGCCATGGTTGGAGGTAGGCTGCGGGAAACTCATGTGGTAGGAGCCAGCAGCAGGGCTGAGTTGGCAACTGATGAAGGCTCTGGAACAGCCCTCAAGCATAACTGGTTGGTCCTGCACCAAAACCTGCAAAAGTTATTTGCCTTCCTGGCAGGGACCAGAGCAGGGCTGTGGCTGGTTTGGGGGAGAGGCCTTGGTGCGCAGGGGAATAGGAGCCCAGATCTGCATCCAGAGGCGATTTTCCCAGGCTCCTTCCTCCCACACAGCGGCTCCCTCCCTTGGAGCTGGATCAGGCCCTCCCAGCCAAGTCATTCTGGCTCGGCCTGGTCTGAGCTGCTGTGTCTGGAGTACCACAGGGCAGACTAGGTGGCTGATGTCCCTTCCCACCAAGCATGGCTCCACCTACCAGCAGCCTGGGAGACCACTGAGGCGGGAGGCCTGAAATGGCCCAATGTGAGCTCGGGTCTCTAGCTGTCTCATCCATCTTGGAGCTCAAAGTCATAGTGCAAGGGAAAGGAGCCACTCTGTCTGCCTGTCCCCACATCCTAGCTTGGAGGCTCACCTCTTTGTCGTCTTCCCTCTGTGTCACAATGAGCAGCACATGGCTATGGCAGTCAGGAGCAAGCCAACTTTTACAGTGGCAACCGAGGCAGGCCTCAGCTCCTGTCTGTCCCCTCCAGGGTCTTGGAGCATCCAGATGGAAAGGGGCAACGCGCTAGTGGTGCTGCGCAGCCTGCTCTGGCCAGGCCTCACCTTCTACCATGCTCCCCGCACCAAGAACTATGGCTACATCTACGTAGGCACGGGCGAGAAGAACATCGACTTACCCTTCATGCTGTAGGAGGGGCAGTCTGGGTATTTATGTGAAGTCTAAACATTATTTTCATAAAGTTCAACAATTTAGCCCCTTTGTTCTGTCATGCTTTTTGTCATTTTGTCCCCAATCTAGTTACCTGGCTCTGAATGGCCCACTAAGTCGGAAGGCAGAGACCTGGAACAAGCTAATGAAGGAGACACTCAGTGTGGATGGGTGGAAACAGTGGTGGAAAGGGATGGTCAGGGGCCTGCTGAAGTTCCTGGATTCAACTGAAAGTTAATAGCAACTGACAGTTACTAGGTCCCCAACTGACGTGTATCAGCGGAGGACAGGGATCTGTGTGGCACATGGACCCATTCCAGTCACGCTCCAGGGCCCACGAAGAGCCGAGCAGTCTACACAGGCTGGAAATCAGCATGGGTCCACACTTGTAAGCACACAGGGGAGCGGAGAGCCTGCTTTATTGCATTTCCTTGGGTAAGACTCCTGCCCCTGCACGACCTCAGCCTAAACCTCAGCTACTTCGGGAGGTCCAGCTCTTGCCTGTCCCTGGTTCCCAACACTGCAGCTGGGCAGATCCAGGGAGCAGGAGTTAGTCCCAGTGTCCCTGTGCTCTCTGTGGAGGGCAGTGGTCCTGGTGGGAGAGGCAAGTGCAGCATCTGAAGATTCTAGTCAGGCTCTTCGGCAGTACCGCTCCCATTAATGAAACAGCTTCAAAGGCCTTCTGGAGTAGCAGACATTGTCCTTCAGGAGTGGTGAGCCCAGGGGCATACCCACCTTGTCCCACCGGTGGCCTTTTTTGTAGATGGGCCTGACGGACTTGGGAGCCCAGCGAGTCAGGTAGCTGCAGAGGGAACACAAGGAAGCCGGCTGAGACGGGAGCAGGACACTGTCCCGGGCTAGGCCGCAGTGCACGCACCATCCCTTCTACCAGTTTTCCTTTCTCAGAGGGTAAAGGATCCCCACCCCCACCCCGGAGAAACTGCTGTTTTGTAAACAGATGGGCTGAGATCTTGCTGTACAAGTGTGTGGCCAGGGTTCCGGCAGGGTCAGGCAGCCCAGACCAGTTCCCTTCATCTTTATGAGTTGTCAGTGTGCATCCACACTGCAGGGAGAAGGCGGAGGAAAAGGCTGCTTGGACAGCAGGTCTTCTCTGGCCCGAAGCTAAGGACAGGAGCAATGCAAAGGCTGGGGGCGGGGGCTGCTCTCACTAGGCTCCTTTAGGCATCCAGCATCCAGGGGGCTCCTCCCCGGCACCCCATCCCTCACCCAACCTGATGGGAAGCCACGGATGAGCACAGTGGTGCAGGCCCAGTCCAGCAGGTTTCTGTAAGTAGGAGGGGGCAGGGAAAGATGGTGGCCACCCATGGCCCTCTGGCCTCCTTTGGGGATAGCCTGGGCCCTGATTGTTCCTGGAAGAGTGGCTCATAGCACAAGACTTGAGTTTACTCTGTTCATAATGAAACCTGGCTCAGGACCAGAACGGCCCATCCTTTATCCTCAGAGTTCAGCCACAAAGGCCAGGAGTTCTTCTGCGTTCTATGTGAGGTTGAGACTTGCCCTGGCCGCCTCTAGGGACCCTCAAGTAAAAGCGTCTTAATTTAAAAACTAGTATTCCTGGCAGAAATTAAAATTTATGTTTTGGCTGAGATCTTTTGGCTGAAAAAAAAAAAAAGGATTGCTGATTCATGCCTTTCCAGCGTGCTCCTCTGGACCCTGGCCTTCAGCTGTTAGCCTCATGTAGAGAGGAAGCCATGGGGCATCCATCCTGTGCCTCGTGTGTGCTGGGCACAGGAGGCAGGAAGACAAGGCTTTCCTTAGTTGGCTGGAGAAACCCACTGTGCTGAGGGTGCTGCATGCACACGGGCTGCTGTTTCTATGGTCAGTTGTTCTAGGACAACAGGTTAGTCCAGCATAGGTCCCCTCACCACCAGCTGGCCCTTTCGATGGCCTCTCCCAGTCCCTAGAGGGAGGGGTGAAGACAGGGTTTGGGAGCAGGCCCATGAAATAGGGTATTCACTAGGACTCAGAAGACCCTGGCTGACCAGACTGTCCAGAGCTATCCTCCTCCGCTAGCCTTGCCTGTGCCTACGCCACACAGAGCCACCTACAGGGGTAGACTGGATGGCATCCAGCTGGCTCTCTACCACTCCTCAGCTCTAGCTAGAACTCAAGGTTTCCTAAAGCAGCCCCTTCTTACCTCTCCTGAGCAAGGTCTGGCCTGTACCCATTTGTGCTGAGCACAGAGATGAGAGGGGAGACCATCCCCTCTGCTGAAGAAGATAATGCTGTACCAGGGTGCCGAGGACCCGGGGGAGTGAGTAGGGCCTAGGCCCCGAGTGCAGCCTCGGGACCTTTGGGTGCAATCACAGCATCCCTTGTACAGAGGCAGGACCTTCTGAGCAGGGATGTCCCCTCCCCCAGGATGGCCTTTTGCAACTCAAGAGCCCCACACATCATCAATCCTGTGTCACACTAAAGGACACCGGATGGAAGGGAGGGAGCCTGGCCTAGCTTCAAAGGCCTGAGGGCAGAAGAGATTGTGTCCTCAGGCCTGCGGCTGTCTCTTAAAAAGCTCAGGGTGGGTTCAGCCCCCAAATGGATCAGAGCATGCCCTGCTCCTTGGGGCTGCTGGAAGATAGCCCAGTCTCTGGCTCAGCATCTATGGTGGGGGAGGCAAGGCACAAAGAAGCAAGCCTGTATTGCCCTAGCTCACACCCTCTGCCTAGCAACTTGGCCTTCCAGCCTCCACCTGGGGTCTGGTGGGATCTCTGCAAAGGTCTGTGGAGGCTGAGGCATTTTTCTCTGCCTCAGTCACCCTGGAGAGTATCTGCCTTGCTCACTATCACCACAGCAGCTTCACACAGGGGCAGAGAGGAGCTGCTGGTAGGCGTGTAAGAACTGCAGAATCAGCTCTACAGACCCAGCTCTTCTCTGAACAAGGAAATATTACAGAGATCTAATTGTGAGGGTGATGTCAGGGAGAGGGGAACCTGCAAGAGGACAGCTGTCAGAGTGTTAGGAGAGAATCTGCTCTCCCTGGAGGAGGGGCCTGCCTGCCCTCCTGCTGCTAGGGGCCCGACTTGCATCTCTTCTCCCGAAGATCTCAGGACAGCTCAAGATGCCAAAAGAAGTTGTGTGGGCTCTTAGTGGTACAACTCCAGGGTGGTGGTGACTGAGCATATATGCAGGCTGCTTTGATGGGATGCTGCGTTGACGCACAGCTGATTACAGTGGCCCTATCAGACAGTCCTCCCATGCCTAAGGCCTTGCTGTGCCCTGTAATGAATGACCCCACTGCTGGAGAGAGCAGGGACACACAAAGTTTGTAGAAGTGCTCTGACTTCCCCATAGCAAGGCACTGTGATATCAGCAGGGATTAACAGAGTCTATGCCCAACCAGTAGCCTCCTTGACCCTGTGTCAAGACCCTCTAGGACAGGAAAGAGGAGGAAGGGGGTGGCAGACAGCATACAAGACAGCCATGGCAGAAGAGGTGTGGGTGTGCTTGGAAATGGAGCAGTCAGGAAACACTCAGCTCTCTGAGACCCATGGGATAGCTTCACCAGAGCAGTGAGACCCACAGGGTGCTTGGGTCGACTGTACTCATCTCCTCTTACCGGTTGAACTTGGGTTTATTCTTTGGTACAAATCCTTCTGGAAGCCGTGGCCTGTGGTTTGGTAACAGACCTGAGTGGGAGAAGAACAATGGTGAGTCACCATTGTTCTGAAAGGACGAGGGTGAGGACCATGGGAGTGCGGAGCAGGGGGCCCCTGGGGGGGGAAGCGCAAGTTCAGTACTCTGCTCACCACCTCTTCCAGCTCTCAGTGACCGCAAGAGGAGCCTGAGTTCCACCCCCCTCTTAGCCTCGGGTAATCTGACCTGCTCGGTGAGCCATCTTCACGCACTCCTCGATTTTTCGGTGTTCTTCCCGGCACAAGCCTGTGACACGCCGGGGCAGCATGCCTCCATGAGGCCGGATGAACTGACTGAGCAGCAGCACATCCTAGTGGAAACCAAAAATTGAATGTGGGTCAGCTGAGTTTGCATGTATGCTGGGGACTAGGACGGTGTCCTCCGCAGGGGTCCCAGCATGGCAGTCTCCATTGCCAGCCAAAGGGCTCCCAAGCACCCTCTCTGAAATCTTCTGACAACCGGAGATGCTTAGTGAATGTTTTTCCACCAGTCTTTGTTGGTGGTAAAATGTGTGTGGGTCATTTTCCTCTGCTGAGATGGGACATGCAAGCATTTCCAAGAGAGGAAATGCCTGTTCCATCTCAGTCCCCAGAAACTAGATGACACAGGTGAGGTTCACATAGACGGCTGCTCCTGCTCAGTTGCTAGGCAGGCAAATGAGCTGAGAGGGAGGGGACTGGACTGAGAATTCAGTCCACGTTTCCTAAGCCCTGTTACCCAGATTAGAATGGATCCTTGGGCTTCCTTGTAGCACCACACACCTAACAAACTATGTAGAATAAGTCTGGTCAAAACAACAACCCTCTCTTCCACCATAAAGGGCTTGAAGGGTTAAATAACACTTGCCCCTACCAGAGCCCAATGTCAGCCTCTGTTACTGTCCATTTACCAATCTGGTGCCCTGGCTGCCTTTGCTATATGATTGCCAATTTGTTTTGATCACTGAACAGCTCCTGGGACCCAGGCCCGAAACTCTAAGCACTGCACTCATCAGAAGCAGGTAACAAGCCTTAGACTAAGCCAGAGCTAACATGCTGGCTTGCGTCCTCAGCACTGTTCACTGCAGGCTGCCAAGCCAGCCGACAGTTGCACACAGCTTGGGCCAATAGTGCTCCTTGTGGAAAGGGGGAAAAGGAAAAACAACTTTAGCCTTTACCTTGGAGAGAATTAAATTTCTTCTCCTGGAAAAACAGAGCCAAATCAATTTCCTGGAAATGGCCAGTAGGACAGTGACGCTGGGTGGCTGGGCAGGTGTGGGCTTTAGCTGCCTAGCAGCTGAGGTTACAGGCACTCCTGTCCATTCACTGACATCAATAAGACGAGAAGCTCTCAATCAGCCTTCTGCACTTACTTTCAGAGGACCCACGGCAGGGTGAGTGCCCTGCTCCTGCCCCCATGCCTGAGGGTGGACTGAAGCCAAGGCTCCCAGCCCAGGAGATTAGTTGGGTCACTCTGTTCAGATCTTCCTGCTTTTATCACCTGACCAGGATCTCTGCCCTCAGTCATCCTGTGCCTTAAAGGGGAACCGGGACAACAAAGGTCAAACTGGCCTGGAGCCTGAATCACCTGAAACCCCAAAATAGAGTGCCCATGTCACCAGTGACAGCTCTGAAGAACAAGTGTGAGGTATCCAGGACTGGGTCCTATCTTCTATGCAGGGCAGTTAGCACAACATGGGCTCTGGAATGTGGGTTCCAGCTCCGATACTTGGTGCTGGGTAATTGCAGCAAGTTTATTAATTTCTCCATGCTTGAGATTCCCTCACTGCAAGGACAAAGGAAGTCCCTATTGCATAGGGACAATCAGAAATCTAAGGGCTGATAAATGGCTCAGCTAGTAAATGTACTTGCCACCATGCCTGACTATTTGAGTTTGATCCTGGGGACCCATATGCAGGAAGGAGAGAACTGACCTCCACGAATGTACTCTGTGCCCTCACACATAAATACACTAAAAAATAAAATAAAACAGAACAAACAAAAAACCCCAAACCTAAGTGAGCTATATAAAGCCCGTGACTGCTCAGGACAGGGCCTCCTGGAGCAGGCCCATACTTGCTTGCTGCCCACTGCTGGATATGCTCATGGTCATCTCCTTTCCCAGAAGCAGCTGTTCTGGAAGAGCAGAGCAATTGGGTGGTCTGGAGATCCACTGTGGAGACTCACATGTGTCTGCAGTTCACAGTGTGAACCACCTCATCGCCTAAGAGGAGGGAGCCACATGCAGACCTGATTCCCTGAGAGAATGGCCCCTGCCATTCTCAGCAAGGCCACAAACTCAGCCAGCGGCACCAAGCCCCGTAGCCCATGAGAACTTTAAAAATGCTAAGCTCAATGGGTCTGTTTGAGGCCGAGTTGTAAGAGCAATGATTTTCCTCTAAAAAGAAAATGCATAAGTGGTTTGCCTGTATGTACATGCACCACATGTCTACTCAGTATCCTCGGGGGACAGAGAGGGCACTGAATACTCTGGGACCAGAGTGATGGGTGGTTGTGAGCTGCCACGTAGGTGCTAGAAGCTGAATTAAGATCCCAAGCAGGAGATGCAAATGCTCTTAACTGCTAAGCCATCTCTCCAGCCCCACATTTATTTTTTAATTTCTTTAAAAAAAATTATTTGAGCTGGGTGTGGTGGTGCACACCTGTAATCCCAGCACTCAGGGAGGCAGAGGCAGGCGGATCTTTGTGAATCTCAGGCCAGCTTGGTCTACAAAGCGAGTCTAGGACAGCCAAGGCTACACAAAGAAACCCCGTGTCAAAAAAACCGAAAAAACACTCCAAAATTTATTTTTTGAGATTTTATTTATTTTTATTTTATGCATATAGGTATGTTGGCTATGCATGTTTGAATACCATATGCATGCAGTACCTGCGGAGGCCAGAAGAAGGAACTGGATTCTTTGAAACTTGCTATGTACAGCTTTATCCACTATGTTTGTGCTCACAGTTGAAACCCTGTCCTCTGGAAGGGCAGTCAGTGTTCAACCTCCGAGCCATCTCTCCAGCCAGCGGGACAGAATTTCCTCTTTTCTCTTTCTTTCTTTCTTTCTTTCTTTCTTTCTTTCTTTCTTTCTTTCTTTCTTTCTTTCTTTCTTTCTTTCTTTCTTTCTTTCTTTCTTTCTCTCTCTCTCTCTCTCTCTCTCTCTCTCTCTCTCTCTCTCTCTCTCTCTCTCTTTCTTTTTTTTTTGAGACAGGGTTTCTCTGTGTAGCCATGGCTGCCCCAGACTCACTTTGTAGACTAGGCTGGCCTCGAAATCACAGAGATGAGCCTTCCTCTGCCTCCCTGAGTGCTGGGATCAAAGGTGTGCACCTCCACGCCCAGTTAGCCCAGAATTTCTTAAAGCTCATTAGAGTCTAACAGCCAGGTTGACAGCTACTGGACAAAGTGCTGCTGTCTTTGATGGCCTTGTGAAATGCAGTTGTCATTATACGGGGAGGACACCAGTGAATGTAGGGTGATGATCTTCATGTCCACACTCACCTCGTAGTTATATTTGTGCTTTAGGTTCCAGCGACAGATGGGGCACTGGCCTGAGGGGTTAGGGGGATCTGGAGTCTCCTTGGGGGTTTCTGTGATTCGACCTTCAATCTAAAAAGCAGGGGGGAAAAGCCAGTGTAAGAGTGTGAGGGCCTGGGCCAGGCATGCAGGTCTCTCAGTCTGAGCACACCCGGCCCAAACACAGTCAGCTTACTCCTAGGGCTCTCAGGGTAGCAACTAACAGGCCTGCCTGCCTGGTAGAGATCTGTAGCTGTTGTATGCTGGGCCTTGGCCACAGGGATGTAGTCTGGTGGCCAGCCAGGTGATGCATACCTGTAACCCCAGCACCAGGTGACAGAGGCAGGAAACTGTTCAAAGCTAGCCTGGCCGACATAGTATTATGTTCCAAGTCATCAGAGGTCACACAGAAAGACTCCTGCCCCAAAGCCAGACTAAACAGAAATGACAACGCAGACACATAAACTGCTAACTAGACCAGCGGTTCTCAACCTTCCTAAAGCTGTAGCCCTTTAACACAGTCCCTCATGCTGTGGTGAGCCCAACCATAGGATCAGAGCTGCTGCTGCCTCACGACTCTAAGCCTGCTGCTGTGACGAAGGGCAATGTAAATGTGTTTTTGGATAGTCTTTTGGAGGATGAGAGCCATAGGCTGAGATTTGCTGGACTAGAGGCAGCAGTCTGCTGTAGCGAACCTCCTTGCCTCCATGGTTAAAAGCTCTAAATGGGGACTGGACAGACGGCTCAGCAGCTACGAGTACTTGCTGCTCTTGCACAGGATGGGCTTTGATTTCCCAGTATTCTAGTTCCAAGGGCATCTGATGCCCTTTTCTGGCTAAGAAAACTGCATGCACATGCACACATCCAGACAGCTGGACACGCATATGAAAAGTTCCAAACGGCACGGAGATGTACTAGCCAAAGAAAGCTTCCCCCTACCCTATACGTTCTCTGCAGAGGAGAGAAGTTTCCAGCTTCTTGGAACAGAGCCAAGTCTATGCTAGCAGGTCCCAACCAGAGGCGATAACTCCCCTTTCCCATTTGGCCATGTCTGGGGACATTTCTGATTGCATGGCTCAGGGAAACATCTAGCAAGGATGCACAGGGAAGCCCTCACAACAGCGAATGCCGGCCAAGGTGCAGCTGAGAAAGCCTGGGAACGGCAAGGCAAGCAGGGGTCTGTGTGCACTGCTGTTCCTCTCTGCTCCTGAGAACACACAGGAAACACGGGCAGATGAACACAGTGCACCCCCTCCTCTAAAAACAACTAGGGCTTCAATAGGTAGCCTCGGTTGGCTTGAACTCATACCTGCAGTGAGCCTCTTGCCTCTGCTTCCCGAGTTCTGGGATTGTAGTTCTCTTTACTTCTATCATTTTGGATAACACCTTTTAAATACCCTGCAGATGCCCTGTGTGACATGATCTTCCCATCATGGATGTACCCTGTGACTCAGCCTTGGAAAGGCTAAGTGTACTAAAGCAATGATCTAGGAGTCAGCTCCAGATGCAGGGAGAACTTAGTAGGCCTCTCTGAGGATGAGCTTGAGAGCATTATGGGATGGATCTGAGAGGCATTGGGATAAAAGTAACGCAGTCCCTGGGCTGGGACTGGTCAAGGGAAAGAGGCTAGAAGTTCTGCTCAGTTCTGCCAGATACCATTACCCACCCCCACTTCTACCATGGCAACCCCAAACACGTCAGAGAGAAGCTGTGGGCCAGGGAAAACTGAAGGTGCATGAGAGGCCTTGGGAGGGACCTTGAGGGCCTCAGGAGTGCGCTAACATTCACTGGCTCACTGTTCTTCACCTCCTTCTGTGCTAGGAATGGCTCACATGCACCAGTTCATTTAACTCCCACAACTTGGTGCAGCAGGCGTTAGGTCTTATTTTGGAAGACACACCCCCACAGTCAGCCACAGCAGCACCTGACCAGACATGCACTGGCTCGCCTCAAAGCCACAGTGTCTCCGTGTTCCTTTTACAAACAGCACATCCATGCCTCCCATGAAAAACCCTCTTTACATTTCAAGTCAAGGTGAGCAGCACTGTCAGCTGCGAAGGAAGCTGAATGTCTAATGGATTAGATTCTCGGAGAGATGCTGTTAGAACTAGTTAGTTCTGAAGGTGGCAGATGATAGCCAGACATGGTCTTCCAGAGTCTTCAAGAGAAAGCGGAAACAGCCGACAGAAGAATAATAGTATTCTAACATGCCGGAAAAAAGCTGGACCCACGGCAGCGGCCACAGAGGCAGTGGACGGGGGACCTCTCTTTAGCACTGAGCACTCCGTACCCAGAAAAGCAGAAGCAAGGTGACACAAAAGTTTGATGTCAGCCTGGGTGTGATGGTGCACACCTTTACTCCCAGCACTCAGGAGGCAGAGGCAGGCAGATCTCTGTGAGTTTAAGGCCAGCCTAGTCTACACAGCGAGTTTCAGGACAGCCAGGGCTACATAGAGTGACCTTGTCTCAAAAAAACAAAACAAAAAAGGCTGATGTCATTCTTTTGTTGAGCATAGAGTTGATAAAGTAAATGCTTGTTTTAGTTTTTTGGTGTTTGAGACTGGGTCTTACATAGCCCAGGTTTGCCCTGATCTCACTATATTGCTGAGGAAGGCCTTGAACTCCTGATTCTCCAAGTGCAGGGATTACAGATAGGCACAATAATGCTCAGATTGTTTTAGGTTTTAATCAGAGAACTACAGAAATGCCGTAAGGGGATGGAGTTCCCTGAAAGGAAGAATTGGGTGAATGCTGACCAGTAGAAAGGCCGAGGAGGTATTCTGGGAGAAGAATGACTGGATTTGTCCTGGGGATAAGACTGGCTTGGGGAGGACTATATTTGGCTGACTGCCAGAGAGGTTAAGCTCCTGGTTGACATGGAAGTTCCCGAGGCTTCTGGGAGCTCTGTGAGGTGGCTGGGAATTTCTTGGAGGGATAGAGGCCATGTGAAAACAAGGTTGTCTTTTAAGGATTATGAGATAATCTAGGCCCCATGACTGACTCCCCAAGGGAGGTGACATGGGCCCAGTGAGGGAAAGGGGGGTGGGAGGGTGGAAGACTCGTTCTAGCTTTCTTACTGAGGACAAAGCTGGGTGCCAGCTAGCGAGGGTAGGGCCCAGGGACTGTTGTCTCTGAAATCATCACTAAGGGTACTCAGTCACTCCAGACAGGAGGCAAGGCCCCTGGCTTTGGGCCAACTAACTCATAGACTTGGCGATGCTGCCTTAGTTTCCCCTTTAGGAAACTGATTTATTACCTGCCAGAGAACATATTAGTAAAGGCCCCTGAGATTTTGTCATACAAAAGGTCACTTTAATCAAGTAACAGATACCTCAGCCCAGGCACAGCGACTGTTCCTGATTAACCACACCACGGCACACAGTCCGAAAAATAGTAGACTTCAGGATTTATGGTCTCTGAGGGAGCAGATCCTGGAGCCAGGAGTCCAGATTGGGCCTCCCTCCTTCTGTCCCTCAGAGGAGCAGCCAGGCGGCTCTGAGAGTTAAGGAGGTCGTGAGTGGCCAACGCAGCGATACTTACTATAGTCGTCTTCCCTTCTTGGATCTCCACCACTACAGAGATAAAGGGGAAAAATTAGGTCAGCCATTTAATAAGGAACAGGGAGTTTCAAATAACAGCTCAAATTCTACATAGGCAGAGGAGAGGAGCCTTCAGTCTGCACTCTCCCACGGTCCCTGCCGGAGACAGGGTTCACCCCCAAGTGCCAAGGCACTATGCCCTAGAGGCTGACCGTGGGCAAGACTGGGACACTCGGGCTGCAGCATCTCTCTGGGATTAAGGATCCAGGCTATTTTTGTGTGTGTGTGTGTGTGTTTTGAAATGGAGATTCATCTTGATTTGTCTAGAAGAATCAGCAAACTGAATAGCTGCAGCAGGAAAACAGTTTGAGGTCAGCCTGGGCTAAAAAAGTAACTCAAAAGCTTTGGGGCAGCAGGCCTGAAAGGATCAGAAGTACTCCTTGCACATGCTCCTTTGCAGAGCGAGGCAGACTGAAGCAGTTTCTGTCTCTGGAGGGTCTGCAATCTAAAACACAGTGCTGTTTTCCAACGGTGGCTTATCAGTGAGAGAAATCTACTCCTCAAGATGTATCCTGAGAGTTCTGTGTCAAGACTGCATCAAGCTGGCCATGAGAGAAATACTCTCCTCCGTTCTTCTTCATTTCTTCCTAAAGCTTTATGTTCTGTTGCTGTACCAGAGAAATGAGATGGAAGGGGTAGCATCCAGGAGCCTGCAGACAGTAGGTTCAGCAGGGCTTCAGGAACACTGCTACTCTACACTGAGCGCAACCCAGGCCTACTGATGCCTGCGGCGGGCAAGAGAAAAGCGGAGGCAAGAACATCAGCTGCACACATCTGTCAGGCTACACATATTTCCCATCTCACCTAACTAGGATACTGAATGACAAGGCCAATGGTAATCGGAGCTGCCAGCTCACATACAGCAACTGTTCTTGGAGAGTGTCCCATGCTCCTGGCTTGTTTAGAAATACGGAGCCATCACTGCTCACAAGAACTGGTACATAGCAAATGCTCAATAAATACTATGTTTAAGAGTGAAATAATTGTCACTATCTTCTTGTAACTGTTAACTGCTTCAATAGGTAGCTTAAGTTCACATAATCTGCAAACTGTCTCTCCAGATACTAAAACCCTACTTAAACTGTAGTTTCACTTGGCTAACACAAGAAATAATATAGATTAGAAAAGTGGTTAAGGTCCTTGGCCCTAAGAATCCAGTGGGCACTAAAGATCTCTCCCTAGGAAAAGTATCCATCTGCAAATACACATTGGCCATGGGCTGCAGGAAGCTCACAGGCAGCTGTGGGGTGTGTGTTAGAGACCTGGCTATACCTCAGAGGTGCAAGGGGGTACTTCTGTTTCTTCGTTTCGCCTAACATATTTTCTAAAATAAACATATACAGCTTCTGCAAAAACATAATATAAACAATTAAGAGGGCCTAAGGGAAAAAGGCAATGCTAACCCAACCAGAGCCCATGTCAGCATCTGTGACCACTGAGCTCTGTGACCGACACCTAATTGAACACAGGCTGCCTGAATTATTCCTCATGTTTGCTGGGCAAACCATTCATAAAGAATTGTTACTCCAAAACAACCAAACTGAGAGCCTACAGTGTCCAACTGCAGACACAGAAAAGAGAAACAATGGCCAGAAAAACCCAGAGGCTTTCTTTGGAGAACACTACAGCCACTAATCAGAACAAACTAGGTTCCTCGTGTAGAAAAGAAACTGCGTCACTTCACACACGGTTCTACTTGTCCAGAAGAGACACCAGCCCAGGGACGGGATGTGGGTGAGACTCAAACTGGTTGTCAGCCTAGAAGCCAGCACAGCTGTAGAGGGAAGGTCACCATGATGCGTCCACTGCAGAATGGCCCACACAGGGGACCAGGAGAGCAGAAGGTGGGCAGATCTCCAGCCCAGAGAGGACCCTAGGTACCCTAGAAACTTCGTTACTTTGGAAAGCTCAAATTGGGGGGGTGGAGGGCCTGAGGGTAACCAAATGGGAGAAAGACAGGTGTGTGTGTGTTGGGGGGAGGGGTGTAAGTTTCTGAGAGGTCCAAGGAAACAAAAGTAGAGGGGCGTTCTCATAACACTGAAGTCAGCACCAGGACAATGGCCTGAACACAAAGAGCATAAACATGTGGTTTCCTTCTTAGTCCAGTCACTTGGGCCCTAACCATGAGGTAAACAAGTCTAACGAAACACACATCACTCTCGGCAAAGACCCAAACCCTGAAGTCATCCCACTGGCCCCTGGAATAGAGATCAAAGCCCATGGCAAGCTCCACTGTTCACAAACGCTCGAACAGCAACTGCAAGCCAGTTGAGTGTCTTTCTAGAAGCTCGTGGGTAAAACAATAGGCAGATGCTTATCTAAGAGAGACAATCTGTAAAAGCAGAGGAATGACCAAAGGAACTCACAGGAGACAGAGACCAATCAGTGTGGGGAGTTAGTGCAGGGGGAGAAGGCCTGGCTGGGGCCTGGAGAGAGGAGATAAGAATCAAAAATAGTATTGATTTTCAGTGTGCATAGAAAAACATGACAAAAACCAAACAAACCCCGAGATCCATTTTGTTCCAGACTCCTTCTCCACTCAAGAGAAGTAAAGGTGGGTAAGAAAAGCTGGACTAAGGTTCAGGCACCGATATAAACTTGTTTAGGAAAAAATACAACTACTCCTTCGTCCTGAGACTTGTCAGCATGAAGTAGGCCACCAGAGATGAACTGCTTTCTAAGTAGAACTAAGGTGAAACCTTTCAAGATGGGCACTCCTCACATGCATGAGATGATCTGTCCCAAGTGAGGCAGCATATGCATTGACATCGGGAAGTGGGTAACAGGCTCGTTCTACCTCCTGGGCAGAGAAACAGCCAAACAGTTAGGCACAGTCTTTGCTCTGGAGGATGGAAGTAAAGCAAGTATGTGAACGTCACTGTAATAAGGCCTATGCCTCATAAAGAGGTCCTCTGAGTGCTTCAGTAAATACTCCTAGGATGGAGTCCAAGACAACTGAATTATAGCAGCCTGCAGCAGGCAGCGTCGTGTTGAGACTGTAATGGGTGCAGAAGTCCTTGATAGACACATAAACACAGCCACAGTGAACTGTGGCTGTATAAAGTCTCAACTGTTTAGTAAAGCAGGCAGTGAGGGAAGACAAATGATGGAGGGCGCAGCTGAAGAAACCAAGGTCTCAAGGATCTCTGGAAACTGAGATCTAAGCAGACTATGAGGAGTGGCTGGAGGGCAGCCTCTGCCCTACCAGCCAAGACTGCTTGGGCTTTTGGCCACCAATTGCTTTTCTCAAGTGCCACATCTCCTTCAGTTCAGCTTTCATCATTCGAGTTTCTGGCTCTCTAAAGGGATCCCTGTTTCTCTTCCCTGGAGTTCTTGATGGAATGTCCCTGTCTGGGCTTTAGAATGAGTCTCATTGCTTCTTAACAAATTTTTCCTTTAGCAAAATGCTGAAATCTTATCCCCCTTCCCCCGCTCAGGAACTTGCTCATTCCTCTCAAAGGTCTTTTGCTATACAACTGCTCTCCATATCAGACAGCCCCTCTTAGCTTACTAGAAGAGATGAGGCAGATTCCCTTTGACCTTTCATCATTTCAGCACATTCTGCCTGAAGATCATGGTTGTTAATTGACGTGAGCATGGCTTCTTCCTGTGAATGTTTCCTTCACAAAGGTGTTAAGGCAGGAAGTTTCTAACAAAACCCTTGCCACATCTGACATTGTCATTGATGATATCACTACATGTTCTTTGGCAAGTAAGAGCCTTTCAGGAAAGGAGGAAACCAGAGGGAGGGCCTGCCATGGAGCACCAAGTTTGTGTTTCGCTGGAGAGGAATGACTCTGCCTCTACTCTCCACTTTACTACTTAGAGCTGACGCTAAGCAAGCTACTGAATCTTTACAACTGTATCCCACCAGTCACAAAATAAAGACAGCTAACATCTACCTTTAAGGAAGACTGAGCAGATGTTTTATGGAAAACCTAACACATTACTGCAAAAAGGCACTCAGTAAATTACAATTTCCTCATTTGTCCCCCTCAGTCTTGCTTCTTCCATAATTTACTCACTCTCACTTTGGGCCTGTATGTACCTGACAATTACTTCTCTCTACCCCCATCTCAGAGACAGGGCTTCACTGTATAGCTCTGACTGGCCTGGAACTCTCTAAGTAGGCCAGGCCGACCTACTTAGTGGAACTCACAGAGTTCCACCTCTCTCTGCCTCTGTTTCCCAAATGCCAAGATTAAAGGTGTGCACCAAGCCAGGCAGTAGTGGGGAATGCCTTTAATCCTAGAGCTTGAAAGGCAGAGGCAGGTGGAACTCTGAGTTCAAGGCTAGTTTGCTCTACAGAGTGAGTTCAAGGACAGCCAGGGCTATACAGAGAGACCCCGTTGCAAGCCCCAACGTCCCCAAAAGGTACATGTACGTGCATCATACCTAGCCCTCTCATAAAACTTTACATCAGGCTGTTTCAACATCAGCACAACTGACATTTTGGGATAGAGGGATCTTTGTTGTAGAGTTGTATATGTTTTGTAAGACATTTAATATCCACTCACCAGATGCTGGTAGTACTAGTTGTGAAAACTAAAAAAGTTTTAAACATTGCCAAATGTTTTGGAGGGTTGGAGGAGGGGAATGGATGTGCACCTCACTGAGAAACAATACACTAGACTGAAAGTTTACAGCAATAACACAGATACTTGGTCCTCATGAAGTCTTACTACAGTTATGTAGTTTTATCTTTGATAAGCAAGATACTTGAATATTTTCAGCAAGAGACTCAGCTTGTTTTCCACACTTTAAATTTTATATGTACAATACTATCTGAATGATAGTATTGTATGCTAGCTAGACCAATGAATATCAGCTGTGTGCCTTACCAAAAGGTAGAAAGCCACAAGGTTCATTTAAAGGTTTAGAGATGGGTGATTCAAAAGAATATAAAACCCGACAGTACTTTCACATAAAGGCACAACAATTCCATTTAATAGTTAGACTTTAGACCACACTAAGCAGTGGCTAATAGACAGGAATGTTACCAACCAATCATCTGTATAGAGAAGACCACTCCAAAGACTGATTACACAGTTCACCCTTCAACAAACTCTCCAGTTTAAAAAAAAAAATCCTTTGGGGCTGGAGAAGGCTCAGAGGTTAAGAGCACTTGCTGCTCTTTTAGAGGTCCTGTGTTCAATTCCCAGCAACCACATGGTGGCTCACAACCATCTATAATGAGATCTCGTGCCCTCTTCTGGTGTGTAGGCATACATGCAGGCAGAATACTGTATACATAAATAAATCTAAAAAAAAAAAATCTTTGCTGGGTGTGATGGTGCATGACTGTAATACCAGCACTTGGGGGGTAGAGACTGCCAGATATTGGAGGTCAGCTTAGTCTACCTAGAAAGTTATAAGCTAGCTAAGGCTAGTTAGCAAAACTTTGTCTCAAACAAGTTTCTTAAATGAAATCTCAAATACTCCTGCTTTAAACCTACTAATTACACAAGAAACTAACCCTCTTGATTTCCTTTTTATCTTTTCAAAGACTATATAACCACAGTAAAGAACTGTCTTCAAGGCCCACCATGTACGGCAGCACACTAAGCCTACACTCAGGTGGATCTCTGTGACTTAAGAGCCAGCTTGGTCTACATAGCAAATCACAGGAAAGCCAAAGCTACATAGTAAGAACCTGTCTCAAAAAACAAAAGAAGTTTTAATGCTGCATTTCATAAGGGATATGCAATTTGTAACTGCTAGTACCTGATAGTAGTTACCTTCAAAAATGTTTGTGCGTAAGCCCTAATGTTACACCACAGGGATAGATGAAAAACCTTATCCATGTCCATTCTGTCATTCACAAGATCTCTTTGGTAATTTTCTTTATGAGTTAATCTGACTCTACCCAGACAGTTATCTGGACTTTTTATTTTCTTAGCAATCATTCCACCAACACCCAGCTTACCTGCCACTTTTAATGAAATTACTGTTTGAAACTAAAAAGAAACTGCTTCTAGGTTGTGTATAATGGTTTTGCCTGTAATCACATAACTTGAGAGGCTGAGTTCTCTCTCTCTCTGCTCTCTTTATCAACAATCGATTACTCTTTTCAATTGGTTACTTTTCAACTTTAACTAATATTCCTTGTTTGGCCAGTACTGTGCTAAACTTTTAAATGTGAGTTCCCTTGTCCCATCTTTTCTTTAGCAAATCGGTCATCTTTTCCTGCTTCCCACAAAAACAAAAACAAAAACCCACAAAGGAGGATAATATCCAGAAAGACCTTTTCACTCTGCCAGACTCCATTCCAGCCTGGTCAAGAAACATCCTCTTTACGAACATTTCTAATTGATTTTGCTATTTCCGGTAACAGCATCTTACTGTACTTTCATGCAAACGGATAACTTTCATTAGAACCCAGGCGTCACAGGAAAACTATACTTTCTCCCTTTACACAGCTTGACTTACAGCATTTGGCCATCAGTAACCTCTCAGTTGATGCTAGAATCTGCTTACCTTTCCATACTTAATATTAATGAAATGCAGAGCTAACATTTGGCAACTGTCTTTGCGCCTTGACTGCCATCTCTCAGATTAGTAGCTAGGCAGAAAAAGCCACCACCTAGTCACAAAAAGGGAGCATGCCTTAATCAAGGAGGGGACGATTTGGAAAATATGGGAGAATTAACATTCAACCCTTTTTAGCTTTTTCGGAATCCCGAGATACTCGTCTTTAAATGACCAGACCTTTCTCTCAGTCCTCCTTTACTTTTAGTAGACACTATGAACCGGGGGTGGAAGCAACAGCGCCAGGGTCTGGAAGAGCTTTTAAGCGCCCCGCGGAGGGCTGCATCTCCAATGTCTAGAATCGCGCAGAGATGGAGAGGTACGCCAGAGTCTCACGTCGCCGTTCTCATGTTACAGAGGTCGCTGGGTCCTGGGACTCACCTTCTCTCAACCCACGAGCTGGAAGCCATAACCAACCGGTCGCGGCGGGGCCTGCCAGGAAACCTTGCAGCTGCCGCCCGCAGGCGGACACCAGCGCCCTGAAGGCTGCCATCTTGGAAACACACCTGACCTCTTTGGGCACTTCCGCTTCCGGAGCGGGGCGTGCGCAGCCGCTGTGCGGGGAGTGGCGGGTGGTTTTCTCGTGGTTACTCACCCGTTCTGTTTCAATCGCGAGTTTGTGTAGAAAGGTGCGGCTTTGTGTGAAGCCCGTGTTTTGTTGTTAGTGTCTAGGAGAGATTCCCCCGGCTGCCAGATCCTGGTCCTCGAGGTTGCCTGTTAGTTTCCCTTAGTAAATTACACACCACACTATTTCATTAGTTTTTCTTTCTGCTAGCCAGCTGTAGATGGTAAGCCTTTGCCATTGAGGCTAGGCCTGTCAGGACGGATTGAAATGTTAATGGACTCTGGCTCTCAGAGCATCAGACCTGGAATAGAATTGACCTTCCCTCCCACCTGCCAAAATTTGTTGCTCATAAACACTTTCCAGCACTTGGTACCACCTATCCTCTGCCTAGTCTTTGGCTACCTGGTAAATGCTGTATTAGAGTGCACTTCAAACTTCATTCACTGTGAAAATGACCTTGACTTCCCCCAAACTGGTTTTTGGAAACATTTTAGTGCTTGACACAGTTGCAGTCTCCTTACAGACTATAAACTCCAGTAAGACAGAAACATTGCTGCCCACATCTTTAATCGCAGCACCCCGGAGGCAGAGGCAGGTGGATCTCTGTGAGTTCGGAGGCCAGCCTGGTCTCCAGGACAGCTAAGTCTAGACAGAAAACCCCTGTCTTTAAAAAACCAAATAAGAAGAAAAGAAAAAGGACGAAAGGAAACAGAAGGTTCCTGCGGAGTGCCCATCTAGGTGTTCCCAACAAGATCAGGACAGCTTTAGACTCTTTAGTTTCCAATTAACCTTGAGTCATACCTCCTGCTTTTTTGTTTTGTTTTGTTTAAACCACATTCCTTGTTTCTTATTCACTTCTTGAGCCGAGGCTTGGACAGTAACGAAGTCCCACCCAACAATTGTGGACTAAAACATTCAGGAGCCAGCCCCTCCCATGTTATCTTTTCTAGCTTATTGTAAACAAATTATGTTGTGGGACGCTGGCGGTGCTTAAGAGCACTGGCTACCCTTTTAGAGGATCAAGATTTGGTTCCCAGGACTTACATGGCAGCTCACCACCTCCCTGACCCAGTCTCAGGGATCTGGCCATCTCTGAGGGCATCGGGCATGAAAGCTGTGCACATTCATGCATGCAAACAGTCATACACACAAAATAAGAACAATTCCTTTTCGCCATGTCCAGGGAGGGGACCATATGGTGTCATTCTTGATTCCTGTTATAATAATGTCTGGAGGGAGCCCTTGATATCTTGCAGGTGGGGGAGGAGGGTGCCCTCAAATTCATTGCAGCAGGAACTGGTTTGGGTGGCACCAAGTTTGGCTTCAGATAGAACAGTACACTCACAAAAGGAAAAATGATGGCATCTGTCTCGTAGATCTGGACAGGACCTGGGAACTGCTGCTGCTGGCAGCCCCAGCCATTGTTCCCATTGAGAACTCTGTGGATGTCACATCATTTCCGGGAACACTGGCCAGCAAGCTGCCTTGCCCTTTGCTGCTGCTACTGGAACCGCTCCAGCTGCTGGCTGCTTCATTCCCGGGGCCTTTACTAACTAGAACCAAGCATCCTTCAGGGAGGTGACTGATCCCAAAGCTGACCACCAGCCCCTGACAGGGGTGTCTTAGGTCAACCTCTTTACTTTGTCTAATACAGATTCTCCTCCACATCATGTGGGTGTTGTGATTGTTAGATTATTAAAAGGCAGCTGTAGAGAGACAGAGGGTGGGAAAAAAAGAAAGGCTTGGTCTGACCATAGGTAGACCATGTTTATTCCTGGTAAGGAAGCATGTTATCTTGCACATGTGTAGAAGGCTAAAATGCCTGCAGAGGAAGATGATATGTACGCCCTTAAAGCAGTGGAAATGGCTTCTATAGCCCAAAAGGGAAGCTGGGAAGTGTTGCTTTCAGCAGGAAGCTATCATTCCTAACTGTGAGAGGATATGAAAAAAACGCAGGGCTGGGACATTATGATTGTGTTCTGCTGAGAAGGGTCTTTGTCAGAGGGAATAGTCCTGGGTCCTTTGAAGAGGGCATCTTCTAATCATGTGGCAGGGGGATATCTTAATTTATCTGCTTCAATGCATCATGTGATTGTCATCCTTGCTCCTGAAGAACACAGGAAAGTAATTCATAGAGGGCTGAGAGCAGAGGCTTTGGTTGCAGGGTAGAAGAGAGGTTTTCTGGGAAGGTTGAAGGATAGGGAGGCACAGAGGTGGGAGAAATGAGAGGAAGTGGGCGTGGAGAGACATTGACTAGTCCCTTTGCCAGGACTGTTGGACTAAAATGAGCTAGCAGAAGTGACAGGGGGGCATCAAGGAAGGGAACAGGAGGAGATAGAGGAAATAGAGAATTGTATCTGTTCCGGGCTGAAAGGGAAGAAGGTTCTTTTTAGTCAAGTTCTCCACAACCTCTAAAAGGAATAAAACAAGCTGCTGTAGGGTGCAATATTGGGCGAGCTCGGATTTTGTTTGGGTACAGGGTTAAGTTCTGTAAGCAAAACATTTGAAAGATGGGCTTAAAAACCTAAGTGTGAGTTTAATCAGGAGGAAGGAGTGCAGTACTGCAGCAACCAAGGAGTCGAGCTGGACCTGAAGGATGTGAAGCTGATCCGACCTGGTGCGATGGAGAGGTTAATTGATGCAAAGAAGGCTTCAGCCCAGCTGTATCAGTTCTGAGTCCCCAAAACAATGTTCACAATGACAAGAAGAGGGATGGGTTAGATGGTCCATGACTCACTTGTCCCCTTTTAAAAGTCATCCGAACTGCTTTTAGGGGCTTGGGGATGTCTCAGTAACTGTTTTAAGGTTGACAGAGGACAATGAAGGAAACAGCAGTTGAAGTGCCTCAGAGGAAGTTCCATCCAATGGATCATGATAAAACTTAACGGTTGGCAAAAATCCAGAACATGTAAGTAAGGCGTTGTGGGGAACATTAAGAGACAAAGAAGAACACTTTCACATCAAGAGTGATGGGAGTGAAATGCAGCTGGACACGTGGCAGGACCGTGTTCTGTAGAAGCATATGGCAGCTGTAAAGGGCTGTTTGTTCCATCAGTTCCTGCAGGAGGAACAAGCTGGAAGCTTTGCAAAAGACGCCAGTTAAAGTTAGCATCTAAGGAACGAATCCGAAAGGAAGGTGTCTAAGTGATATTCCTTGCTTTCACATATGATAAACTGTGTACATTTGTTCCTAATATTAACAATATCAACTGCTATTCAATGAACAGAAATGGAGTATCCCAAGTAAGACACAATTTCTGGTTAGAAACAATTTGCTAAGGTAAAAATTTTAAAATGTGGAGCTATTACCTTATGTGACATTATCTTATTAGAAAACATGATAATGCACATTTTTGTTGACATCAAATTATAATACCTATACTCCAATATTATACAGTAAATATATTTTATATTGTCAAGCTGTGTAAAGGCTGTTTAATTCTAAGTTGTATTCCCCCAAAAGAACTTCTTTCTAACTTAAAAAGTATATTCCCAGAGACAGAGCCTGCCTTGATTTCTCAACAGGCATATCTCTAGAGCATCCTAAGTTACTACCTGTGATAGTGACTGGCCTTGTCAGGAGTAAATGGTTCACTTTATAAATGTTTTTAAATTAACCCTATTAACAGAACCTCTAAAAATCTCAACATTTTCATTCTCTACATTCAACCAACAGATGAGCTAGCAACAAAGTCAGCCATGTCAAATCTGTCGTATGTAATTTACATGTGACACAGACTGAATTGACAGAGAAGGCTGAAACCAACTCCTTTTCTCCTTTTGTCAATGGGCAAAGCTTTAGGTCCCCACATTCTGACAGCCGTAAGCACGTTTCCTAAGAGCATTCCATTTAAAGGTACGTTGGCTCTTTAGAAGCATAGTTTGTAAACCAAGATATCCAAGATAATGAGCTTTCACAAATACTGGCTTTTGGAATTTCTTAGAAAGCAACGACAAGTATTATTGCCAGCGCCTGTGTACTCCTTGTAGGCTTCAAGGTGAGATTGTAGGTGTGGTCCTGAGCTTTCTATCTGGATTGAGACTAAATAAATTCTTTTTGTTGTTGTTTTGTTTTTCGAGACAGGGTTTTTCTGTGTAGCCTTGGCTGTCCTGGACTCAATTTGTAGACCAGGCTGGCCTCGAACTCACAGAGATTTGCCTGCCTCTGCCTCCCAGAGTGCTGAGGTTACAGTACCACTGTTCCCAGCTGAGACTAAATTCTAAAAGCAACATATGTGAGCCCAGGTTGGAAAGAATCTCTAAGTCAGTGGTTCTCAGCCTTTCTAAAGTTGTGACTCTTTAATACAGTATCTCATGTTCTGACCTGCAACCATAAAATTATTCCTTTACTACTTCATAACTGTATTTTTTCTAATGTTACGAATCATAATATAAATATCTAATATGAATAGTATCTGGTGTTTGACCACTGTAAAAGGGTTATCTGACACCCCCATAAAGAGATCGTGACCCACAGGTTGAGAACCACTGGTTTAGGGTATCACTTAATAGAATTATTCTCTGACTTTACAGATGCAAAACCAATTGTCAAAGGCACCAAGCTGTGAGTTTGCTGACCTCCTCCATTAATGAGGAAACTTGGGTGGGTAGGGTATGAACCCTGGAATTAGCTTTTGCTGAATGCTGGGGTAAAGCGCATGGCCACGTGAACCAGCATGCAGGTCCCGTACCAGCCAGTGGTAGGCTTCAGTAGAAGGTTCCTCTGTTCACAGCATCTTCATATGTCAGTTCGGGAGATGCTGAGGGCAGAGTAATTGCTATCTGCCTCTCTGTCATTTGAGACATTTAAGATGTGGGTGCAGACTCTGGGACCCTCCACTGGGCAAAAGAATCCACGCCCCTGTCATGTGAGACATGAGGAGTAATTCATCCTTAGATAAGAAGGAGGATTTCTTGGTCAGGCCTGTGCAGTTGGAGGCAGAAGCAACAGACTTGCTGTGGGTCTTATTTCCTGTATCCTTGTCCTGTAACGAGGTTAGCATGCATCTTGCTCTGCGGGATGGTGCTGCATCCAAGGGAACTAGTTCAGCCTGGGGGTTCTTGCCGTGCAAGTGTATTGTAATACCTCAAGCGTTGTATCTCTTATAACCAATTTATATGTCCGTGGTCTTGAATATTATTTTACATTAAACGAGCTTTAAGTTACTTTAAACTTGCTTTGCTTTATAATCATTTCTGGAAATAAAATAAATTACCAGCCCATCTCCAGCAGAATAAAAAGGATGGCATGTTACTTCCACTCCTGTTGGAAGAAACCTTGGCAGGGGCTGTGGGCCCGTGGGAAACAGCCTGGACCTCAACAAGTACGACACAGCCAACTTGACCGACAAATCAAGGCTGATCGGCCACTGGTCCAGAACATGACTGAAAAACTCCAGACTCAGCTGGATTCCTTAGCAGCCATTATATTACAAAATAGATGGGCTTTACTCATTATAGCAGAGATAGGAGAAGTCTATTCCATGTTAGGGGAGGAATGTTGCTTCTACACAAATTTTCAGGTACCACGAGTGAGAAAGCCAGGCAGCTAAAAGAAAGAACAGGACCATGAGCCAGAAATCCCCCATTAGACCACACAGGCTTTTGGGGTACTTGGGGAACACCAATAACCCCCTTTGTTGGGCCTGTTGTCATGATCATTCTTGCTCTAATCTCTGGTCCTTGTGTTTTAAAATCCCTCTCTAATCTGTTACAGCAAATAGTATAAGTCCTCACTTCCTCGAACATTATTCAACATCCTGAGGGAGGTCTACCAACCCCTCAGAACCCGGAACCAGATAAGCCAGAAGAACCAATATATGGGCTCGAAAAATCGTTGAGGAACCCCTCTTTTTGTCTCCCTACCTATGATGACCCCCTCAGTAGGAAGTAGCTGGAAAAGAGATGACATCCTGTATCCCACTTTAAAAAATCTCTTGCAGGATTCGGAATGATAGAATGCTTTGGTCACAAGACAGGATTCCTACAAATGACCGTGCTTGGTCAGTCTATCACCACAGAGAGGAAGGAAAGAAGAATGCAAAGGCGGTCTGCCCTGGTGCCCCGTGGCTGCATTGTGGACAATGGCCCTAGCACCCACAGTTGCCTTGGTACCCTGTGGCTGCATCCTTGGAAGCCCAGGGAAGGACATTGAGAACCTCCTTAGCTCTTTATGAATGGAAACAAAGCCCCCCAGCACCCCTAGAAAGAGTCACTGCCAGCATTTCCCCACACAGGCAACCCTTTTCCCACAGAAGAGTCTCACAGCATGGTCTGGTGCTCTGTATTTGGTTGCTAATTATTCCCCTCCCCCAGGTCTGTTTGCTGTTTTTTATGAGCAGACACTTTTCCCAAATGATGTCACAAATCTTGTGTCCGTGTTTGACCAATAAAATGCCGAGACACCTGGGCATGGCGACTGGGGTAGGTGTGGCTGAAGTTCATGAGCTTGCAAGGAGAGGAGGATCTGGGGAAGGAGACCAGAGAGGAGAAGGAAGAAGGAAGGAGGCCACAGCCATGACTTAGCATGAGAGAGAAGCATATGGCTGGCATGGATGGAGGAATAGGCCCAGACGAACAACATGAACAAGTATTTATAGAAGTATGGATGGGGGGTAGCCTGGACTGGGGCTGGGATGTACAGTGGTTTAGAGAGTTAATATCTGCCCTGTCCCAGGAAAGATAGGGTAATTCTAAAATCCGTCTTTTATTGATTGTGGTATGAGTTAGATATACCACTGTAATAACTATATCAGCCCAATACCTTTTTACTATCAGCAATGCAGGTGTCTGTCCTTCACTGTTTTGGAATAAACAGGCCAGTCTGTGGAGCTCAGGCTCTAGTCTCTTTTTTTCTTCCTGAGCTGCCTAAGAAATCTAACATTTTGGTGCCCAAACCTCGGTTCCTGCACCACCATTGTGTTAGAGTATTTTAAAGGCAGCTGTAGAGAGACAAAAGATGGGAAGAAAGAGATGCTCAGTCTGACCTTAGGTGGGACAATGTTTATTCCCAGCAAGGGAGCATTTTGCTCACATGTGTGGATGGCCAAAATGCCTACTGGGGAAGATGGGATACAGCTCCTTATAGGTGCAGAAACGACTTCATAGTGTGAAAGGGCAGCTGGGAAGTGTAGTCTTTAAGCTGGAAACTATCAGCTATCCCATGTACCAACAAGGGAGCTCACTCCATGGGTCTGATGTAGTGGAGCATGTGTGAGCATCCACGGGAGGCCACTCCTGATTCTACTTCTACAGAGACCCAGAAGAGATGGAGAAGGAAGAGCAAGCAGCAACAAAAAGGCCATGCTAAGGAGGACCAGTGAATGGTCACCCTGGCTCCTGAGTTTGTGCCCCCAGAGGTGGCAGGCTGAGGGTGTGCAGTCTCCCTGGGCCTGTTTAGTGGTTTCCTACTGAAGGCTGGACCACCCAGCCAGCATTGGGGACTGGCCTGCAGTTCCCGCTGCTCAGGCCACTGAATGGAACCCAAATGAGTGGTTCTGGGCTGTACTGCTTAAGTCAAATGCAAGAAGCTGGAGGAGAAAGACACAGTTTCCAAAATGAGTGAACAAAATTGTAAATTACATATTCAAAATCAACTTACATTTTCTACAAAGACAGGTTAAAAGAAAATAGGAGACCTGGTCATAGTAAAAAAAAATTAAAGTAAAAAGGAATAAATACCACATATAATCCAGAGGTGAACACTAATTATATTTAACAAGGAAAATAGCACTGTTCATGTTCTTGGTTGTGAACCATCTCGGTTTTTTCTGAGCCTGCTTATATTATTATCTTCTACATGTAAAAACAATATTGTGCCACCATATTCTGCTTAAGAAATTATCTTTGGCTGACTGTCTGACTGGCTAACTAATTACAGGGTTTTACTGGCTCTCCTAGACCTTGCTATATAGACCATACTGGCCTCCAACTCTCAGACATCTGCAAGCCTCTGCCTCCCACACGCTGAGATTAAAAGCATGCACATGTCTTCAGGAGATTTTTTAAAGCGCACACAAGCATGTGTGCACACGCGTGCGTGCACACACAGACACTTTTTAAAATAAAAAAATCAACTATGTATGTGAAGATCTGTATCTTCAGTGTACAGCTTGATGAATTTCCACAAAACAAACACATTTCCCATGCGAGTAGAATACGATTGACACTTTAGAACACTGTTTTGTATTCCTCCAAAGGATTGCCATTATCTCAACTTTTGGCAGCGCAAATAACATTTTCCTAATTTGAACTTTATATAATATTTTCTTAGAACATATCTTATTTTAAAACTCCCCTCCCCCTTTTTTCTGTTGATAGATTTGGATTCTTCCCATGTGGGACTATTGCAAATAGTGCTGGGACAAACATGTCTTTTGGCAAGCCTAAGAACAAACTTTCTGGCATATTCTTGTGATGGACTGTTAGGACACACATATGTTCAGCTTTGGTGGAGCATGCCCGGAAGTTTCCCATGGCAGTTGGACCAGTTTATTCTGGTACCGGCTGTATGTGGGAATTCCAGTTGCTCCAAAACCTTGTCAATATTTGATTTTTTTTGGTAGATTTCAACTATTACTCCTGTTAGTATATAGTAAGAACTTACTGAGGATTTATTTTATATTTATATGATGCCGAATGACAATAACTCTTCGTATGTTTATAAACCATTTAGATATCCTATACTGTAGAATATCCGTCCAGGCTTTGTGCTCATTTTTATGTTTATATTTTTTGATATATTGATATTAAACCCATATTTAAAATGTGTTTTCATTTTCTGTGCACGAGTGTTTTGCCTGTACATATGTATGTGCACCATGTGTGTGCCTAGTGCCCGAGGAAGCCAGAAGAAGGTATATGACCCCTTGGAACTGGAGTTAGAGGTGGCTGTGGGTCACCACATGGATGCTGGGCACCAGGCCCTGGACACTGGTAAGAACAGGAAGTGCTCCTAACCACGGAGCTGCCTCTCCTGCTCCCTGGTCTCTTTCCCTATTACCCTGCAGTTCTTTGCATATCCTGGGTACTTGTTTCTTGCTGACTCCATATATTGCAAATATCATATAGTTCTTTGTGTGTTGCCTTCTTAGTCCCTGAACCATTAATTCAATTTTTAAAATTCATGTTGTTTTCCCATTGTGGTTGACATTTTCATTTTGTATGATCATCACCACCGCCACCCTTTTTGGCTTTTTTTTAAGCCAGGATTTTTCTGTGTAGCCCTGGCTGTCATGGAACTCACTATGTGGACCAGGCTGGCTTTGAATTCACAGATACTCACTGTTGGATGATGGTTTGTTTGGTTTTTTTTGCACTGTGCATTCAAATGCTCATTTCTGTACACAGAGATCTAGTTGCGGTCCAGATGTTGGCGTTATCATTATTATGAAGCATCTCCTGTTTCAATGTGGTGTAGAAATGCTTCTCGATCACCTTCTGATTGGTTAATAAAGAGTTGAACAGTCAATAGTTGGGCAGGAGAGTTAAGGTGGGACTTTTAATCCCAGTGGTAGGGGTCTTAGGTGGGGACCAGAGAGAGAGGAGTCACCATAAGAGCACAGATGAACAAGGAGGTGCCAGAGTAAGACTAAGATGGCAAGCAACGGGCCACATGCCTGGGAAGTAGGCCAGGACAGCATAGTCAGATTAGAATAGCTCAGTATCTGCCCAGCTATAGTGCCTGAAACTTTTAATAAATATATGATGTCTCTGTGTCACTATTTGGGAGCTGGGGCGGGCATAGAAAAGCCCTTACTTTTACATTTGGTGTCCAGTGTGGTAGGCATGTAATCTAAGCTTAGAAATCCAAGCTTAGAATAAAAGATTCAGGTTATTAGACAAAGCCCCGGGTGAAAGGCGGGAAAACAGTTTCTTAGCACCCGCTCGCTGCCCCGTAGCTGGGAATCTGAGGCAGTAGGGCAGCTGAGTCAGCCCAGGTACTCCAGCAGGGAGGCCCGGTGGGGCAGAGCCTCACCACACCCCAAGCACTGCGCAGTTTCCGAGAAGGGTCAGAGCACGTGCTAGACTTGGCACGCATGCTTGTGCCAGCCAGGGAATGGGGTGGGGCAGGGGACTGGGGGCACACGAGGTGCAGCTGTGTGCCCTTGCCAGTTGTGCTACGGGGGAGACTGTGCCCCTCAGCCACCCAGAGTTGGTGGTGAATAGGCAGGGTGCCAGTCGGTGCCTGCGTGAGCCGAGATCAGAAGCAACAGTGGATCGTGAGGGCACGATCCAGCTAATGGGCACCTACTACTGCACACATTGGCTTCAGCCAGTGTTGGGTGGTAGACAGAGCCCATGAGCTACAGAAGGCAGGCAAAAACCGCAGCCCGTTTGGGACCAGCTACATCCTGGTGACCAATGCAGCCGCTGGCATCACCTTCCCAGAGGGCAGAGGTCAGAGGTCAGAGGCTTTGGCACAGCACAGCACAGCAGGGTATGAGGATCTGGGACAGGTGGCTAACACGCACCAGCCTAAAGACAGGTCCCAATGTGGTTTCTCAGGTCCACTGGCAGAACTGCCTCTTCCCTGTGAATGGAACAGCTGGGGCAGAGCCAGCAGTCAGAGCCAGGTGCTCGATGACACAGAAAAACCTTGTACCTGCGCAGAAGGCAGCGAGACAGGGAAACTTGGTGTGGCAGAAGGCACAAAGACATAAGCAAAATTAAAAGAATTTTAGTTAAAAGCCACGTAAGGATGGAACAGAATTTAGAAAAATATAGAAAAAGATATCAAGTTAAAAAATGGTGAAAGAGAGATAAATGCACATAGAAAAGTAATGTTGTTCTCTGTGAGTCTGAGGCCAGCCTGGTCTACAAAGTCCAAGACAGCTGAGGCTACACAGAGAAATCCTGTCTCAGAGAGAGAGAGAAAAGTAATGTTGTAGGAGGCTTCTCCTCCCAACTCCCATCTCCCAGAATTCATGAGGCTCAGTTATATTTACAAATACCTAGGCCATGTAGCTAAGCTCTTCTCTGACTAGCTCATAACTTAAAATAACCCACTATTTCTAATCTTCATTCTACCACATGGCTGGTTACTTGAGTGCAAGCACCATGCGTCCGTTCTCTTCACACCTTGTCGGCTGAAACCTGGCACGGCTGGCTCTCTCTGAGCATTCTTTCTATCTCCTGGATATTCCACCCCCCATTTCTTATCTAAGCTACAGGCAGATGTACTGCTGACAGGTGCTACATCCACACAATACACATATAATGCAGAAGGACATTCCTTCTGCAAAGCAAAGTCTCCAAAGAAAGAAGAGAGAAGGAAAAATAACATCTCTAAAGAAAGGAGAGAGAGTGAAAAATAAAGATGCCCTGTAAATGTGCATAATAAAGTCTCTAAGAGGCGGAGAGATCTAGAGAGATTAAAAAGAACAATGTTTTCCATATTAAAAAAAAAAGGAAGCACAATGGCAGAATGCACTTGGATTCCATATAATATTGTTTCAATTATCAGCATAGGAATAATATTTTTGGTAATGATTGCAATTTTATATATCTGCTTTAAGAAAAATCAGAATTAAGCAGAGTTAGATAAGGAAAGGACAGAGGAATGGATTATTAGGTTAAAGGCCATAGAACAGAGAATAAAGGATTCTTTAAATCAGAGTAAAGAATCTTCAGAAGAATCCAATCTGGAGCCTACGATAACAGCAAAAAAGGTAGTCCCAGATGAGAGAAATCCATAAAGGCTTAAGAAAATGGCAGAATGGAAGCCCATAGAGATGCTAAAAAAGTTTCAGCCATGAAACAACATACTCAAACTAGGTATTATATTTATATTATCAAGGATCAGTTGCTAGATGGAGATCTATATGCTGAGTTAAAAGTGAAGATTCTGTTTAATAATGTCACCTCAGAGCAATAGCTTGTGTATTTTATTTTGTAGAGTTTGGAGAATTAAAGTATGCACATACGCTAATTCACTGCATCATAGATTCATACTCAGGATTTCAATATGCTTTTGCCTTAAGTTCTTAAAACGCTGGTTTGAAACTGCACATTTATTAGAGGTGATGTCTATCTTGGAAATGCCTTTGCAGATTAAAGCTGATGATGCCTGGAATATGTACAATGATTTTTTTTAGACTTGATGGCATAGAAAATTATAGATATACCTAACAATTCTACAGGACAAGCATTTATGGAGAGAGCTAGCAGGACTTCAAAGGAAATTCTCATAAAACAGAAGGGAGTATATGAAACATCCCAGAAATAGATTAAATAACACTTCATTGAGTTTATTATTATTATTATTTTTTTCTGAGACAGAGTTTGTGTAGCCTTGGCTGGCCTTGAACTCACAGAGTTCCACCTGATTCTGCCTCTTCCAATGCTGGATTACAGGCATGCACCATTGTTCCTGGCAATTTTAAATTTTTTAAAGACAAGTAGCGCAGCTGCTTAAAAACACTGGATTTTAGAAAGGACTACCGAATTAGATCAACCTATAGATATGCTAACTTCAGAGCGGAAATCAGGAAATGCGTTATGTTGGGGGAGAGCTTTTGCCTTTGTTTCAACAGAAAAGAAAAGCTATGGATTCCTTCAAGATTAATAAAGATTGGATTTGATCAGGGGAGATCTCCTGAAAGTCTTGACTTCACACATGAAGGAAGAAACCAATAAGAACAACAGAACAGGTAACATGAATTGCTGATCCTTCTACATGAGAACAGCTCTGAGACTCACTAATATATGTCTCTGCACAGCCAATAAATCTTGCTGGCTACAGAGTTCTCAGGACTTATCATGCCATCCTTTTATATGGAAAGGATGAAAATTTGTATTACAGTTTGCTACACAGTCCAATATTACTTACAAAGAAAGACAGATGTCTTTCCTGCTCGAACACAGAACAGAGAATCATCTTTAGCTGAATTGTGCACACAGCACATTCCATACATATGTTAATACAGAAAAGTATGTCACCTTTAAAAGCTTGTATGTTTACGGAGCAAAAGGACCAAACAACAACAACAAAAAGACAAGTAGCCCCGATAATCCAACCTCACAGACTGCCTCAAGAGCTGTTTCCTCAAAAATCTACATCCGGAAGAAGTTTGGAACAGCTAGCTAAGACGGTCCAGCACCACAGACTTCAGTTGCGCTTTCCTATCTCACAGAGATTAGACAACAAGTTATACAGCTAGCTTTCTTAGGCTTGAGATTTTCCCAATTTTCTTAGGGAACCCAAAAGAAAAATGTCACCCCCACAAAGCAGGAAGCAATTTTAAGATAAGGACACCTGTCTTAGTTGAGTATGCAGGGATGTTTTGTTTACTGTTGTAAAGTTGTGCTGTGGAATCAAAGACAGTAAGGATTTTCTTCTGCAGGTTGTAAAATAGCAGCAGCCATCCAAGAATGTTTGTTTGTTTTTCGTGAGTCAGAGTTTCTAGGACTCTTGGCAAAGGCACCTTTATGAACAGGGAACTATTTTTGCTTCATCTTGTTCTATCTATCTATCTATCTATCTATCTATCTATCTATCTATCTATCTATCTATCTATCTATCTACCTACCTATCTACTTACCTATCTATCTTTTAGATAAAGTCTTAGTATGTAGGTCTGGCTGGCTTAAAACTCACCATATAGACCCGGCTGGCCATGATCACATGGGAACATGCCTGCTTCTTCCTCCCGAGCGCTGGGATTAAAATCATGTGTCCCCCGCATGTTGGTGGCTGTTTTCAATTGCCACAGCAATCCTAGGACTCACAGAGCAGCAACACAAGAGGAATGAGGTTCATGAACCTCTCCTTACACTGACAAAACCAACCCCGAACATCCACTCCATTCCCCCACGGGGCAGTCTCTTCTTTCTTCCACACCTTGTCCTGTACTCAGCCTCTTAACCCTGGAGATAATTTAAAGATTTAAAATTGTTTTCAAATTCTGTGTATGTGTGTATCCATGTGTGGGTATGTGCACATGAGCACAGGTACCTGACAAGGGCAGAAGAGGGGGTCAGATCCCCCAGGAGCTAGAATTACAGGTAGTCATGAATCACCTGGTATGGGAACCAAACTCAAGTCCCTTGCAAGAGCAGAATGCTCTCTTAACACGTAGGCCAACTCTCTTGCTCTCTAACTCCTAGGTAAACCTGCCCAAGGAAGATATTTGGGGATGCACTCATGGCAGGCAAACCAGGATGTTTTCATTTTGCAAGCAAAAACCTCAATTTGTGACAGAACTGATTCTGGTGGCCTAATGACTGCTGTCCAACAACAGAACACAGTCAGGCCAGAGTTAAGGGAAGAGCTGGGTAGCCAGGGGTTGGTCATCTGTGGCCTCAGGGAAGGAAGTTCTGGTCCTGGCTATGGATGGGTAGGCTAGTCTGGCCTTCTTCCCACCTCACCCAAGAAGAGGGGTCAGAGCCAATAGCTACACAGTTGTGACCCTGGAAAGAGAAGGCACAGGAAAAGGGCGGGAAGACAGAGCGCAGAGCTGGTGCTGATACCCTGGTGGGAGCAGGCTGTGAGGGAATGCAGGGGAAAGGACTGGCCAGCAGCTACACTCGTGTTTGCTTTCTCCTAATTAATGTGGTTTCCTTACAACCCCCATGCTGATTCCCAGCTGGTGGACTCAACCATAACAACACATGGCCTGCCCTGCCCAGGCCAGGAACTGAGACTCGGCGCCTCCCAAGGAGGGTCTGGTTTCATCTGCAGCCGGGCTGCCCTTCCGTTCACTGGTTTTGTGTAGGGGAGGAACAGGACAGCACCTCAAGCTGTGGAGACAGCTGGGCTGGGGGAAGAGCCAGGACCTGGCTGCCGTGGGCTCGCCTGGCTGCATATTCCCACGGCCTTTCATAGAGGGCAGCGGCCTCTCTGTCAAGTGTGAGTGAGGAGAACTGAGTCACAGAGCCTCTGCTTGGTGGGACTCACGCAGCAGCGATGACACGAAGGGACATACCTGAAGGCAAGGGGACTGATGAGCCTTTCTTTGTTCAGACAAAATGTACAGGTGTGTTTGGCCCGAGGCCCTCTAGGGCTCTGGAAACAGCTAGGTTCTGTCTAGAGCCTTCGTGACATCATCATCCTCGGAGTATGTGTGCTGCTCCCTTCTTTGGGCGGCTCTTACTGCTTTGGAGTCATTGTTTCCGTCTGCTCTCACATCTGCTTCGGTGGGAATCCATCTAGCAGGTATGGGCATCTTCAGGGGTGAAAGGTTTTACTATACAAACATTTCCAGAACCTGATTGCCCTGGAGATGACACTTTCCTTTTTTTTCTGATTTTTAAAAATTTAATAAATAAATGAAGTTTTGGCTTTTTCGAGACAGGATCTCTATATGTAGCCCTGGCTAACCTAGAACTTTCTATGTAGGCATGTAGATTAGGCTGGTCTCAAACTCACAGAGATCCTCCTGCTTCTGCCCTCCAAGTGCTGGGATTAAAGGTATGCACCACCACACCTGGGTTCTAATTAATTAATTTATTTTTGAGACCTTGTCTCAATAGCCGAGGATAGCCCTGAACTCTTGATCTTTCTGCCTCTAACTTACAAGTACTGGGCTTGTAGGTGTGTGTCACCATATCTGCTATTTTAAGTTTTAAGGGTTAATTTTTTTTTTTTTTTTTAAGACAAGGTCTTCCTGTTCCTGAGGTTTGAGACCTCAGGCTGGTCTCAAACTCACCATCATCCATCCAGTCTTAGCCCTGAGTGCTTTGTTTACAGATGTGTGCTTAATTTTTTTTTTTTAAACCGTGAAATCAGAAAAAGTACACAAAGTTCCAATCTACTGTCTGACGGATTCTTTAAAAAAAAACAAAAAATGATTCATTTCTGTACTAGGATATTAGACTATGCTGCCCCAACAAGGAAAGAAAGTACACACACAAAATGGAAGCTGTAGAGGAATTTTATTTATTTTTTAAAGATTTATTTACTTATTATTTATATAGTGTTCTGCCTGCATGTGTGCCTGCACCCCAGAAGAGGGCACCATATCTCATTATAGATGGTTGTGAGCCACCATGTGGTTGCTGGGAATTGAATTCAGGACCTTTAGGAAGAACAGCCAGTGCTCTTAACCTCTGAGCCATCTCTTCAGCCCTGTAGAGGGATTTTAATTCAGAACATGGCTGTACTGAAGGGATCACATCCAAGATCACATCTAGGTTTGTGTGATCCAGCTGGAATACAGACATAATTTTAATCCTGGGAGACAGAGGCAAGCAGATATCTGGTATTGAGCCAGTTTCAGGTAAAGAAACTGGCATGGTGGTACACGCCTTTAATCCCAGCACTCAGGAGACAGAGGCATGCAGATCTCAGAATTCTAGTCAGTTGTGTTCAGACAGTTTGGTTGAGAGTCGGTACAGTGGAGTTGAATTTATGGCAGTTTAGTTCATGGAATTCAGAGGCAATTTTCACAAGAGAGTTTTACAGAAAGAGGTTGAAGAGAGAGCAAGCTAGATACAGGTGAAGACAGAAGGAGCCAGAAGATTAGAACAGATTGCCAAGCAGAGCAAAAAGTCAGAAGCTGAGATAAGTCAGTTAGAAACAGTCAGCTTGAACAGGAGTCTGAGCCAGAAAAACTGCGTTGAACCAGCCAGCCAGAGTTCAGAAAGAACAAGAAAGGGGGAGCTTATTCAGCAGTAAGTCTCAGAGGCTGAAAACATTCTAGGCCTAGATTAGACTGTATGGAGACTAGAAGCTTCCAGGACTAGGCCTAAGTTAGCAGACACAGGCAATAAGCCTCCAAGTTGCCAACTGTATCAGGCTTTACTCTACTTTAACAGGGAGCAGTGAGCAGCAGCTTCAGGGGCTCTATTAGTGAGCTCTCTTGTCGCTGTGGCAATTACCAAAAGCAACTTAAATTGGGAGGCAGTTGAAGGTGGATCTCTGAGAGCTCAATGCCAGTCTGGTCCACACAGTGAGTTTCAGGCTGCCAAGGCTGTACCCCTTCCCATGGAAGCAACTTAAAGAAGGAAGGGGTCATTTTTGCTCAGTATCTGAGAGTAGGGCTTATCATAGTGGGAAAGGCAAGGGAGCAAGAACAACTGTGATGTGACAGGAGGGGTAGAAAGTACATGGTCGTATTGTGTCTGCCATCAGGAAGCAGAGAGAGAAGGATCCTTATGTTCAGCCCATTTCTGTTTTATTCCGTTAACCCAAGGGTTAATGCCATCCACCTTCAGTGTGTGGGTCTGCTCAGTTAAATTTTCTCTCGAAATGCCCTCACATTCATGCCCAGAGATATGTCTCTCAGGTGATTTTAAGTCTAGTCACATTGACAAATGGAGATTAGTCAACACAGGGACACTCAAAGATCCCTAAACCTTTGGGGAAAGCCAGATTGGAGGAAGGAGGCCCTGTTCAAGGCTGCCTGCCCAAGTTGGGGAAGGTCTATAGTGAGTGGCCTTTGCATATTTTCTCAAGCAGAGCCAGAATCCAAGCCAAGTGAGAGGTTTATCCTGTGGTTGGGGACGATGAGGACAGCTCAGGTCAGTTCCTTGAAGTCTATAAACAAGCCTGTGCTGGGCACGTCTGCAGATCACTGGGTGCTCTTTGTGAAATGGCCGCATCCCTGTCGGGCTCGATGACTCATCAGAGTCTTCTCTCTCATTGCCCAAATGCAGTTCTTCTTCTTCTTCTTCTTCTTCTTCTTCTTCTTCTTCTTCTTCTTCTTCTTCTTCTTTTAAATAGATTTTTTTTTAATTTATGTGGATGTGAGTGCATGTGGTGCCTGCAGAGTCCAAAAGGGGGCCTTGGATTCCCCTGGAGCTGGAGTTACCGGTGGTTGTGAGCTGCCTGATACGGGAGCTAGGAACTAAACCTGGGTCCTCTGGAAGAGCAGCAAGGGCTCTTCTATGCTGGGCCATCTCTCCAGCCCCTGACCCATGCAGTTCTTGAAAGAGTTATTTATTTTTGATTTCTGTTGTTTTGCGTGTGTGAGTATTTTTGCCTGAATGTATGTATATGCCTGGTCAGAGAGGGAGGGTATTGGATCTTCTGAAACTGAAGTTACGGATGACTGAGAGCCACCTTGTAGGTGCTGGGAATAGAACCTGGATCCTCTGGAACAGCAACAAGTCAGTGCTGTAAGCCACTGGGCCATCTCCCCAACCCATGCAGTTCTTCTATAAGGGAAAAGGCTGTAGCATTGGTCGGCGTTTTAGAATTATTGCTCAGGAGGCAGACGCTGTCCATTGTATGCACAAAGAGAAATACACAAGAGCCAAAGAAAAGAGCGGAAAAGCAGCCTCCGTCCTAACCGACTGGTAGCATGAGCCAGCTACGCATGTCCCCTGGGCCTGTTCCTCCGTCTGTAAAGAGCCCCATCTGGTTCCAGTCAGATTCTATTACAGCTTCACGTCTTTGTTACCTGGGGTGACGGGATGGGCACATCCCTCGTGCGGGAGTTGGATAGCAACGCTAGCTCCCAGAGCTGCAGGGGCTAACTTTACATTGGACAAGCACATGGAACTGGAAGGCCAGAGAGCTCGGAGTTGGCCCTGAGCAGCTGGACCAGTCTGGGCCAATCCAGTCACCTTGCTGCGCCCCGGTTTCTGTTCCTGCAAGAAATGCTGTCTGGGGGAGTTGCCTGCTAAGATGGATATGAGTGAGCCCTGGTGACAGATGTGACAGAGGTTCTGCTTAGAGGCTTGGGTCTGGACCTCAAGGGGACCATTGTGTCCTCCTGTACGTAAATCTCCATCATGCTTGGAGTAGGGTTTACTGTGGGCCTCATTAGAAAGCTAGAAAATGGCCCGGATTAGCACTGAGGAGCTTTGGAGTCCATCTTAGGAGCTGGTGAATGCTACTGTTTGGGATGCTTTTCCTTGGGGTTCTCAGAAGGTCTGACAGGGAACAAAAGTGGGAGGAAGGAGAAGACTGAGGAGGCCCGGGAAGTTCCACAGTGGAGCCATGTCTCCACACTTCCCTATGATAACTCTGCCTCTCTCTGCCCATGGGACCTGGGGCTTAACCTCGGACCACCACGGAGCTCAGTGACTTCACCTTCAGAGGGAAATGCTGGGTACTGGTTGTGTCCAGTTTTATGATTCTGTCACCGGGGAACTGAAGTATGACATACTTCATTTGTGCTTTTACCACTGTGCTGGGGTAGGCGTAGAGAGGACGGCCTAGGATCTGAGGAGCCACACCCTCACCTCCTCACCCTGCTCCGGAAGTTGCTTCGGAAGCCATTGTAACCCTAGGGAAAAAGGGCTTTGGTGGGGAATAAAAGTCAAAGAATTAATTTTTAAAAACTTTATTTATATGTGTATCTGTGAAGCTGCAGGAGTATATGTACATTATATGCATACAGTGCCCTTGGAGGGCGTGGGGGTCCCTGTAACGGCAGCTGGCAGGCACTACGTTGGTGCTGGGAGCCAGGTCTTCTGCCAGAGCAGCAAGTGCTCCAACTAATGCCCCGTCTCCCAGTCTTCGAGGGCATTAATGCTAAATAAAACTAGATTTTGTCTGGGATGTGGGGTGTGTGTGTGTGTGTGTGTGTGTGTATGAGAGGGAGAGCAAGAGAGAAGTCTGAGAAAGCTGTCATAACTCCATGTTTGGAAGGAGCCACCTTTCCCCTCTATTCAGTTTCTCCTTTGACTCCAGGAAGATTTTTTGAGGTACTCATTAGTAAGAGCTGACAGCCATGGATGTGAGGACTCAGGAGAGAAAGGGGGGCCCTACCTCTCTGCTCATTTCTACTCATTCCTCTTGGGCACTGGAAGGCAGCTGGCCAGAATGAGGGAGGGGGTGATTACTTCTTGTTTCCTTTTCAGTGTGACTGGCCTTTCAAAGAGATGCTGTCTGTAGGCTTGCAGGGAGGAAGGGGGTGGGCAGCACCAGGCTTAGGGGGACATTTAACTCACTGCTCCAGGGCTACACAGAGAAACCCTGTCTGAAAACAAAACAAAAACAAAAACAACCACCAAACACCAAAAAAAACAAAACAACAAAAAACAAATCCCAAAGACAAAACAGACAAAACAAAAGCAAACCACTGATAACCTGGTAAATTCAAGCCAGACTGCTGGTCAGGAGGTGACCTGACTTCTAGCAATAGGGAGATTGAACCTGCTCTAGAGCTGGGAGGTGGGTGCTGCTTGCCAGCTCCTCAGCAGAGCCGCCTCTGGGGCCAGGGCAGTCCTGGCTGTCTTCCCTGCGGTCGCTTGCTGAGACAGAGGAGGGCAAGCTTGGCTCCACAGACCCAGGGAGCTAACATGGGAAGGGCAGGCTGCAGAGGCCACGATGGGAAATCAGAAAGGGAGGAAAGGGCTTGGGGACAGAAGGAGCTGGAAAAGGAGCAACGTTTTGGAAACATCTTGTTTCCTCTCTCCAGCCTCCTGGTCAGCCTGGCTCCTTGGACACAGTCATTTAGAATAACGAGTCATAATTTGATTATGATTCTCTTCCAGCCTCTCCGGGTAAACAAGGCTCTCCATTTCTTCGAAGGCAGGAAAGAGCACAGTGGCCCAGGTTTCTGAGACACACTTTCCCTGGGCCTGGCCAGGGCTTTCCCTGCCCCTGCCTGTCACTCTTCTGGGTGCGCTGCGAGCGTGTGGTTAGACGGCCACAGCCTCATTTCCCACTAACATTTACATTCCCCTGTGTCTCCTGCTCCTCCTGTGTCCTCCCCGTAAATGTCCTCACCCTGAAGCCTGCACACCGTGTAAATATTTAAACCCATCTACGATTTCCTGTTTATTATCAGTGTAAATCCTGAGTTCATTCATTCTGCATCTGTCTGCCTGTATCTGCCTTAGAGGCGAGGCCCACAGGCTTTGTACCCACCCCTTTCTAGGAACATGTCCTCACTCAGGGTCAGCTTTGAGACTGATTTTGGCTCTTTTTTTCTTTCTTTCTTTCTTTCTTTCTTTCTTTCTTTCTTTCTTTCTTTCTTTCTTTCTTTCTTTCTTTCTTTCTTTCTTAGTTCCAATGTTTTACTAGTATGGTAAAATATGCATACTTACACACAAACACACATAATTTTTCACCTGAAATGTTTTTTATTTTCTTTTTTTTCCTTCCTTCCTTTTTAAAAATTTCCCCCCTTTTCTGAGACAGGGTTTCACTATGTAGACAAGGCTGTCCTGGAACTTACTATGTAGACCATGCCTCACTATGTAGATGTCTGCCTTGAACAAACAGACATTTACCTGCCTCTGCCTCCTGAGTGCTGAGATTAAAGGCGTGCACCAGTGCACTTGGCTGGTTTGATCTTTCTTGAGCTAGAGTCCCTTGTGGCCCAGAACGGTTTTAAATTTGATATGTAACTGAGAATGACCTTTAATTTTTTATCCTTTCTGTGCCTTCTAAATTTTGAACCATTTTGAAGTGTATCATTTCAGAAGTAGTAAATATATTCACTTTTTTTTTTTTTTTTTGCAGCCACCATTACCATGCCTCATCAGAGCTCTGTGTCCTGTGGAACTGGAACTCTGTGCTCACTAAACACCGAGTTCCTTCCCCGCGGTACCCTTTTCTCTTGATGACCTACAGAAAACAGCTTTCTGTTTCTATGAATCTGACTATTCTAGGAATGGGGTCAGGTGATGTTTGTCTTTGTGTGACACTTTGCGTCCTCAAAGTCTCTACTCTGTAATTTGTACCACAAACAGGCTGGTTGTGGTGATGAGGGCTGTAATCCCAGGCTGTGGAAAGCTGAGGCAGGAGGATTGCTATGAGTTCAAGGACAGCCTGGGTTACCATAGCAAGGCCCTGTCTCAAAAACCAAACCCAAAGACAACAAAATGCTTGCTTTCTTTTCTTTTCTTCCTTCCTTTCTTCTTTCTTTCTTCCTCTCTCTCTTTCTTTCTTTTTCCTTCCATCCTTCCCTCCCACCCTCCCGTTTCTAATGCTTTATGTTCTGTGAATGAAAGTATACTTCAACCATCAGGCCATTGGCTTTTCAGCCTGGTGGTTGTTTCTTTATTCCACACCCTTATTTGGTCTTTTCCAAATTACTGAAAGTTACTGAACTTGCAAAAATAACTGTTAAAAATTCTTCATATCTGGCATATAAAAACAGAGCCAGAGGTATCTCAGTAGTTACTTCAAAATAAAACATCTCAGAAAAAAAAAATCACATCACGGGTTTAACTTCTGCAGTACTTTTCTTCATATAAAACATTAGTAAAATAAACTTCTTAAAAATTAAATAGTGAGTGCTGAAGAGATGGCTCAGAGGTTAAAAGGACTGGCTGCTCTTCTAGAGGTCCTGAGTTCAATTCCCAGCGACCACATGGTGGCTCCCAACCATCTATAGTGAGATCTGGTGCCCTCTTCTGGTGTGCAGGTGTACATGCAGACAGAATATTGTACATATAATAAATAAAAAAGGAAAATATTCTTATAAAAAGTTAAATAGTGAAATACCAACCAAACTATATACATCGTTACAGCACAAGTGAGTGAGGCAAACGATCCAGTTGTTTTGCAGGTGAGGGAGGTCTTCTGTGCATAGCGTGTGCTATGTGAACTCCAGAGACACCTTCTCCAGGTACCAGTGTACAATGGAGAGTTGTAGGACAGCAGACGCAAAGAGTGGGCATCCGGGGAAGACCAGTGGGTCAGTCAGAGGACAAGTGAGGGCAGCATCTTATCACTTGCTGACTCCTGGTCCTCCGGTCCCATGCACCTGCTCCTCTCCACACACTGTGGGCACGGGGGGAACCAACCAGGGGAAAGCAAGAGGCTTCACCATCCAGCTGAGCAGACGCTGGTCCTCTGGACCAATCAAATGGTCTGATGACAGTCGAAGCTCCTCTAGCATCTCTGCTAGAGGTCACATTCACCCAGGGACCTGAGAACAGGCGGGGGTGGGGTGGGGGCCTGTGGCATTGGAGCATCCCTGTGGCCACTTGGGGTGTCTGTGTTCAGCGCCTCTTGGCAGGACTGGGGCTGGAGGGATGGCTGTCAGCAGTCAGGACCTTGTCAGTGACCCGGCTGCCTTTCCACTTGTCCCCAAGTCTGAGGAGTTCTTCTCTTTGTCTTCGCTGGACTTTTTTCTGATGCTTTCCTCAAGCTCCCTGAAGATGAAAAAAAAAAAAAACTATCAGCAGCCCCACTGTGGAGGTCCACATCCTCCTTCCTCTCCTCCTTCATTTCCTCTTCAATGACCACTCTTCCTCCTCGGACCTCCTGAATGATCTCACCTGGAAGGACCAAGTTCCTCTCCGGATTTGGGAATGGAAGAATATTAGACTCCTGCAGTGCCTGCGTGTCACACACCGTGCTCGGGCGGTCCCAGATGACCTTGGATGGAGCCTGGAGCCCAATATTCTGGCTGAACTTATCCCAAATACAAACCATGTGGAAGTGACAGGCGTGTGGCCCATACCACCTTCTCCTCAGCCAGCCTCGGGGCTGCCTCACCTGGGCCCTCCTCACCTGGAATGCCTGTGCTGCCCACCTCAGCCTCCCCCAACACCAACCCTTTCTTTCTTTTAAATGAAACAGAGTTGGCATTTAGTAAAACTAATTTTAAAAAGTCACTGAGGAAAAGAGTAAGGCACACCCAAGTGAGTGGGTGTGGGCTTGTGACTTGCTGAGTTTCTTCTTAGGTCAGAATAATATTCTAGTTCATGTATGTACTGTTTGCTAGTCCATTATACACTGATGGACACTTGGTTTGCTTTATCCTTTTATTTATTATTTATGTATTTATTTATTCATTTTTGTTTGTTTTTTAGAGAGAGTGTTTTTCTGTATAGCCCTGGCTGTCCTGGAACTCGTTAGCTTCAAACTCAGAGATTTGCCTCCCTGGCGTTGGGATCAAAAGTGTGTGCTACTATGCTCTCCTGGCTTGCTCTGGATTGACACTTTGAACTAGGTATGCAAACCAGCTTTCATTTTTTGTTTGTTTGTTTTTGTTTTTTTGAGACACAGTTTCTCTGTGTAGCCTCGGCTCTCCTCACTTTGTAGACCGGGCTGTACTCGAACTCACAGAGATCCATCAGCCTCTGTCTCCCAGAGTGTTGGGATTACAGGGGTGCACCATCAAGCCTGGTTCCTAGCTTTTGTTTTTTAAATAAAAGGCTGTCACTAGTTTGGATCTTAAATGTCCAGGAAGGTGCTATTGGGACATGGTGTCTCCTTTAAGAGGTAGGGCAAACACACATACACACACACACACACACACACACACACACACACACACACAGAGGAGGGGGAGGGAAGGAGGGAGAGAGGATAAAATTCTACTCATGTTTTTAAATCTCTGTCTTCTGCATCGCGCTGCTGGGGGTGGGCCTCGCGGATGGTGCTCACTGTCATTCCCAGAAAGGAGAGGCTCTGATCCCCTGCCCAGTGAGGCAGAGCCATGCCTGTTTGCAGTTGTTCTAACCCCTTGCTGAGCATTTAAGTGATTGAGGTTCCAGCTTCTTCCCAGAGATGAACTGAACTCCTTGGGCATGGCGCAGGCACCGGCACTTCTTGAAGAACTCCTTGTGGGCTTGCGAGATGGCCAGTGGGCAAAGGGGCTTGCCATCAGGCCTGATGACCCACATTCGATCTCCGGGACTGACATGGTGAGAGAAGAGAACTCTCTCTCACAAACTGTCTTCTGACTTCCGCATGTATGCTGTGATGCCCAATTACACGTGTGATAAATACACACACAAATACACACTCACACACACACACATTAAATGAATGAATGACTGTCTAAATACACAAATGTAATACAAACTTTAAAAGTGCTCCCTGACTCTGTGTGCCGACCAGCATTGAGAAACCCTGGGTTAGGAGACAGAGGAAGAAGATGGGGAAAGTATGAAGGCTAGATCAGCCTTCTCATAGTCCTCTCCCGTTTCCCTTCCACGGGTGACAGTTTGACCACTGAATGCTCTGGATCAATGAGCCAAAACCTTTGAGATGCTGGGGTTGATTGTGCGTGTTTCTGCAGAATCCCTGATGGACCGAGCGAGAGTGGTCAGACCGCAAGAAGAAAACAAGTTGCTGACAACCTCAGGCTGTAGGGTTTCCTCTGCCCCCCTATAGGCTGAGGGAATTGAGGTGAAGGGCAAAGGCGTCATCAGGAGCTGGGGACAGGGAAGCCATGCTCCACGCCTGCCTGTGGGTAGCACACATTTGGTGGCATTCTGTCTCCAGGTTCACCTGCTGGGCCCCCAGTCTCTGTGGGAGCCAGCTAGTCACGGGTGATGTCTAGACATGGAGGATTTCCAGATGGGATCCTAACTAAGGCAGCCAGCTTGCCAGCTGCTAGAGTGAGGACACTGAGATAAAAGGGTTCTGACAGCCTGTCGGGGGCCCTCCCTCTGAGCCAGCTTTGAGCATAGAACTACAGGATGGATATGACTCTAACGGTGTGGGGAAGATCCTACAGCAAATGGGGGGCGGCTGGTGGGCACAGAGCAGGAGAAGGGCTGCCCTTGGTCACCAGAGTGGCTGCATCCAGTTACTGCCTTGCTCTGTGTGACTTTGCTCAATCATTTCTCTCTGGGCCTTGGTATCTCCAGCTGTATTAATAAAGAGCTTGGCTAGATCACTGACTCTAAAACTCGGCTGCCAACTGGAATTATTGAGTTTGGGGAGTGGGGAAGGCCTTTAAAACTTCCACTGTCCATATTTCAAGAAATGATTATTTAACTGGTGTAAACTGTGGACAGTGTATCAGGGCTTTAGGCAGCCCCTGAGGGATTCTGATTTATAGCTGTGTCAGAGACTTGCTGCTGCAGACAACTGCTTCCTAACGCGGTCACACAGCAGAACGCTAGGGTGCAGAACACTGCCCTATCATCAGAGAGCACTAGGGAGGGGGCTCCAGCTACCTGCCTGTCCCTCCAAGGGCTAGGGAGCTAAGGGTCTCAGACCAGTGAGACAGCTGTTGGGACCTTCCACCTGGAGGTGATTGCCCCCCTGTCTTCTGGCTGAGGTTCACGGTGACAATTTATATGTGGGTTGTCGTCTCAGAAAAGCATTTTCCAGCCAGGCGCAGAGGCACACGCTTGTGATCCCAGCACTCAGGGAGGCAGAGGCAGGTGGAGCTCTGTGAGTTCAAGAGCAGCCTGGTCTACAAAGTGAGTCCAGGACAGCTAAGGCTACACAGAGAAACCCTGTTTCAAAACAAACAAACAAACAACAAACAAGGCAATTTTCTAGACTATTTGAGTGTGTGTGTGTGTGTGTGTGTGTGATTGAGCTCTGCAGCCCATGTGCATACATGTGTGCAGATATGTATGAAGGACACCAGTTTACCTCAAGCCTAAGCTGCTCTCTGTCTTGTTTTTTACTCTTTGGTGTTTGTTTGAGACATTATGTAGCCTTGGCTGGCCTGGAACTCATTTTGTAGACCAGGCCACTTCAAACTCAGGGAGACCTTTCTGCCTCTGCCTCCTGAGTGCTGGGATTAAACATGTGCTTCCTGATTTTAACCTCTGCCCCCAAAGCTGTGCCCTGTTGTACCCACTCAAGCACCTCAGATGCGGACTGCTGGCTGGCCTGTCAATCCAACGATAATCTCCAGCTGGTAAAGACCTCGGCAGGTGATCTTGCCAGCTACGTGGCCTACGAGCAGGCCTAAGCATTGTCTTAACCTCAGAGATTTCCGAGGATGGAAGAGTCCATGAGATCTGTTTCCTACTTCCCAGCAACACTCTCTGGTGGGGCTGTGGCCTTGACTACATCTGTGCAGTGGCCTGGCCAGCCTCTCCAGGTAGCATGGCTTTACATGTGAGCCATATGTAGTTGGGAACAGGCTGCCTGGATTCAAATGTAAATATAAAGCCTGGTTATGCTACATGCTAGCTATGCGGCATTAGGTGACTTTCCTAGTCATTCTGGCCTCAGTTTCCTCATCGGTTCAGCAGAGGTGTGCTGGGGTTGCTCATGCATGGCAGGCTCTTGGAGAAACACCTGGTGAGAAATAAGACAAGAGTAAGTGTGAGTTGTTGCCATGATAGGCTTCCCACAGAGCTCACAGTACCCCCGGCTTGTCCCTCCATGCCCACACACTGGCTCAACCTGGCACACACATGCTAGGGGTGCTCTGGGTGCTTGCTCTCTGCTGAGCCAGGCATCGAAGGGAACAGATGGAGGGACTTGGAGCCCTGCTTCAGGCATGCTGGATCCCCTGTGGGGACAGCATGCGAGGCCTGGGGTATAAGAGCATGGGGTGCGAGGATTAGTAAAATGAGGTTCCGACAAGGAAAAATAAAGGGCCTCTGTATTATTAGTTACTTTGCTAACTGTTGTGACAAAAATCTTGGCCGGAAGCCGCTAGTGGAGGAAGACATTATCTCGGCTCTCAGTTGGGGGACACAGTCCATCATCACAGGGAAGGCATGACAGCAGGGGCGGGAGGCAGCTGGTCATGCTGTGCTGCGCTTGGCGCCCTCTCTCCCTTTTCTCTTCTTATATAGTCTAGGATATATGCACACATGCAGGTGCCCCACGGGGCTAGATTAGAGAGTCAGCCCACAGACGGTTGTGAGCCACCCAAAGCAGACGCTGCAGTCTGCAAGACTAGTGTGAGCTCTTCGCCTCCAAACTCTAAATTCCATTGCCACTGTTCCCGATCCAGTCACCTCAGGGGGGAAAGTAACTCTTCGGCGGGAGGGGGGGGGATCACAGCAGTCGGCCCCTTAGGTGAGAGTGGTCTTGTCAGGATGAATGAAGTCACATTGGGGAGAGACAGAGAGAGAGAGAACTGTGTAGTGACACCATCCTGTAATCCCAGCACTCAGGAGACAGTGGAAGGCGGATTGTGAATTTGATCTCTCTAGATTCTGGAGTTTAGAAGATCACAGTCTGGATTACAGAATGAGAGCCCATCTTAAAAAAAAAAGTACAATTTGCATACTATTAGATGTGAGGAAATTAACATTTCTGAAGGGTATGGGAAGGCTCCTTGAAAGACGAGGAAGGACCAATAAGGAAGTCTCCAGGCAGAATTAAATCTCATTTTGACTTATGAAAATACTGTTTGTGCTATTGGATGCTGTATTTAAGTGCCTCACCGTTATACGTACATGACATGAAGGTATAAGCAATGAAAAGCCTCCCTCAATACCTGTCCCCAGATGCTCAGGCAACCCCTGGTTTCCTATGTGTCTTCCGCACCCCCACCTCTTTGGTTCTTCGGAGGCCCTGTCAGTCACCATACCCCGCATGCTGCCTCGTGTTTATTCAGGCTTTGCTCGGCTTTGAATCACTCATGACCGGCGAGGCTTTTCTCACTGTTTTTCTCCAGCTGCAAAGCATTCCATGGCTGTGTTTACCCAGATTCCTGCTGCCTCACCTTGATGTTCAAGTCGCTTCCTGCTCCGTGCTGTGGTGTCCCCCCCCCCCCCCCGCACGCTGGAGCCTTCGAGGAGGTCTGCGATACAGATGTGAATGGAAGAGCAGATCATTGCAGGGCACAGGGCCTCTGAGAGGAAAGGCTTGGACGAACCCCTGGCCTGGTCCTTGAAGTTGCTGGTGAGGGATCCTCCTAGAGTGCATAGGTGATCAAGTAGTTCCAAGTCCAAAGACATCCTCGGAGCTTGAGATGCCCGGGTTATTCAAATAATGGTAACATGTTGTACATACTTCGTATCGACATGATGGGCACAGACAGAATCCGAAGGTCACAGAATGTCCCAGCAGGAAGAGACATTATGATCTGTTAGCCTACTGAATCAATCACACTCCTTTGTGGTTTTCCTCTTTAAATTTTTTCTTTTGTTATATTTTAATTTAATTTGTGTGTGTGTGTGTACTCTCATGTCACATGTGCAAGAAGAGGTCAAAGGGGAACTTGTGGGAACCAGTTCTCCCCTTCCATCATGAGGGTCCTGGAGATCAAACTCCGGCCATCAGCATTGGCAGCAGACGCTTTTGCCCGTTGAACCCCATGGTTTGCAATTTTGATGAAGAGACTGAGACCCAAAGAGGAGGTATGTGTGCTCAGGCTCACCCAGCTAGTGAGTGAAGGGGCTCAGGAGTGTTGGGAACCTGGGCTCTTAACATCTGCATTCTACACCCGCACACCTTAGAGGAGGCTGGGGCTGAAACGGGAACCCACTCAGATCTTTAGAGGCAGAGCTGGGTCTGGAACCCTGGACCACTTTAGGCCCTCCTTCTCGAACACTGCCTCAGTTTGCCCCACCATCTCTGAGACAGCAGGAGGGAGCAGAGATATGGCTTATGGGGGCAAATGGTTCTGGATGGCTCTGAGGTCTGTGGGTGGGTAAACTTAAGTATCTTTTGGTACAGGTGGTGCAAGGTCTGAAGATCCCTGATTCTCTAATGGTCCTGGTCCCTTGATTTTTTTTTTTTTGATACAGGCTACGTTTCTTTCTTTCTTCCTCCCTCCCTTCCTCCCCCCTTCTTTCTTTCCTTCCTTCCTTTTTTTTTTTCTTTTGGGACAGGCTAGCATCAAACTCTCTAGGTAGTTGCAGATGACCTTAAACTTGTGATTCTTCTGGACCTAGCTACCACATGTTGGGATCACAGGTCTGTGTCATTGTTATAGTCAGTGTTCTATTGCTGTGAACAGACACCCTGACCTTGGCAACTCTTAAAAAGGAGAACATTTAATTGGGGCTGGCTTACAGTTTCAGCAGTTCGGCGGGGCAGGAAACATGGCGGCGTGCAGAGGAGCTGAGAGTTCTACATCTTGATCCACAGGCAGCAGAAGGAGACTGTCCCACTGGGTGTGGCTCAGGCATATATGAGACCTCGAAGCCCGCCCCCACAGTAATGCACTTCTTCCAACAAGGCCACATCTACTCCAACATGGCCACACCTCCTAATAGAGCTTCCTATACGCCAAGCATTCAAACACGCGAGTCTACGGGGGCCTATCATATTCAAACCACCAGCCATCACGCTTGTTTATGAGGTGCTGGGGATTGGACTCAGAGCTTTGTGCATGCTACGCAAACACTCTACCAGCTAAGGAAGACACATCCTCATCCCCTTTCCTCAACCTCCTTAACTCTAGTGCCCTTCAGTCCTGTGCCCACAAGCTCTCTCTGCCCACTGTTTATAGCAGCATCATATTATATCAGAAGGACCACAGTTTCCTTCCCGGAGGTGAGAACAACATTTGCTCAAGATAGCAAAGTAACCACGTGTGGGTTGGAAGTAGACCTGTGGTGAGGCTGTCACACACACATGCACAGCGCTACCAGATGGGAGGTGACTGAGGGACCGTAACTGATGGCTTCAAGGCTTCCTTTCTGACATTTTCAGACTGAGCTGAGGCACTTCTGACAACCAGCCATGGGCAACAGAGTACCCCACATTACCTGTCCTCTACGCTAGCCCAAGCCTAAGCTGTAGGCCTGAGTCCCATGGAGGTGCGACAGAGAGGCTCCATCAGAAATGGTGTGGGATGAAGCAGGGAGCCCCTTTTCTGTGACACTGCCATGGGCCCTCATGCTCTTCGTGCCTTCTCTCCCTTTGCTCATGTTGGGGTGCTGTGTTCATGGTCATGTCGGATGAACACCTCTGCAGCCTCCATGCTACCCTGGCACTCAATGGACACTCGCAGATATAGCCAGTGAGCAGGCTACCATCTTTCCGAAGCAAGCTCTCACCTTCTCTGAGCTTGAGCAGGCCCTTGTCCAGGTCTCTCTCCCTGACAGCCTAAAAAGGTCATGGGCTCATCCAGTCTATCTTTTCTCATCTGATTCTCTTTCTCCCCTTCCTTTCTTTCTCCTTTCCCTTCTCCTCTGTTTTTCTTCTTCCTCCTCCATCTTCTCCTTCCCTCTCTCCTCCTCTTCCTCCTTCATTTCTGAGACAAGGTCTCACTATGTAGCCCTGACTGTCTTGGAACTCACTATCTAGACCGGGCTGGCCTCAAACTCACAGAGATCTGCTTGCCTCTGCCTCCCAAGTGCTGGGATCAAAGTCATGTGTCGCCACACCCAGCTAGAAAAATAATTTTTTCAAGATTATGTTTGTTTATTAGTATATACATGTGTATGTGTGTGCATGTGAGCACATGTGTGTGCCATAATGTAGGTGTGGCGGTCAGAGGGTCCCACAGCCTCTGGGCTCTACCATGTGGCTACAGGGGTAAAACTCGTTAAGCTTGGCAGTAAACACCTTTATATATTGAGCCATCTCATTTGGCCCTCTTGTGTGTGTGTTTGTATGTGTGTGTGTGTGTTATATCCGTGTGTGTGCATGTGTGTGCGGTACAGAGACCAGAGGAGGGCATCAGGTGTCTTACTCTGTTGCTTCTTATTTTATTTCCTCAAGACCCCCTCTCGCTGAACTTGGAGCTCACTGATTTTCTGGAGATTGGTGGTCAAATAATCCTCCAGATTCCAATTCCCCTCCCTCCCATTGCAGGGATTATGGGGGTGTGGCCATGCCTGGCATTTTCACACGGATGCTGGGATCCTACCTCAGGCCCTCAAACTGGCATAGGAAATGCTCTTAGCCACTGATGATCTCTCCAGCTCCCTCCCCGCTTCTTTTTAAACAGCTTTATTGAGATACAAATGCACAGTCCATGGCCCCTGTCCACTCCCGGGATGCGCAGCTATTAGTACCGTCAATTTCCCAGCGTGATCCTCTCAGGCCTCCTTTGACAGCATCCATCCTGATCCATTTTTCAAGTCACAGGTCTGCCTGTGCTGAGAAGCAGCCTCCCTTGGCCCTGCTCTGCACTCCGTGCAATTCCTTTTTCTCCTTCCCTGTCTACACGCCTTGAACCAGCCCTTAACACTCACTGCTTTCACTTTCTCAGATTCGATTAATGTTTTTAAAAAGCATCCTCGAAGTACGACACCAGAGGTTTGCACATGCCTCATCCCATTGAATCCTCATAGACAATCCACAAAGCAGGGGCTAATTTCTCTCTTTTAGATGCGAGAAATCCAGGCTGGCCTCAGACTCACTATGTAGCTGAAGATGACCTTAAACTCTCCATCCTCCTGTTTCCATCTCGCAAGCGCTGGAATTACAGTTGTGTGCTGCCACATCTGCTTTACCCAGCTCTGGGATTGGATGGACCCTGGCCTCTGCACATGCTGGGCAAGCATTCTACCAACTGAGCTCCCTTCCTATCTTGGAATATCTGAAAACTTCCCTTTCTCTACCAACCTGACTCAGATCTACTTTTCTTCTGCATTTCCAGAATCTTTGATGGAACCTCCCTGCTGTCCAGTCTATGGCTGGTTTTGCCCCTAGCCTAGAAGCTCCGTGTGGTCACAGAAACAGAGGCTGTAAATCCTCTGGTACCCTGTAACATCATTGGTTCCCTACCACCCTTTCCATTTTGTGAAGAGTTGTTCAGAAACTGTTTTGTAAGAAAGAAAAGAGGGACAGGCAGTAGTTGTGAATGCCTTTACAATGCCAATCCCAACACTCAGGAGGCAGAGGCAGAGGCAGGCAGATCTCTGTGAGCGCAAGGCCAGCGTGGTCTACAGCTCAAGTTCCAGGACAACCAGGGTTATACAGAGAAACTCTGTGTTGAAAAGCCAAAACAAACAAACCAAACCAAAAGGAAAAGGAGGAAGAAGGAAGGGAGGAAGGAGGGGCTTGAGGACCCTAGAAGGGTGTGGAGGTGTTTTCAGATGTTGCCAGGGCAACAGGGAAAGCTGGTCTCTCCACAGGAACCTGGAATGTGCTGTGTGCGGTGATCACGGCCCACAGAGCTGGCTCTTGATCCTTGCTATTATGGCTCAGAATGCTGGGTTCTGAAGACATTTTGAATGCTGGGCCAAGAAGGCTCCCTGTGAGTGAAGGCAGGGATCAGGGATCAATGTCAAAACAGCCCCAGGAGGCCTGGTCTGAGCTACCGGGAGGAATGTGAGGAACTGGAAAAGAGCCTGGGGCAAAGCAAGGTTTTTCTTTATTTAAGAAGTTGGATTAATTTTTTTAAATTTTATTTGTATGAGTGTTTTGCCTGCACACATGTGTGTGCGTTCTGTGTATGCCTGGTGCCTGTGGATGTCAGAAGAGGACATCAGATCTCCTGGAGATGGAGTTGCTAGTGGTGAGCTGACTTGTGGGTGCTGGGAATTGAACCTGGATCTTCTGCAAGAGCAACAAGTGCTCTTAACTGCGGAGCCACCTTGCCAGCTCCAAAGCAAGTTTTCTAAAGAAAAAGCAGAGGGTTGATCTGAGGCAGACTGAGTTGGAGATATCTGGTGCCCATGCAGACAGAGCTGACCCCTAGGTGGCTGACCATTTAGGCCTAGGATCCTTTGATACGGATGAACTCGGGTGTCTGTCTGATACTATGCTGGGCGGATGGGCCTTTCGCAAGGGCAGATAGTGCTGTAGCTGATGATGGAGACTGTGCTTTGCCGAGGGTCTCTCTCTGAGGGCTAGTTCCACCTCCTTTTAGGACAGAGGCTCACATATTCTCAGGCTAGCCTCAAACTTTTTTTTCTTTCTTTCTTGTGACAGAGTTTTTCTATAGCCTTGGCCGTCCTGGAACTCAACTTGTAGACCAGGCTGGCCTCGAACTCACAGAGATCTGTCTCTGCCTCCTGAGTTCTGGGATTCAAACTTTCTATGTAGCTGGGATGATCTTGAATTTCTGGTACTCTTACTCAAGTACTCTGCTACTGAGCTGTGTCCTCAGCCCTTCTGGTTTTTCCCCTTGTGAGATTTGGATATTATAGTACTAACCAAGAGGATTGTTACGGGGTGGGGGGAGGGGAGGATGCTGAGAGAGAGAGAGAGAGTAGCCAGTACAGTGCCTTAAACAAAAACAAGCTCTTAATAAATCGTAGTTAAAAAGACAAAGAACTAAGCTGCCTTAGCTCCTGCAGACCAGTCATCAAAGGAGCTCAGAGTCTGGGGAGGGAGAAGTCTGTGAATAGAGCCAGGAGCTGGGGGGATAGGGGTGACAAGAAGGGGACCGGCTTGTGTGTAGGGCCACCCAAACTCAGTGTCAGTCAGCCCTTCGGTTAGAGCTGAGCAGCTATCTTCTGAGTGTCCCAGCCAAGAGCTGGGGACTGGTTGGCCAAGTGTTAACCAGCCTCACCCTCACTCCTACCCCTCCTGCCCACTGCTTTTTAGTAGAGCCTCGCTATCGGATCCTAGCTGGCCTGGAACTATCTGTGTAAACCAAGCTGGCCTCATACTCAGAGATCTGCCTGCCTCTGTCTCCTGTGTGGTGGGATTAAAGGCTTGCACAGTCATGCCTGGCCAGTCCTTCCCTTTTTTTTTTTAAAGACCAGGTCTTAGCAGAGCCTGCAGGAGATCCTGTTTCCACGCTAGGTGGGCTCCTACAGATTGGTGCGTAGCAAGCTTTGTCGAACGTGAGTGTGTTTGCCTTTCCTGCCTCGGTTAGAAACTGGTAGCTTCACCTCATTTTTCAGAATCCGGATGAAGATTTTTGTGTCGTGGCCTATAAGGACAGCGATGACCTCTAACTTCAAAGGTGTTCAAGACCAATGCTAGGAAGGGGCAGAGGGAGGCTCGGGGCTTTAGGATTCAAAGGGCGCTGCCAGTACTGTGGGCTGTGAAGTTAGAAAGCAAGGAGGGCAGTGCTAGGCACAGGGGCAGGGCAGGCTGGAGTGGGGTGGGCTCTGAGGACAAGGCCTGCTCTTCTGGGTGTAAAAACAGAGAATGAGACCTCAGAAGTAGGAAAGAGGGCAGAGCCCGGGGAAGATATCTCTCTAGCTTCCTGCTACTCTTGGAGATGAGAAAGTGAACGCTTTGGGCATGACCCTTTTTGTGGCAGCCTTGCAAAAGTACCATTCACCACACACACACACACACACACACACACACACACACACACACACACACGCACGCACGCAGACCCTCAGGATCTTGCTCAACATTACCTACATTGACAGTGATAGAACCAGGATGGTGACCTAGCTTGGCTCAACTACAAAGGCTGCAGTCTTTCCTCTACACCATGTGGTCACTGTGACCCCAGGCATTGGGGCAATGGACAGGATCAGATGACCTTTCCAAGATCTCTTCCTAGCAGAAACATTCTCCACATCTCTGCTCCCTAGTCTCCTGCCTCCGCCCTTCATTCAACCCGCAGTAACCCAGAGACTGGGAGAGAGGAGACCAACTCTTCTTGTGCCAGCTGTGGTCACTCACTTTTACCCTCTGCTGCTTGCCCACCTCCCTCCCACCCCACAGCTCTGCTGGCAAGGAACCCCAGCCCAACCCCCACATGCTGCCTCTGGCCGAGGGGCACTTCCCGGAATTAGCCACCGCAAACAGCTGGCTCTGGGAGGGGGGTCGAGGAGGCTAACAGTTTCCAGATGTGCCAAGGCACCAGCGCCTAGGAGGCCTGAGATCTCCTCGTGTGGCTGGGAGCTGGGGAAGCTGGCCTCAGATCAGGACTTGAGCAATGCCAAGGCAGCCAGGCAGATCCTCGCATGCAAACTGCAGGAAAATTTGTGGGTACAGGGAGATAGAAATGTCCGTTCTGCACCTGCAGGGACCGCTGGGGAAATCCCCTGCAACAAAGCAGCTCTCTGTGGCCTGGACTCCGTCCAAACAGTCCCTAAAAAAATTAATAGCCATCAATGGTACTCTCCCACCTTCCTACAGCGCACAGCAGATTAGAGTGCCGTGCTCAGGTCAGCCTCTCATCGGCTTCAGGACCCTCACAGCTTAGCTCCCTTGGCCACGAAATAGTTTCTATGTCATGATGTCAGCATTGGGATTAAATAGGAGCACGTGTGTGGGATATAGCTGAAATGATAGAGGATTTCTCCGGCAAGCACAAAGCCCTGGGTTTGATTGCCAGCCCTGGAGAAACCATGCCGCCACATTTGTAATCTCAGCATTTTGAAGGTGGAGGTAGAAGAATTAAAGGTTCAAGGTCTTCAGCTGCATAGTGAGTTCAGAGCCAGCCTCGGCTACATGATACTCTGCCTAAAAAAAAAAAAAAAAAGTAGTATTAGAACTAAATGGGAAAAAAAAAATCTATACAAAGTGCCTATCACTGTACCGTACTTACCATGACGCACAAGTGCTCTGTGTGTGTGTACGTGTGTGGGTTATAAGTGCATGGGTATGCATGTGTGTGGAGGCTGGAGGTTCTTATAGGGAACCATCCTAACTCGCACTTCTGCCTTATTCAATGAGGCATGGTCTCTCAGATTCAAAGCTCGTTGAAATGGCTAGTTGTGCTAGCCAGCTTGCGGGTGGGATTCTGTCTCTGTGTTCCGAGGCAGGAATCACAGGCAGGTCACCATGCTCACCCTGGCATTTACTACAGCCACTGACATCCTCTACTCTTCTCACATCCCTTATTCCCTCACCTCTTCCACGCTCAGAGCATAATCACCAGGGAGTACCTATTCTCTCTAAGGCCATGCGGCTTTATCATTGCAACCCCAGATGTTAGCTCTCACATCATCATTTTCAGGAGAGGAAATTGAGGCTCACCTGGCCAGGATGACAGGGCTGTTTGGTGCAGAGCTGTGACTTAAAATGTGAGCTAAATGGACCCTCAAGCAGGCTCGCTGCCCCCCCCCCCACCATGTACTTTGCTACCATTTTCTCATGAGGAGAAGTCATGGGATCTTCTTGGGACTGAATACATCACTTCTTGTAATGCTCCTATGAAGAGAGGCCCCTTTTGGAAGAATTCCCAACAGCTTGGGGACCCAAAGGGACCCTGGAAGAAAAAGGCAAAATGCCTTAGAGGGGGACTAGGGATAGATGAGTCTTAGAACATTGCATGGGCAGGAGACAGGGGATCCAGATGTTGAGAGGAGTCCAGGCTGTCCTAGGGTGCCCTCCAGGAATACCCAGGGCTCCTAAGAGCTGATGGGTAGGGTCCACTGATTGCTATGGTTCTGCGATTCTTGCCTTGCCAGCTGCTGCTCCTCCTCTGCACGTCTTCCTCTTGGCTGGGGAGGGTGGTGGAGGGTCTCCAGAATTCCCCTTTGTGGGATGGGGAGGACAGGAGTCCAAGGAGGAGGAGAAGCCAGAGGGGGGTGGGGTGGGCAGGAGCCAGCCAGCAGGGAGGCCCATCATTGGCCCAGCTCCCAGGGCCCGAGCCTGAAGAGGGATCCGCCTGCCCCTCACCCTTCCCTCCCCTGCCCCCCGGGCTCCTTGGCTGCTGAGCCTGCCAGCTGGGCCCCTGCCAAATCAAACGGCTGCCAGTAGGAGAGGAAGAAGCATTTCCGAGCAGAGAGGCCCCTGTGGGCTCTGCTGAAGCCTAGAATCCCCCTTTCTTCCCGCCAAGTGAAGAAGAGGATCTGCACACAGCATAGGCACGCCCACTCCTGCACGCAGCCAGCCGAAGGTGGCTCCGTGGACAGGCTGAGGGCCCAGAAGCTGCATGGCTAGGAAACAGCCTGAAGCTGGGCCATGTCTGTGCCAGGTGCCAGGGGTTTGGGGAATTCAGTTTGGACCACTCTGAGATGGAGGACATAAAATGGGTTGAGGGTAAAGGTGGTACCTAAGATTGGAGCTAGTGACCTTATTTGGAAACAGAGTCTTGGCAGATGTTAAGAAGGTAAGGGTGGAGATAGGGTCATCTTAAAATGAGGTGGGTACTCAGTGGGGGTGGATAGGAACACGGATCCAGGGGCGAGGTCATGTAACCACCCAGGTACAGACAGATTGCGGAGCCTGGCTCTGTTGGCCCCCAGACTTTAGTGCCTGATCTCAGAACTGTGATAATACGTTTCTCTTGTCTTGAGCTGCTATGTTGATGGTAATTGTTACAGTAGCTGTGAAAAATGCATATCCAGAAGCATATGGCAAAAAGGGTGGGATGGGGAGTGGGGGAGGTAGGGCTTGGTGGGACAGCCTTGGAAAACAGAATGAAGAATATCCATCATCTGTTGAGACACCATTCTCTGGCTAGGCCCTTTTAAGGACATTCATGTCAACCCTTCTAATAATTCTGCCAGCAGGAATGATGATCCCGGCCTTGGAGCGAGGTCCAGACCGTAGCCACTCCATTTTGTTGGGTTTTAGTCTCTTCTGTCTGACAAGACCGGCCTCTGTTCTCTGTTCCTTAGAGGTAGCCATGCAGATTCCATGTCACATGAGACTTGCCTCAAGTTGGAGGGACCGTCTCCCAAGGCCTAGGAAGGGATCCATTACGCTCTGCTGCAGGGAGTGAGGGCAGGGTGCTACCCAACTGCTCAGGGGTCTCCTCGAATGACTGCCTTGGAGAACTAGTGATTACTATGATGTCCCTGTGTCCTCAGGGTCCTGGCTGATGCTCTGTTTATTCTCAGAGACGGAAAGACGACAGTCAAAACCATGACTATAACCACCATTGCTACCTTGACTACCATCACCAAACAGCACGCCTCCCCAATCTCGCCAGCATCCTTAGATCTCTACTGCTACCACCATGACCACCAACATCCTCGACATTTATAACATCCACCTCCGTCACCTCCCCCTCCACCGCCTCCATTCCTACCAACCTCTCCACTCTCATCTCCACCATCACTACAGCCATCGGTATCCCCAACGCTTACCTACCACCATCACCACGACCACCTCTGCCGCCATCACCTCCACCACCTCCGTTCCCACCACCTCCATCCCCACCACCTCCACCATTGCTACCGCCACCAACCTCCCTGACAACTCTTATTATCCCCACCCCATCACCTCTGCCACCTTTCACGTCTTCATCTGACCCATAGCATCACTCCTACCCCCCCCCCACCGCATCCCGTCATCGCCACATCACCGTTGTTACCAGCATCCCCATCGTTCCTGACATCCCCACCCCATCACCCCCACCTACAACACAGCCAACATCTGTACCTTGTCATCTTTACCGTACTGCCACAGACTCCCACCAAAACTGCTAGAATGACGTCAACCCATTCCTCCTGCCCCATCTCACCTCCTCCATCTCCATCACCTCATGCAGCCCCTTTCGCCACCACTGTGTCCCTGTGAAGCTACTCAGGGAAGAGTCTCATGGTTGCTGAGTAGAATCTGGTAGTAGCAGAAGGAGGAGGAGGAGCGAAAGGAGGAGAAGGAAGAGGAGGAGTTGGGGTGTTCAGCTGACAGACACCGTGAGTGGATGGGGACTGGCTTCCCTGAGCCTAGTCAGAGAAAGAGCCTGCCTGGCTGGAGCAAACACGTGCTTAGGGGGACCAAGTGTGTCCCAGGCTTGTGTTTGGACGGGTGGAGGTTAAGTAGGCAACTCCCAGGCCATGGTGGTCCCTGGAGCATGCAGATTTTGGCAGGTTCCTGGTTCCTGGCCACCTGCCTGCCCTGGTCATGGCAGTGAGATCATGAGAATGGTTGTACTGGGAGTACTAGGGAGTAGGGAGGGAGTCAGGGACCCCGCCCTGGCTGGAAAGGAGGGAGGTCTCTGCCCTGGCCGACTCTACCACAGATGAAATCGGAACACTGCCTCCCCGAGACTCCTTTCCCCTCCCCCATCTGTCACAGGCTCAGGAGCCAGATGATCTAGGGTCTCCTTCCTCTGAGCTGCCTTGCTAATCAGTCAGTCACCTGAGAGCACAGGGACCAAGGGCTGTGATTTGGGGTGGGGAGGGAACTGACTACAGGGATGGGATGTCCCAGTTCTCCACTCGGCGGGGCAGCCCCTCCCTCTACATTAGGGCAACTGTGTGTGTGTAGTGTACATCTGAAGGTGACAGAATGTTCCAGAAGCTCGGGCCACAGCTGTTCCCTGACCCTCCTCTCCAAACTCAGCTACCTACATTGCTTTTGTGGACTAGGGCCTGGCCAGCTTGGGAACAGCCTCTCTCAGGCCATCCAGCCTCTAGAGTGCCAGAGTTGCCTGCCTAATCCCATCCTCTAGGCTCATACTTGAGAACCTTGGGAAGCAGGAAACAATGCTGTTGCTGGATGTGCTTATCTCTGCATCAGGCGTGAGAGCTGGGCAGACAGGCTGGCGACTGGAGGGGCTGAAGACCCACTGAGTCATGGAGACTGGAGACTGGAGGGTGGGGTTACAGAGAGCCCGAAGACGGGTAGAGACTGCCACCCAGACTCTCGAAAAATGGGCCGGCTGAGCCATCTCTCCTTGACCACTGCAAGCCACTCTTCAGAAGAGCCTCTGTTGGCTCAGGACACACCGACACAGGAGTAACAGCCATATTTAATAAGTACATAATGCACACCACATGTTCCTAAGTCCTTTAATTCATTCATTCATTAATTAGGGACAACAGTCTCATTAGGTATCTATCCCTGGCTGGCCTTGAACTCTCTATGTAGATCAAACTGGCCTCAAACTCACTGCCTGCTTCTACTTCCCGAGTGCTGGGATTAAAGGTGTGTGCCACAAGGCCCAGCTCTTTATTTTTTGTGTATTGTGCTTGTGAATGTGCAGGGGTACACACACCCACGAGGGCACGTGTAGAGGCCAGAGGTTGATGTTGGGTTCTCTATTGCTTTCAAGCTCGCCAGACAGCTCAATGGTTAAGGGCGCCTTGCTGTTCTTCCAGAGGACAAAGGTTCCCCGCCCTGGGAAGGAGTGTGAGAGGGCTAGAGACAATGGCCTGGAAGACCCTGGTATGTCTGGACTGATTTCCCGTGGCCCCATAACTACAGCCTCTTTGTACTCTATCAGAGAAACAGCATGAGCATCTCTCTGAGACAATAGCCAATTATGGTCACCCAGGCATGGAGGCCAGGAGGAGAGGGTCTCAAGTTCCCGACAACGCTGCACTTCTGAACCTCTCCTGGCTGGATACACAAACCTCCTCAGGATGTGGAGGAGACTGCCCCTGCAGCCCCTCCCGGGAGACAGCAAACACCTCAAATTGTCACTCAAACCGAGTCCTTTCTTTCTCTCAAAGCCACACCCCAGCTGGTCCTTCTTTTTATCCGGAGGATACTGGGCTATGACTGGGCTAAGAAGCCACAGATAGATAAATGCTAATCCTGCCTAAATGCACTCACCATTACCTCATCATTCCTCCTGTCTTATTGCTGTGGAGGGTCCCCAAAGGTCGGGAACAGAGGCAGAGAAAGGAAGTGTCAGGATGTGGCCATTAGAGAGTGCAGCTAGTGGGAACTGGGACAGCAGGACCTGAGAGAGGTGAACATCTTCTTTCCCAGTGGCTGGCTAGCCACCCGCAAGGAATTGTGGGTACAGCCTCTTGCAGGATGAGCCTGCTTATGAATCTCTGAATTCTGAGACTCACTGCTCCAGACTTGGCTGTGGGAAGCAAATGACCCTAGAGTGTTTCTTTAGAGGATTGCACTGAGGGTTAGGGGGCCAGAGAGATGGCTCAGCAGTTAAGAGCACTTGGTGCTCTTGTGGGGGACCCAGGTTGTGTTCCCAGCACCCACCTGGAGGCTCATAACCATTGTCACTCTGCGGATGTGATCCCTCTTCTGATATCCGTGGGCACCACCCATGCAAGCAGAACACAGACATACGTGTAGGCAAAACACCCACACCCATGAGTAAATATAAAAAAACCTTAGAAGGGTAAACCCTTTGTAAGATTTATCTTACATGTGTCCTCTGCAAGAGCAACAGATGGCTTAATTGCTGAGCCATCTCTCTCAAAAGATTTTATTTTTAATTATGAGAATGTGTGTGTATCTGTGTTTGTGCCCATGAGTGCAGGTCCCCTCAGAGGCCAGAAGAGGGCGCTGGATAAGATTGGGGGGAGGGAGTGAGAACCGCACAGGTGGGTAAGCCTCCCAGCGCAGGGGTGAGATGCCAAGGGAGAAACTGTGGAAGGTAAGTGTGGCTGAGACTATCTGTGTAACAGCCGCTGCAGAAACTTGACCTGGGCCATGAAGGATGCAGGGATTTCATTTGAAATTTGAAGTTCAAGGCTTAGGATGTAGCTCAGGTTGTCAAAATGTTTGCTTAGCATGAATGCCTGTGTTCAAAAGTCTCTGGCTTCACATGAACCAGGCACCGGAGTTCAGTCCTGTAATACCAGCACTCAGGAAGATCAAAAGTTCAAGGTTATCTTTGGCTACATAGTGGATTTGAGGCCAGCCTGGGATACATGAAGCCCTTTTCCATAATGTAATAACACAAAATAAAATAAAATGAAATAAAAAAGATGTGCAGTTTGTTCATAAACTAACTCATTAGTCACTAGGATTTGTCAAGTGACTATTCCAGGCACTGAGGAGTCAAAGATGCAAAACAGGTTCAGTTCTTGTCTTCTTGGACATTGTGTTCAAGTCGAATAAGAAAAAAGAGAAAGAAAGAAAAAAGAAAATGATTATTACATAAAAAATGGCTTGGCTCCCAGGGAGAGACTCCCTGTTGGACTTGTGGGAATCTCTGTTATCTGGGAAGACTTCCCTGAGGAAGTGACATTAAAGCTCAGGCTGAAAGATGACAGCAGTGGGTCAGGGTTAGGTTCAGCTGTGAGCGAGAGACTCCAATTGCCAAGAACTCTTCTTCTGCCTCGTCATCCAAAATGGCTCCTCTGCCTCCAGCCATTGCGCCTCAGTCCAGTCAGTGGAAAGGAGAAAAAGGGAAAGGGAAGAGTAGACTTTGCATTAAGGACACATATTTGAGGGCGGCATGCACCATGTCTGCTCATACATCTTTGCCTGGAGATTGGTCACATGACCTCACCTAGCTGCCGGAGGAGTTTTTGGTTTTGTTTGTGGTAAACAGCAGATTTAGGGTAGTCTTCCCTCCCGTCTCCCCCACACACCCAGGCAGCTATCACCCTAGTTAGAATCAGCAGATATATTACTGGACCAGAGGTGATGGTTAGGAGTCTTGGCCAAAGAGAGTTAGCTGCACGAATTAGCTGGGGATGACAGAGATGAGGGTGTCCAGGAAAGGCCCTCAGGCAGGCAGTACCTTAAGAATTAATGGGTCCCAGTTTCGGGGGTGGGAGGCGATTGCCCTGAAAAAGGAGTGGGCTAGGTGTGTTGGACTCGGGAGGTAGAGGCAGGTGGCTCTCCAAATTCCAGGCCAGCAATGACAGAAGGAAACTGTGTCTGAAAAGAATAAAAGGAGAGATTCAGTGAGCACAGGACAGTTTCAGGACAGAGTTAGAGGTCTGTGAGCCTAATGGACGGAAGGGGCTAGACCCAGGAGACAGATCCCGGCTGGAGAGCAGTGTGGGAAATGCAGGCCTGTTAGGGGCAGTTGTAACTCTTACGGAGGTGAACAAGGCAACCTGGGTGCTAGAAGGGAAGGCCCGGACTACAACCCCGAGAACCCAGGAAGACAGCCCCACCTTCATTTTGTGACTTCCTGTCCTTGGTGTCCCTCTGGGGACACTCCCTCCTGTCTCGTGGTCTGAAAAGTCGTAAGATCTTCTCTCAGTACCAGAGTTGGAGGGACTCATCACTCTAACCTCATTCCGCCGGCGTTTCCATTTCACATTCATGGAATAGCACAGGGGCCCACTGTGGGGGTCTGAACTTGGGGGACCCAGCCTAAGCTTGGATATTTGACCGTTGTAACCTGGGACAGAGCCGCCTTTGGAGCAAGCCAAGTCCACCCTGTTCCCAAGCGTGTCTCAGCCTCCCGGTCAGCACTCTGATCTAGCTCAGTATTTTCCCAATATGTTCCTTTTTGTTTGCTTTTGGAGTTACAGTTGCTGCCCGTTACTTGCCAGTGAAGGAAACTGAACCGACCAGGACTTCAGATGGATGGGAGTATTGGGGGATGGGGTGGGGTGGGGAGGGCGAGTGGGGGAGTGACTTGGGACTGGAAGAGGGAGCTTCGGAAAAAGAACGGAGGCAGCCTATCCTGAAGGAAGGAGGGGCCCGCGGTGTTGATGTCTTCTTAAAAATGTCCACCATGTCTATATAAGCACGGGAACTGAAGCCAGGGAGACAAAGCCATTAACAATGATTTATGCAGGAGGTTGGGGGCGGCTTTGAAAGATCTTTGTTTCAAAGAACAGGAACTCAACTCATACACACTGGGGAGAAGAACAAGGGGTGCTCCAGGGTGGGGAGTGGGGGGAGCTATTGGCTTCTGCCAATGAAGAGTGCAGGGGTGGATCTGTCTCTGGGCACAGCCTGGACAATGTCGTCAGGACTTTGGCCTCTGCTGTCCTGTGTGGACTTCCTTCTTTGGCATGTCTCTCAGGCAAAGTTCTTAACAGCTACACACACACACACACACACACACACACACACACACACACACACACACCTGTTCAGCAGCTTCAGAATGGAAAGTTATTCTGTTCCCAGTGGCTTCAGGAAAATCCTGGGACTGCCTTTGATTGGTCAGGGTCAGTCATATGTTCTTTCTGAGCCAGTCACTGTGGTCAAGATGTGCTGGTACTTGAATGGCCAGGTGTGAATCATGTGTCCACCCCACCCCGCCCCGCCCCCACAGGTGGAGGAGGAGTCAGCTTCATTCAAGCTTTCATTGAGGACAGCTAGTGCTAGATACAGAAACAGAATCTGCAGCCCGGGTTCCCAAGGGAGAGTTCGGTGATGGCCGCATATAGACGACAGGGTCATTTCTGAAGGGCACAGGCGAGGCCTCCTGAGTCACCCTCCCCCAAAGCAGTGAGCAGATAAGACTACACTTGGAAGACTTAGAGGCGACCCTGGGACACGAGGGAGGGCACCGTTGGTGGTGTCTTGGTTCTAAAGTCAAAGACTTCGGTTTGCAAGCTGAGGCGTGTCCGAGCTTCCTGAGAACTGGACTGACACAGGGGTGGGGTTTATCTCTTAGGAAGCACCTGCCATAAGGGGGTCCCCTGCCCCTCATCCTGGGAAAGTCAGTGAGGGTTTGCTCTGAGTGCGGTGGCTTTGACCTTCCAGGGTCGGCTCTGCCCTTGGCAGGGACCCAGCTGTCTTTTGGAGTCCTGTGACATCGCGTCCTTGGTCAAATGCTGCCTTACGAAGCATGGTTTCATTCTCATTCTGTAGGAATGAGAGAAAGAGAAGGGAGACCCTGCTCATGGGGTGTGGTTTGGGGCGGGGGGGGCGGCGGGTGATTCTGACAGGACTGGGTCGAAACTAGCAGGGGAACAAGCTGGAGGGGCAGATGGTGGAGAGGGGCCAGGAAGGCCAGAGCTTGCCACAGGGCTGATTTTGGCCAGAGCCAGCAGGGGTCACTGCAGATCTAAGTAACTTTAGGAAGGTAACAGCAACCCCCCCCCCCCCCCGCCCCGGGCCTCTTGCATCATTACCTGCCTGCATAGCCAGGATGCAGGACTAGCTCTGGGCAGGGGCTTGAGGTTTGACTCATGCGGTTGGCACTGACTCTCTTGATCATCCGGCTTTGGTGCCCTTCTAGGCCTCCACAGCTGCGTGAGCTCTGACCTTTCAGTCTACTAGATCCCAGCGTCTAGAAAGTGTCTCTGGGGATGCCTCCTACAGAGGGCACCATGGCCCAAGGCATCTCTTGTTCTGCCTCAGCATGTTGGCGACCAAGTAAAGAAAGTGTGTAAAACTCGTTCCAGCAAGGATCTCCGGGTTTATCTGCATCCGTTTGCCACACATGCTTAGGGAAACACTAGCTTAAGGTCCTGTCTGGGTTAGAGGACACGTGGGTCCTGGAAAGGTCCCATGTATCAAATGCACCCCTCTCCCACTTATTATGAAGTAGAATTAAACATGTCTGCTGTAAGATAATGGAAAGAGAAAAAAGCGTAGAAAATGATGTAATTCTATGATAATGAAACATTTTTTTAAAAAAAGTGCATAGAAGAAAATTACCTTCCCTATCCCCTGAACTCAGTGGGGGGGGGGGGGGCTCAGTTCTGATGGAAGAGTTCTAACAGAAAAGGTCTTTTTAGGGCAAGTGAGATGGTTCAGAGAGCGAAGATGCTTCATGCCAGGTCTGACCAATCAAAGTGCAAGACCCAGAACGCACATGACAGGAAAGAACTGAGACTGCGCACACACACACACACAGCAGATGAAAAATAACGTGTGTAACAAGAGAAGAAAAGGTCCTTTCAGAACTCTTCCTCACTTTTATCAATTCCTACCCCTTTTGCCGACATTCCTAGGGAAAGAGGTGCTGACTGGCACTGAGGGTGTGGGTGTCCGGATCATCATCATGGAAGGAAGCAGGCTCCCAGATGTGACCTCTTAGGGTTCCAGAGCAGGCCAGTGGGAGAACTCTGGCTCTTAGCCAGGAGCCTCCGCTCTACCTCCCCCAATCCCTATCCGCTCCCCAGGTCTAGATGCCAGGAGTCTGGAATAGTGCCTGTGCCCTCCACACAAAGCCGCGGTTTCCTCTGTGTGACCCGCAGGCTACCCGGAGGGTGTGGGTGTCGAGTGCGCGCACCAAGGTTGTGTAACAAGCTCCTGGCTTGTGTGCACGCGCTGCGTAACCTGATGCAACAGGGAAGTTGCGGTCCCGTGAGCTGGGGTGTGGGCGCTTGGCTGGTGCCCAAGCCACAAGGACTATTTGACTTACTGCTGTGGAGGAGGCTGTGCTTGGGGGTCGTAGGGCTCGTCTACGTCAGGGCTTGTCTGGCTCTCATTGCCCACATCCTGGTCCCTGTGGGCACAGGACTAGGAATGGGCTGCCTGGCCAGGAAGTGTTGGAGGGAGGCTGGTACGAAGGGGATGGCCCCATGTCAGGATGCTCTTGTGATGGGGGTGGAGAACAGGCTGACTTCCACCGTGCCCTTCAGACCCTCGCATGTTTTCCAAGCCCTAAACGCTCCCCTGCTGGTCCCACCCATCGGTCCTGCAGTCCTGGACCTCTCATCTAAGATTCAAGCCTTTCCTCCCTCTACCTTCCCGAGGCCTCCAGTCCTACTCCGGGCTGGCTAGGCTTCCCTGAAACACCCCTGTGAGAAGCAGAATGAGGAGGTTAAGGTTAACTGCTAATGTAGCCGGCCCAGTTTCTCTACCCTGTCAACTTACTGCCTTTGAGTGCCTAAGAATGATATATGTCCTTCTTACCTCCCTGGGCCCGTCTGGAAGTGGGAAGCTTCGTCCTCCCTCCACAGGACTGACAAAAGGGTCATTCAGGGACGTGAAACTCTAGGGTCTAGGAAGGGATTTTGTGAATGGGAGTTACCCTTGTATTCTGTCTCGTACCCACAGCGTCTCATGGAGGTCACAGGCACTTTGGAGCCAGGGTCCTGGGAGGATGACTAAGAAAAGTGGGCGTGCCCTGCACCTGGTAAGGGGCGGGTCCATGTCCACAAGTGTATGAAGAGAGGTCTATCAATTTTATTTAATTATTTCTATTTATTATCGTGTGTGTGTGTATGTGTGCGTGTGATGTGTGTGGCACGCATGTGCCACAGCAGGGAGGGCAGAAGTCAACTTTGTAGGGTTGGTTCTCTCCCTCCACCTTTGTGTGAACTCTGGCGATTGAATTCAGACTCTCAGTCTTCCTTCCCCTGCAAGGGGTTTTACCTGCGGGGCTGGCCCCAGCCCTTTTTGTTCTAAGAGGGGGTCTCATGGAGCCAGACTGGCCTCAAACTTTCTACGGAGCAGAATCCTCCTCCCTCCATCTCCCACCTGCTGGGATCATATCTGTGGTCCACCATGCCTGGTTTCTATGGGGCTGGGGATCGAACCCAGGTCTTTCTGCATGCCAGGCAAGCACTCTAACCCCTCACCGGCAGCTACATCCTCAGACAGCCTTTGTGTCTGTCTTTCACCCTTTCCCACCTACTCCACCCCTCAGAGAGCTGCTTTCCTTGGGCGTGGCCAGTGGGTGCCAGAGACTCAGGGCTAGATTAGCGGGGAGGGGAATCCGTGTTCAGCCCTTCTTTCCCCAGGCCGAGCAGCCTCCGGCACCACGGTGCTCCAGGGTCCCCAACGCTTTATCTCGAACTGTGTGTTGAGGACCTGTTTAGCTCCTGAGACGGCATTTGCTGTGTCAACGCTTGCACACACTCGCTCTTTCCTTTCTGATAGGACGGGCAGATAGGGAGGGAACGGAAGTCCAAAGAGGCAGGTACTGAGCTCAAATGTAAACGGTAGATGTAGGCCAGCCACACCTAGCCTGTGAGGCTTGTGAGCCTGGATCATAAAAACAGAGATCTATTTATGTGCTTATTTGCCCAATGTCTGTCTCCCAGATGGGCCAGCACACTGCAGCATGGACGTTGCTGTACAGATCACAAGGAGAGAGGCTTCGTCTTACTCACATTCCCGAAGCCTCTACTGGGCATCAAAGACTCTAGACAAATGTTTGTGGGAAGGATGAGCCATTCGGGAGCCATCGAGATGGCTCAGTGGGGGAAGGGGGCCTGCCACCAAGCCTGATGACCTGGGTTCAGTTCCTGGGACCCACAGGGTAGAGGAGAGGGCCGACTTGTGCAAATTAACCTCTGACCTCCATCCCTGCCTGCATGCCTGTGCACACATATATACAATAAATCAGGATGAAAAGAGTATTAAAAGAAAGAGAGATCTGTTGGATGGAGATGCCCCGAGGGGTTGATTTGGGTTGCTCATTGTCTGCCCCGCTCAGTCACAGTGATCACAGGCTCTGGGAACTAGAGCCGGGTCTTGAGCCAGGGGAGATGCAGAACGATTCTCTAAAGTCTGTGTCGCTGCCTCTGTGTGCTCTAGAGTGTGGGCCCACAGGTAGGCACCTGGGAGAAAAGAATGAGAAAAAGATTGGAAACTAAGTAACTCTTGGAAGTGACTCCGTGAATAACTGCTTTGTGTCCAAATGCAGGAGACAGGAATGGAGAGACAGAGCGCCTGTGTGTGGCCTAGAGGAGTGCTCAGTGGCTGTTTAATGAGTCATCCTGGGAGGGAAGGAGGGAACTGAAGTTCCTTGAAGGGAGGCCCAGATCATAATTTTCTTTGTCATTTCGGCCCCTGACAATGGCCCAGAGCAGGATTTGATATGTGTTTGATGATGACCAACAGAGCAAACAAATTAGTACTAAGGTGCATGAAAGTGGGCAGAAAGATCGGCCATTGCAAAGAGCCTGCAGTGTGGTGGAGTAGACCGGTGAGGCAGAGTTTCAGGCTAGTCCCTGGAGCAGGTGTTGGAGAACTAAGGCAAGGGCCTGGCAAAGACCCGGAGCTGGTTTCCCAGCATTTGTTGCAAGGGATCTGCAGGGATGCTTATGTTTATGAATCTCTGAGATTTTTTTTTTTTTTTTAATTTTCGAGACAGCCCTGGCTGTCCTGGAATTTCGTCTGTACACCAGGCTGGTCTCAAATTCCACCTGCCTCTGCCTCCTGAGTGCTGGGGGTAAAGGCCCGCACACCACCACTGCCTGGCCCTCTTCTGAGCTCTTTACACAGATTGTATCTTCATCATTCTGAAAACACATGAAGCCCCTACACCGTTTCCCTGTGTTGGAGAAGACAGCCCAAGGATCAGGTTGTGTGGGCTGCTTGAGGTCACACTGAGGTCCCACGGAGCAAAAGTGAGCATAAAGTCATTCTGGCTCGCCGGGGACAAGGTCAGCTGCTCACTCACTGTGTGTATGTGTGTGTATGTGTGTGTATGTGTGTGTATGTGTGTGTATGTGTGTGTATGTGTGTGTGGGGGGAGAGGGACTGGTGTTTGCTTCTTGTTCTGGGTATGTTCCCTCTCCTGGTTATTTCATTTTTTTAAAAACAGGGACCATTAATACTACTAATAATAACACTAATAAATTTATGCACAATGCTGTGTCATGCATGTAGAAGCCAGAGGGAAAAGTTGGTTTTCTGCTTCCACTCGGAGGGTTCTGGGGCGTGGGGGGGAGGGGTCAAACCCCCATGTTGTCATCTGTATGGAGCCAGCACCTTCACCAGCTAAGCTGTCCATGCAGCCCTGAACATGCGTTTGTTATGCCAGGAGACGGAAGTCAGGGGCCTCTGCGAGCTGCAAAGGGCTACCCAGCCCTGCTAATGGGATTTTCCTCCTCCTCATCATGAATCAGCAGCATCCTCTCCGTGATCCTCACCCTGATCATCCCCAGGCCTGGCTTTTTGCCACTGACACGCCAGGCCGGGCCACAGCCAAGGAGGCCTTGTGCAAACAGACTTGGGCTAGTCTTTGGGTCAGACCTCCTCTTATCTCTTAGTTCCATTTTTCTCCTCTAAGCCTTGACTCACCTCCAGCCCCATCCTTTCTTTCCATCCTTGTTGCAACAGTCTCCCTTGTGGGCCTCCCAGCCTCTGGGCTTCCTCCCTCCCCACACTGACTAATTTGCTTAATACACATAAAGCAAAACTTGTAAATCAAAGTCGCCTGCCCTTGTGCCAAGCACAGACTCTTTTTTGTGACATGGAAGGCCTTGCTAACAGGGTCCCTGGAAACACCTGTTTCCCGGCACTCCTCACTGCTGCCTAGCCAGCCCACGGGCTGCATTTCAGTAACAGGGAATGTTTTGTATGTGGCTGTTGCCTTGGCCTCCGCCCCCCCAGGCCCTTCCCCAGTCTACCTCCACTGTGAACGCCTCCTCACCCCTTTGACCCCACAGGGGAGAAACAAAATGCAAAACAAACAAACAAACAACACAGTATCATTCCTTTTTTCGTGGTTACAAAAGTAATGTGCGTTCGTTGTAAATAGGAAAGACAGTATAGGGCATCCTGGGAGCGATGGTTCAGTTCTCTCCTCCCACCATCTCAACAGCTGGAGATGACCCAGACGTTTTTAGATATGTGTAAATACACACATAGCCACAAAACAAAACAAAACAAAACAAAACAAAAAAACCCGAGGTCTCCCATGCTTCTTGGTAACTTGCTTTTTGCCCTAAATGAAAGATTTTGACCTCTTTTCCTGTGGGGGTGATAAAAGACTTACATGGTAATTTTTTGTTCTTCAAAGCACAGTTCCAATCCCAGGGTTTGCTGTTCTGGAAGCCTCTTGGGTTACCTCCCTCCCCACACCCCTACTCAGTGCTCTTCTACCAGAGAGTCACACTTCAGACTTCCTTTTTAAAAAAAATTTACTACTATGCTTATTCATTTCTTTTAGGTTTTCAAGACAGGGTCTCTCCGTGTAGCCCTGGCTGTCCTGGAACTAGCTCTGCAGACCAGGCTGGCCTGGAACTCAGGTTGCTGCCTGCCCCTGCCTCTCAAGTGGTGGGACCTAAGATAGGTGTCGCCACTACCCGGCTGCTTTTTATTTTCAAACTTATTTGTTTTAATCTTATGTGTATGAATGCTTTACCTGTGTATATCTGTGTGTGGCGCATCTCCAGACCCAAACGTTTCCCACTTGTCCTATCGTTCTTTGATCTAAAAGGCAGCTGTCTCAGACAGTATTACAAACCTATTAATGGGAACACAATGACTAAAGATGTAAACTGTAAACACAACAAAGTGAAAGGGAAGAGAGACATAAGTGGAAGAAGAAAGTGTGGGTATGCTGTTGAAGCTAAAAATTGATATTATGAAAACAAGCTTGTTACAAATTAGGGTAGCTGAAATTCCAGGGTAACCACGAAGAAAACAACTTAAAAAACACACAAAGAAAGAAGTCACAATGGTAATCTAGCAAAACTAAACATCAAAAGCAAGAACAAAACAAAACAAAAAGGCCAAGTAAATGTTTAAAGAGACAGCAGTGAGGGATGGGGTAAAACATTACAAGAATATAAAAACCAAACCAAACCAAACCCCAAAACCCCAACCTGAATGTGATGGTATATGCCAATCCTAGCCCTTGGGACAGGGAGGCAGGAGGCTCAGGGGTTCAAGATCATCCTTGGCTACATAGAATGGAGGCTAGCCTGGGCTAAATGAGATCCTATCACAAAAAACTCAAACCAAACCAATCAGCAAAAGCAGAAAAACAAAACAAAACAAATCTAAACCTGAAAAACAACTAAATAGGAGAAGTAAATAATTCTTTACCAGCTATCACATTAAGTGTAAATGAATTAAAAATTTATTAATCAGATTTAAAATATGCTGTCTCCAAGAGACTATTTTTTTATTTAAAATGTCATTTATTGGTTTATTATTATTGTGTGTATGCATGGTGTGTGTGTATATGTGTGTGTGTGATATGCCTATGGAGGTCAGAGGAGAACTGTGAAATTGGTTCTCCCCTTCTATGTGGGTTTCAGAGATTGAGTTTAGGTCCTCAAATTAATTAACAAGTTCCTTTTCCTGAGGATCCATTTCACAAGACTCATTTAGATATAAACACCAAAGGAGGTTTAAAATAAAAGGATGGGAAAGATATCTAATGCAAATCATAACCAAAAGAAAGTTATATGATTATCATGCAAAATACCTTACCCAGGGTCTAGAGAGATGGCTCAACAATTAAGATCACTTACTGCTCTTGCAGAGGACCCCGGTTTGGTTCCCAGCACCCATGTGGGAGTTCACAATTATCCATAACTCCAGTTCCAGGGAATCCAATGTGCTTTTCTGTCCTTCCTGGGTATTGCATGCATGTGGTGTTCTTAATTCAGGCAAAACACTTACAAGGTAAAAACAAATAAATGGAAAATGCTTTTACCCAAAACAACTTAAAACAGACACAGAAGGGCATTACAGACATTACAATGAAAGGGTCAACCCAGCTGGGTGTGGTGGCTCACAGGTCCCGGCACTCAGGGAGGCACAGCCTGCTCTACAAAGTGAGTCCAGGCTGCACAGAAAAACCCTGTCTCAATAAAAAAAAAAAAAAGGTCCAACCCATTAAGCTACAAGATGTAACAAATTATCAATATGTGTACAACTAAAAGTAAAGTCTGTGAGCAGGTGAAGCTAAATGGACATATCTGAAGGGAGAAATAGATAGACAACTCTAGCATTATTGCTGGAGCCGTCAGCACCTCACTGTTAAGGATGGAAAGAGCAATCAGCCAGAAACTCAATGAGGAAACAGAAGACTCAGACAACACTACTGTGCTGCTTGAACGTGTCCATCAAATATTCAAGTATTGAAAGTTTAATCTCAGCCAGGTGGTGGTGGTGCATGCCTTTAATCCCAGCTCTTGGGAGGCAGAGGCCAGCTTGGTCTACACAGCAAGTCCCAGGACAGCCAGGGCTACACAGAGAAACCCAAAGGATGAAAGAAAGAAAGAGAGAAAGTGGGAGAGAAAATTCAATTCCTAAATTCGTATGTTAATAATATTAGCAGATGGAGCCTTTCCGAGAAGGAAGCAATTAAGAGCAAGCCAAGACAGTTGGATTTCTGTGATGGCACTGAAGGCTTTAACAGAGGAAGCCAGGCCTGGGGGCACATCTGTAACCCCAGTTCTGTGAGACAACGGATGAAGGTTGAAGATAGCCCAGGCTACACAATAGGACTCTGTCTCAAAGGCACTAAGGATTGATAGCATAGCCTGGTGGTAGAACGCTTGACTAGGACACATGAGACTAAGTTAAATCCTCAGCAACACGCACGCGCACACACATACACACAAGGAAGGGATGCTTAAGTTGGGACACTTGCTCTGTCTCGTCCTTTGAGCCTCTAGCATGTTATAATACAGAACCAGGTCTTCACCAGACTCTGAGAAGATGTAGTACCAGGTTCTTGGACTTCTCAGCCAAATAAATTTTTATTCTGTATGATTTACTCCATCTCCAATATTTTATTACAGCCACAGAAATTGCATTGAGACAATTATGAACCAATTATAACAGACATACAGAGAGCACTCCAATGGACAACCATAATAATTCTTTTTTTTTTTTTTGAGACAGGGTTTCTCTGTGTAGCCTTGGCTGTCCTACACTCACTTTGTAGATCAGGCTGGCCTTGAACTCACAGAGATCCACCTGTCTTTGCTTCTCTGAGTGCTGGGGTCACAAGTGTGCACCACAGTGCCTGGCTCAAAAATTCTTCTTAAGCATGTGTGGAACATTCTCCAGAAAGGCCCACACACCAGAAGCCATATCTTAACTTTCAAAAGAATAGAATATTCCCCATTTACAATGGTTTTTTGAGACACTCGGCTAGGCTGAACCTTTTGTTATGTTTATAATGTCCTTCTGTGTCTTAAAATTGTTTTGGGTAGTGGAAGTTTTGGTTTCTTCAAAAACTCAGTTATGCTATGTAACTACGCTTTTGTTTTAATGCCGATTATGGGATATGGGGCTGCTTTTAGCTTGTTCACCGCTGTTCACTAATTGCCTCATGTGGCTCAGAGAGGGGTGTGGTTTTGCCAGCTGCAGTCGTTTAACTCTGAGGACTCTGAGAGGATATAAATTCCAGAGTACAGAGAAAGGAGAATGCTGTGGGGAAAAGGGCGGGGCACCGGGGGAGAGACCCTCTGAGGAGCAAGAGGGCTACCATTGGTTCATCCTGCTGCTCTCTTTACTTGTGTGCTGCTTAGCTGGGCTGTCTACGAGACTGGAATTTCCCCAAGGAACTATGTCTAAAGAGGTCTACCCCTCTGTCTCTTCTAACTGTCTTTCTTTCTTCCTAGGGTTGGGGGCTTGGAAGAGAGGTAGAGGTATAAGATAACCCAAATAAAATAGAGTTAAAAATAGTGCCAACACTCACATATATATTTAAAGACCTCAAATCAGCAACCTAGCCATATAACTTAAGAAACAAGGAAAAGATAAGCAAAGTAGCCTCAAAGCTAAAGGAAGAAAAATCATGAAGACCGGAGAGAAATGAAATAGAGAACAGAAAAACAGAGAGAACGAGCCAGCCCAAAGGTTGGTTCTTTCAGGAGCTCACAGAACTGACAAATTGTCGGCTAGACTGACTAAGGAGAGAGAGAGCGAGAGAGCGCTCAGCAGGTAAAGGCAGCTGCTGCCGCACCTGACAGCCTGGGTGTGACCCCCATGACCCACACAGTGGCAGAGGAGAGCCGGCTCCTGCACGCTGTCCTGGGACCTCCGCAGGAGAGCTGCGGCACATGTGTGTCCCCGACAGAGACACACGGGAATCCACACAACAGAAGTTAAAAAGGAGGGAGGGGCTGAGAAGGTGAGGAGCACATGCTGGTAATGCAGAGGCCCAGGTTCAGGCCCCAGCGCCCACGTGGGATGGCTCACATCCACTATAACTCTAGCTCCGGGGGATCCAGCACCCTCTGTCTTAAAAAAAAATAAACAAGGTGGGAAGCGCTAGGGAAAGACACCCTGTGCTAAATGACTTCAGCTAGAGAAAGTCCATAAACTCAATTCTAAGTTAAATGGCTACTGTTCTGGGAAACTCTTCTGGCCCTCCCCTCCCCTCCACTCTGGGCGCTCTGAAGACCTGTTGGACACACCAGTTAGAAACGTTTTCCACATGTACGGCTGCTGTTACAGCTCATATGTGAAGCGCCCCTTACGGGCTGCTGTGTTTGAGTACTTGCTCCCTGTTGGTAGCGTGATTTTGGGAGGTTGTGGAATCTTTGGGACACAGGACCTAGCTGGCAGGTATTGGCCACGAAGCGTGGTCCTTTGGAGGTGGTACTGGCCCCTGGTTCCCCTTAACACTCTGTTTTCTGGCCAGCCCAACATCCAAGACTCTCTGTCACATATTCCTATCTCCATGGAGCCCTTGGTCATGCCTTTCCACAGCGATGACCGGAAGACTCTGAAACTGGGAGTCAATTCTTTCCCTCCTTCAGCCTCTTCTGTCAGGCATCTTGTCACAGGGATGAGGAAAGCAACTATATAGTCCACGTTCGTTTCCAGGTTGGTCTCAGGTCAGCCTGACCATGAGTGGCTCTAAGCTCCAGCCTCGATAGCGGATGGTCACCTGTAGCCTGTGATAAAACTCCCTCTGCCTCAGTTGCTTTTGGCCATAGCATTTGCCATGGCAACAGGACAACACCTCACTGTCCCTCTGGCTGCTGCTGCTGAGATCCTTAATCACCCTGGGAACCGGAGTTCTCGGTAGCTGATGGTGGTGATCGCCACAGAAACGCGCCTCTGGGTATTTGTACAGGATGCTTCCCCAAAAGGTTTATCTGAGGAGAGGAGACTCCACCCTGAATGTGCATGGCACCATCCCGTGACCCCGGGGGCCTCAGAATGGGTAAAGAGGGAGTCATGCACCTGCTTCCTGACCAAGGACATGGTGTGACCGACGGTCTCACGGTCCTGTGGGCATACCCCTGTGATGTAGTGTATTGTCTCAAACTGTGAGCCAAACAAACCCTCCCTCCCTTCAGTTGCTTCTTATGAGAAATGTAATTAATACGGTAGCACACGGAGCTGTTGGGAGGAGCGAAGGAGGCTATCTACCTAGAGGTTTTAGGAGAATGCCTGGCGTGAGGCCATGTGTGCTGAGTGTCAGCTCTTAGGGTGCAGGCCTGCAGGAGGTAGATGGCTGTAGTTCCTACACTGCACTTTCTGTGCAGTGTCAGCTACACGTTCTGCCCTAGTCCCTGCCTTACAGGCTTCATCCTTGTGTGTGTAAGCTACAGACTGATGAGAAGCAAGAGCCAGGCCCAGAGCTCTTTCCTGGTCTCCTTGGTCGTGGCTTAGCCTACATCTGTGGGTCTCTGCTAGGTGGAGGTAGGGAAGATTAACCAAGCACACCCTCCCCCATCTTGCCCCCTCTGTGTGGTCCATAGCAGCAGCAGAGGCTTTCCTCGTCAAGCTTCTGCCCCCTGCCCCCTGCACTTCTGGGCATGATCCCACTGGTGAGCCTGGGAGGGGCTTGGCTTTGGAAGCTAGCCGTTGCTCCTGAGCCATATCAATCAGGGCCCTTTCATCAGCCGGAAACAGCTGTACCCGGCTGGCTGCCTTGGCAAGTCCAGACAGGGTTCCCTGTCCCTCCCCAGCCTGCCCCTACCCCACCTCAGCTGACAATCACCCTCACCCTTCCCCGGATGCAGGGGACAGGCTGGGGCAAGCCAGGGACACACTCAGTTTCCCTTCTGTGCTGCCCCTCCCTGGGGTGACACCCATTCCTCTCTTCCTTTCTTTCCCTCCCCCTCTACACCTAAGCCCTATCTGCTACCAAGTTCCTAGTAGCGGCTGCAAGTGATGGTTGCTGGGGGAACCGGGAGAGTCCACAGGAGGGCTGATTGTGGTTAGGCTGCACCTTCTGGGCCAGGTGTTTCACCTAGAACCCTAGAGCAGCACAGGACCTTGGCGCACAGAGAGGAAGGACTTTTCGGGATCACTCAGTGGCTGAGCTAAAACTAGAAGAGCCCAGAGTCTCAGTCCCTTTATCTGTCTGTTGAGGGATGCTTAGCTCTTCAGACTTCCAGCTTTGGTATTATGGGCTGGCTTGGAGCCTCCCTTCTGTCCTCCTCCTGTTTTTCTCTATGAAGTGCCGGGGCATATTGTTTCAGGTAGGTAAAGGAAGCCGGGCCGCTTCATCGGGTCTGGGGAGCCCCTGTTTTCACAGTGCAACCTTCACTGTTGACTAACGGAAGGGTGACTTGTGTGGGACTGATGTTTGGGTGGTGGTTAGATCCCCCTCTGCTTGGTTCTAAGCTCAGGGCTCTTTGCACTGGGACATTCAGTCTGCAGCCTGACAGGGCCCCATACATGACTGCTACTAGCCTCTGATTCAGGCACGTCAAGGATGTGAAGAGACTCTGAAGGCAACCATCTCAGCAGGAGTCTTTAGGAGTCAGTAAGCCAAAGGAGGCAGGTAGGCCTAGAACCCTGGCAGGGCAGGGGTTCTATGTGGTCCACAGCAGCAGCAGAAGCTTTCCTTGTCAAGCTTCTGCCCTCTGCCCGCTGGGCTTCTGGGTCTGACCCCACTGGCCAGCCTGGGAGGGGCTTGGCTTTGGCCCCTCCCATGCACTTTTGCCCTGCCCCTACAACTCTCAGGACCCAGGCCAGGCTTTGGAAGGTATTGGAGGTCACAGAAATGCATCTCCCATCCCCCAGCTTTCAACTCCCATGAAGGTGGACCTTCTGTCTTCCCACTCGTCACGGCTGTAGACCACATTGTGTGCCCTCAAGCTCGTATGTTACAAAGGTCCATCCTCAATGTGACGGTATTTGGGGATGAGGCCATTGGAGGGAATTATGTTTAAACAAGGTCATGGGGGTAATGTCTCCATGGTAGGATTAATGCCCTTAAAGAAGATACCAGAAACAAACAGAGAAAGAAAGGAAGGAAGGAAAGAAGGAAAAGGAAGAAAGGAGGAGAGGAAGAAAGAAAGAAACTAAAGTGTGACCCTCCCTCATATTCACACACCAAAGAGAAGCAAAGAGGAAGAGGGTCCTCACGAGGAACCAAACTGGAGCCTTAGCTTGAACCTCCAACCTCCAGGATGATGAGAAAGAGAAGCCGGGGCTGAAACATCCAGTGCGTATCCTGCGCAGCCTGGGCTCATGATGGCAGCAGCGCTTGGCGACGGGCTTCATGGACTACATGTAACTTTAGGTGAGTCACCTGGATATGGGTCCTTGCCCTGCCTCTGTTTACTGAAAGTCGGGGTGGGACTCTCCAGGAAAGAGAGGGTGAGCTCTGGGACAAGATAGTACTCCGTGTTCTACCCACCATCACCCCAAGCCAACCCTGGGTCCCAAACGATCCCATTTTCAGCAAGCTCCCGACACAGTTAGGAAGCAGTAGCCCTGCCCTCAGGGGGAGCTGCCAGAGTCTGAGTGCCAGAGTGCTTCGGCTAATAGAGGCCTAATTTATACTCAGGGAGGCAGAGGGGAAGCCACTGATGGCCACTCTAGATAGAGTGATTGGCAGGTTCAGCTGCCTTGCAAAACCCCAGAGAGCCTTCCCCAACTAGATGAAAGGCAGCTCTGGCCCTGTGTTTTCTGGCCCTGCTTCGTCTTCTCTGCTCTCCCTACCAAGTACGCGTCCTCTGCCACCAGGCTGGGAAAGCCATAAGGGCCTTATCATTATCCAGGGCTCAGCGTGATACCTGCACATGAGAGCGGTCATGTGGTCCAGTCCTTGACCGATTCCCTCTTCCTTGGACCAAGTCCCTTTCCTGGCACATCACTGATAGGAAATTTTATAGACACCCAGCAAGTGTATCTGGGAGGGATGAGGATTGACGTGGGTCTAAGAGAAGAGGATCAGAGTTTCAAACAGATCCTGCCCGTCTGGAAATCTTGGTAGACACTGAAGAAGGTACATGACAGGGGTGCCTAAGAGGCCCCTAAGGGCTGTGGATTCCTGCTGCCAACTCTCAAGTTTGAAACTCTGTGCCCTCATGTTGAACAAGAAGCTGCTGCCATTCTGGAAGAGTGGGGGTTAGAGTTCCAGGGCTTTCTCTCTGGGAGGAAATAGCCAGGGGCCTAGCTATTATCATGTTTAAAAGAGACCCTGAAGCTAAGTGAGGCATAAGACCTTAGAGGGGTTAGTGGAATAGGGACATAGACATAGGTGTGCCGTGGGCATTCCTGTCCACTTTCACAAGTGGGCAGGTCCATTTTCACCCCTGTCCCTTACACAAGGCTTTCAGATGAAATGAAGGATCCCAGTTAAATCTCCCTTGTGCCTAGGCAGGGTAAGAAATAATTTTGTTTGTGCATGTAGGTATGTGTGTGTGTGCTCGCACATTTGTGTACTGTGGGTGTGGTGCACATGGAGGCCAGAGGGTAGACTTCGGTTACTGTCCCTCAGGACATTGTCAGGCTTGTGTTTTGGTGGAACTTGGTCTAGAATTTGCCAACTCAACTAAATTGGGTGGCCGGCAAGCCCCTGAGAGCTGCCTCTCTCTGCCTCCCCAGTGATAGGATGATGTGCACATGCCATCGCACCTGGCTTTTAATATGGGCCCTGGGCTCCAAACTCAGGTTCTCATTCTTATATGGCAAGCATTTGACCGATAAAGCTATTGCCCTTTATATATCTATATCTCTATAGAGAGATACAGAGATAGATAGATAGATAGATAGATAGATAGATAGATAGATAGATATGAGTATGTCTCAAACATTGATTGGACCAGGGTTTCTTGCATCTTTATTACTAACTTTGGCATTCTAGTCCCAGGCCCTCTATGGCCTTTGTCAGAAACCCTTTTATACCCCCTCAACATGGGGCAGGCTTGGGTGCAGGTGGGTTGCTGCCCTGCTTTGGCAGACCCAGGACAGGATCCAGGATGTGGCTCCAGGTCAGATGGTGTGATGGCAGTAAGTCATGATTCAAGGTGTGTGGGTGTGTGTGTGTGTGTTTGGCGGAGGTGAGCTGGACAGTAATAAGAGCCAGAGAGACGAGGAAATTTTCCTGTGGGTTCTTGGCTTGTCCCCTTCCCAGACTCCTTGCCACTGTGGGCCTGAGTCACTGGGGGACGGGACTGGAACAGGCCAAATTTTTCCACTCGGTCCCCATCCCTGTTACCTGGCTCACCTGATGGGCCCCGCCCACCCACAGGGAAATTCCAGTCCTAAAGCTTTCGTTCTGTCCAGGGCCAGCCAGCTCTCACTGTGGGCTGTGGAGTTCTTGGGGTGAAGGGGACAAACCTGGGGCAAGGAAACCTTCTGCTTGGAAAGAGAGGCTAGACTAGGCCCGGGGCAGCTGAGATGTAAACTCCGAGATAGTGGCAGTGCATGCAGAGGTTTCTCTGAGGGCTGGGGAAATAGCCCAGTGTGCAAAAGTGCTTGCTGAGCAAGTGTGAGGCCCCGAATCCAAATCCCTGGAACCCGATGCATAGTGCGCCCATGATTACAGCACTCCTGTGGGAAGATATGAGGCAGAAGATCACCTAAAAGCCAGTTTGTGTGGTGCGCACACACGGAACAGCAAAGCGCTCCTGTCCTGAGCAAGACAGAAGGCAAAGAGCAAGGGTTGAGGTTGTTCTCTGACCCCTACACGTGTGCCATAGCATGCGTGCACCTGCATACACGTACGTGGGCACACACAATTTCTCTTGAGACCATTTGGGTACAGGTGACACCAATTTTAGCCAAACCCCAGCCCCAGTGTGTGTGTGTGTGTTTGTGTGTGTGTGTGTGAGTGCACTGGTACGTTTTCAGGTGACTGCTGGTGGTGTCCAGTTTGCAATTATGAAGTTTTTGCAGGCACAATGCTCATATTCTCCAGCTCAAAGTTTAAGGCCTTTGTGTTCTGACCTTAAAGAACCTTCCCATGGTTACCAGCAGCTAGTTCCCCTCGGTGTCCTGGGCTCCACTCCAGGCCCTGTAACTTAAATGTTTACAGGGGCCAGACAGGTAACTGGGACGAGGGAAGTGGGCTGAGGGGTGGGGGAAGCATGCTGCTCGGCCTGAAATGGTTGTGCATTTCTGGAATGCCAGGCTCTGAGGCCTCCCCCTCCTCACTGTTTACCTTCTGGCTGGCAACCGCTGCACCTTCTTCAAGGACTCGCTGTGGCACCACGGTAGACTAGATGAAACACGTCTGAGGACCGGATGTGGTCCAGGGGATGCCAGTGTGTGGCTCCCTGCCTCGCCAAACCCTGTGAGTTTTTCAAACGCTGGTCTTGTTCTTGGCTCTGTGCCAGAACTGGGTTCAAATTATGCCTTGGCTCATTTATGACAGCTGGGTGATTGTGGGCCAGTTCCTCTGCCTGAACTTCAGCTTTCCCATTTGTAACATGGTTTGTTAAAGTGTATCTACCTCAGGTGATAGTAGGAGGAACACACATATTAGTAATCAAGGCAGAAATGCAATAAGAAACCACAACCATTGTTATTGTTATCACTGACTGGTATAATTTCTGCCTCTTCCAGGAAGCCTTCCCTAGCTGCCAGGTAGGCATCCAGGTACTACTGTTCTCTTTCTGCTTTGTACTATAATGAATACCTATCCACCAGACTCTCCTATCCAATGGTCTCTTCTTGGGTCAAGTCCATGCTTCATTGGTCTTTGTGCCTGGAAGTTACAGAGTGTCTCTGAAGATCCAGACCTTATGCCAAGGGCTAGATAGAAGAGGGAGACAAGGTATGGTGCTTGGCACCAGTTTTTAGGTTCGTGTTCAGAATGACTGTAAGCTCGTAGCATTGCTTGGTGTCTCCTTGTATCACTCTGGGTGGGCTGCGACTCGGTGGAGAAGCCTGGGTCCAGCAGCACCCAGGCTCAGGTTCAGCAGATGGTGCCAAGGACAGCGCCCCTCAGTGTGATCCTGGTGGGCCGGGAGGATGGGGCTGAGCTGACGCTTAGTGAGCAGGGTGAGAGAGGGCACAGGCGTATCAGGTATTCCTAACTGCTCTGGCTCCCATGGGTGAGGCCTGAGATAAGCCTGAGAGCTTAAGTTAGGTTTCTTTTGCTGTGATGAAACCTCATGACCAAGGCAACTTGGTCACACTTCCATGCTACTGTTCATCACTGAAGGAGGCCAGGACAGGAACTCAGGGCAGGAACCTGGAGGCAGGAGCAGATGCAGAGGTCATGGAGGGATGCTGCTTACTGGCTTGCTCCTCATGGCTTGCTCAGCCTGCTTTCTTACAGAGCCGGGGTCCACCAGCCCAGGGATGGAACCATCCACAATAGGCTGGGCCCTCTCACATCAATAACTAATTAAGAGAATGCGTTGTATCTGGATGTTATAGAGACATTTTCTCAGCTGAGGCTCCTTGCTCTCCAGTGGGTCCAGCTCTGTCAAGCTGACACAAACTATCCAGCACATCTGGCAAGATGGACCCCCCCCCCCCTGGGTCAACCGCAGCACCTCATTCAGGAGCCAGGCAAAGCGGTGAATACCTGTAACCCCAGCACTTGGGAAGTAGAGGCAGGAGGATCAGGAGTCAAGATGATCTTCAGCTACACAGGGAGAACGAAACGAGTCCGGGCAGGGGCTGGCGGTACACACCTGTAGTCCCAGCATTCTGGGAGGCAGAGGCAGGCAGATCTCTGTGAGCTTGAGGCCAGCCTGGTCTACAGAGCCAGTCTGGGACAGCCAAGCTACACAGAGAAACCCTGTCTCAAAAAACAAACAAAAAAAAAAGAAAGAAAGAAAAAGGAAAGAAAGTAGTCTGAAGTACATGAGACTGTCTCTGGGCTGGCCGGGGGTGGGACAGGGGACTGGCGGTGCCTAATGTGGCGGCACATGCCTTTAATTACAAAACTTTGGAGTCAGGGGCTGGCTTATCTTTGAATTCCAGCTCAGCCTAGTCTCCACTGTGACACATTCTAGGACAGCCAGGGCTACATAGTGGGATCTTGTCTTAAAAAAAAAAATGCAAGCCAAACAAACAAAGCCCCAAACAACTAGAAAATAAAAACAGTTATGGCGCACACAGCTCCAACCTCAAGACTCAGTCTCACACCTGAGTTATGCCCTTCAGGAGTAGTTAGGAGGACAACACCTCTGAGATCGAGAGCCAGACCTCTCTGGGAGGTCACCCAGCACGTTGCTTGGCTTCTCTGGGCTTCAGGTTCCCCTTTGGTGGTTTACTCTCTGTCCACCCCCAGAAAGCTGGGCTTAGGCATATGCTGTAGTGGTCAGTGGACATTTAGGAGCCCCCAGGACCCCAGGACACCTATCCTGGAAAGTATAGGAAGTAGTAGACAGGCCTTCAACTGGACAAGTCCTGGGAAATGAGGGGAAAGAGAAGGAGGTGGTGGCAATTTCTGACCAAGTAGGAGAGTCCCTGGCACAAGTCACTTCTCCCTTCCTCTCACCCCTTGCCCCTGGAGATCCCCTGCCTAAGGGGGTCCAGAGGGCAGGCTCAGGGAACTACTCAGCCATAACTGTTGGGGTGGGACCGTCACGGCTACAGAGACCCGTCTCCTTGGCTTTTCACTGGGGCTAGCATTTTCTGCCTTTGCCCCGCCTTTTCTTCCTGGGCCAACCTGAGGGCAGAGGGCAAGGCCGAGGGAGCCCCGGTTTTGGCAGGTAAACACAGCCTAAGCTGGAGGAGGCCAGGCCAACATTTGTGACTGGTTTGCAGTTGGCTCCTGGTGCCGATGGCCCAGTGCCTGGGGGCAGTGTGTTTCCATTGGTGTGAGGTTCCTGGAGAGGAGTGGAGCAATCCTCCTCCTTCCCTTTCACCTCTCTTCCCCCGCGGGGGGCTGCAGGCAATGGCTTCTGGGGTGGGGGTTCTTCTCTAACGAAAAGGGCTTCATCGGAGGCCCGAGGTTTTCTCTGTTGTTCTTTGGGCTTGGATGTGCCAGGCTTGGGCTGTGGTGGAGCTCTGGGGAGGAAAGAGATTCTTTCCCAGGCAACTCCCAGGCTGATGGGTGGTACAAACTCTGCACTCCTGCCCACTCTACCCCCAAAGTTGGAAACCAAAATACACGCTCCACGTATCAGCCACAGTCAGTCGAAAGGCATAGGTGGCTTATCTAGATGGTGTACAGAACCCACCATATTTTATTCAAACAAGATGCAGGCTCCTATTTAAACTATGACACAGTGCCTTTTTGTTATTGGTTACAAGGGGCATCCTGATTTCAGAGATGTGAGAGAATGTGAAAAATGTGTGTCAGAGAATCGAACTAAGGTTAAAAAACATTTACATCAACATCCCTCTTGTACACATTCTTCTTTCCCTGCAGCAAATGGTGTTTACTTAGAAGAACGTCATGATATTAGGCGTGTAAAGGCAATAGCCCAGTTCCTGGTTCACAGTGAACTTTGCTCACTGAATGTCAACTCTAAGAAAACTATTTCTGTGTATACATCCGTGGCTTCTGTGACTGTGTGTGCACACATGTGTGTGAGTCCCCTTGGAGACTGCTGGGAACCAAACTCGGGCCCTCTGAAAGAACAGTAAGTGCTCTTAACTGCTGAGCCTCCTGGCTAGACCTATAATTGTGCAGTTTTAGGTGTGTGGATCTCAAAGGTACACAAGAGTCCACTGCTGTTGTTTTTATGGTCGACCATGCAAACTGAGGTAGCCTGGCAAGAAGGAATTTCATCTGAAGAATAATTCCCATCATATTGGCTGTGGCCATGTGTGTGAGAGACTGTCTTGACTGATGATTGACATGGAGGGTTCAGCCCACCCACTCTAGGTGGCACCAGCAAGGTGAGCAAGCCACTAAGCAGACTCCGCCATGGTTTCTGCTTCGACCTCTGGCCTCAAGTCTGGGCTTCCCTTGATTGACCATACCCTGTGAGCTGACACATGTTTCTCTCCTCAGATTGCTTTTGGTCCTGGGGTTTGTCATAGCAAGAGAGAGAAAGCAGACCAAGACCAAGAGAGTTGTGATTGGATCTTGCATTGTTCTGAGGTCTCTGAGAACTTGGAGGGTTGGAGGTAGAGGGGCCAGGCAAGTGAGGGAGACAGCTGGGAGATCCCAAATGTAGCTGAAATCTTTGGCATGTTTAAGACCTTTGGAGATGCCAGGAAGGGGTGCTGGAAAGCCAGGTTCTGGCCTCAGTCATCAGTTCATTAATCAGTTCATTCATTAAGACATCAGTGAGCACCTGCACCCCGCAAGTCCTTGCTTCTGAGTCCCTTCCTTCAGTATCCCCCACCAGGCTGGCCTTTTCTAGGAAGAGCATCCAGGCTGAGCTGTCCACAGTGGCATGTCAAAGGGGGATTGGCCTGGCCTTCTTTCTGTTGATCGGCTTGTCATCCTGGTATGCTATTGGAGAGCCAGGTACTATGATGGACACAGGGGTGGTGCTGCCTTCAGAGCTTTCTCACCTGTGCCAGCAGGGACCCCACCGTCCTCCTCTGGGAGAAACACTTCTCAAAAAAACCAAGCCAAACCAAACCAAGCCAAACCAAACCAAACCAAGCCAAGCCAAGCCAAGCCAAACCAAACCAAACCAAACCAAACCAAACCAAAAAGGCCTTAAATCGATCCCTATTACCCAAAGCACATAAGACATATCCTCAGCCTTTAGCATCTTTTCTCCATCTTCTTCTCCCTCCCCTCCCCCCGCCCATATAGGGGCTATATATTGGGCCTTATTCAGGCAAATGCGCTACCGTGGCATTATATCCTCAGCTTCCTTTTTATAAAATGCTTTTTCTTTTGTGATAGGGTCTAAGTCATCTAGGGTGACCTTGAACTTGCAGCATAGCTCAGTCAGGCCTTGAACTTTTGATCTTTCCACCTCAGCCTCCTGAGTACCTGAGCTGACATGTATGGGCCACCCGGTCTGGCCTCCGCTTCTCTCTTGCTTGTGGTCCAGTCTTACCTGGCCAGATCCCAGCTGTGAAAGGATTCTGTGTCTATGATCTTAAGTCCTAATCTGTACCACATGCTTGGGGGGGGGGGCAGACGCTGTGACAGACACTGGAGTTGCCCTCAGAGCCTCTCATTCCTCTGTGCTAAATGTCCTCATCATCTCCCTCTTGCTTCAGTTCCGGCCTCTCTAGTGGGAACGGACTGTGATACCCCCTGAAGGAGTTGTGCTGTGCGGTGAGCTCATGGTGGAGGGCCTTGAACCTCCAACCCCAGACTTACAACACTGGCTAACCTTGTGTCCCTCCACACACACACCAGTCAGGCTGATGGTTGTTTATTGTTCAAACTGCAGACCCCAGGGGCCCAGGCCTCTTCAACACCCAGAACTGAGTTGTCCCGTCCCTGGCTTTCCAAGAACAGGCTCCATCAAATACACACAGTTGTGAAACCACCCTGCTGGGCTCTCCAAGGGATGAGGCCATTTGTGGGCTGAGTGGGCTGCTGAGGGCTGCCAAGGGTCAGGCCCTGGACCCGTGTGTGCTAGGAGTCAGGGCTCCAGGCAGTCACCGCCCTGTGGCCTGGGGGTGGGGAGACAGGCCCTCCTGCTGCTCTCTGGTTCGCTCTCACTCGAACTTTCTTCTCCAGAGAGAAAGAGGTCGGTGGAGCTGAAGAGAGAAAAGGCTATGGGATTGGCTTACCAGTGCAAACGAGAATGTTGGTCTCTTGTTGGACAGCATTAGATCAAGTAGGGGAGCCCGCTAATCACAGACGCCGTTCAGTGGGGCACCGGGGGGGGGGGGGCGTCATGCTGCTGATTGAGGGGGAGGTCTTTGGCCTGAAGTACGGGGCCTGCTGTGGCTGCTGTCCCTTTGGGTGGCAACATGGTAGCCAGGAAGAAGCAGGACTCTGTTCCCTGACCCTGGCCTTCCTTCCTCAGCCTTGGGCCTCCAGGATGGCCCCTGCCCATCAGCCCTGTTTTGGGAAGCTTTAGATACTTCCATCCACTTCCTACTTCCACACTCCCGGGACCACTAGGAACTTTGTTCTAGAACTATGTGCTCCCCTCAGTGAGAGACCAGCCTCCTTCCCCTTTCTCTGTGGTATCCCCCGACAGATCAGGAGCTCCTTGAAGACAGGGAGGGCACTCTCTTCAGACTAGGCTACTCTGGGATTGTAAGCCTTTCTTGGGGGCTCCTTCTGCACGTTGGAGGTACCCCAAACATTGCACTAGAGAGATAATCCCTGCCCCTGTCTAGGTATGCATGAATCATCTCCCCCCCCATGTGTCTCCTAGCTCTTTCCTGGTTGGTGGCAACAGGTTGTCTGAGCGAGGTGGTTGAGGTGGTTGGGGGTGAGGGAACTAGGAACCAGGGAGGGAGATGTGGACAGCAGGGGCAGTGTGACACCCACCGTGGCTCTGAGCAGTACCCCACCTCCCTGAGCCTCCCCGAGCCTCCGCCCGCGTGTGAGGGGTCCATGTGGGGAAAGCATCCACTCGGCTGACACTGAACACTGAACTGAGGCTGGTCACTCAAGCGGGGTGTGTGACATTTGCTTCTACCCCGGACAGGGGAGGGAATGTAAGGAATATCCTGACTCAGCAGCTGCCCCCCTCCCAACTCAGACAGGACGTGGGGGAGGATTGACTGCTGAGGAGAGGCAGATGGTGACTGCCACATGCCCCTCCCCCCCCCCCCCCCCCGCCATGCCCCTGGGCTGTTTGGAGAGGAGGGCTCGGGCTCGGACAGGACAGCGTTTGGAAATGTTGACGTCTCCCCCAAAGATACTGGGGAGGCAGGGAGATGGGTGGTAGAGGGGGGGGGGCTCTTCTGACACTGTCAAAACTGAACACCAGTGGTATGTGAAGGAATGTCCATCAAAGAAGAGGATGACGGCTTTGTGAGATAGTTGGGGACAGTGAGAGGGTGTCCCGTCCTGCCCTGGGGGATGGGGCCTTTGGGGCAGAAGAGTTTTAGAGGGAGCTGTGGTCACTGGCAAAGATACATGGCAGTCTGCTTGGGCAGAGTCCCGGCACCTTTCCAGAACTTGATTTCAGGCTTCATTAAGGCAGGGACAGCTCATAACATCACTTAATTACCTGCCAGCCCCTCCACAGGGCTGGGCACACATAGGCACTCTGCCCAAGCTTAAGTCTGAATACGGCTAGATTATTTTTAAGGCAGCCTTGTCATATCAGATACCCCCAAATTAAACCCAGAGTCATAATCCCAACTATTTATTACACAGTCCTTGTACCTTCCAAGACTTGGTAGGTATATGCTTACGTAAGACTGACTTATGTAAACTCAGTCCTGACTCAGGCTTGCCAGGAGCCATGGTGAGTAGTGAGCGAGCGGGCACACACACGTGTCAGGCTCCTATGCTCTACCGCAGGCAGGGAGAGCTGATGACACCCTTGTTAGGCAGGTCCTCAAGCTCTCCCCTCTGCTGACATGGGTGCCAAGCACATACCTGCTTCGTTTATCTTCTGATGCAAAAAAAAAAAAAAAAAATTCTGGCTTATGTAAAAATGGACTTACATAAGGCTTGCCAGGACTGAATGCTCACGAGATTTGGGGACTGTGAGTGTGTGTATGCACGTGTGCACGTGCACGCATACAACTGTTAGTTGTGTTCATGTAGAAAGCCCCCCCTCCTCTCTTGGCTACGCGTTTGTACACACCCGTGTATGTGGAGGTCGGAGGTCTGTGTTGGTTGCTCTCCGCCTTATTTTTGAGATAGGGTTACTCTCTGGACCTCACTGATTTGGATAGACGGCTCGGCCACCTGGCTCTTGGACTCTTTCTGTCTTGGCATCTCCAGTGCTGGGGTGTCACACCAGGGACCCCAGCTTTTACACGGGCCCTGGGAGTTAGACACAGCTTCTCATGCTTTCATGGTGAACACTTAATCGACTGAGCCATCTTCCCGGCTCTCTCTCTCTCTCTCTCTCTCTCTCTCTCTGGAAACACTTAGCCAAGGCTAACCAGCAATGGCCTTGAACTCTCCTCTTGCCTCCACCCTAAGAGTGATGGGATTACAGACACCTACTGCAACACCAGAGTCAACACTCCCAATCATTTTGATCTAGAAAATCCCATTTTAACAGTAAACACCTTCAGAAAGGCCTAAAAGACAATGGTTACCTGACAGCTAATTTATCATTTGGGCAATACCTGTGAAAAGGTCTGCTAAAGGTCAGCATAATTTGAAATGGAATTGCATGTTACTAATCTCCACGGTACCTACCCAACTCTGCAAGAAAGACACCAGAAGCACATATCTTCTGCTCAACTGTGTGAGCAGGGATGTTCATTCCAGGGCCATAATTTAGTCAGTTCACTGAGGGCTCGTCCCTTACCTAGGTGGCATGATTTAACAGGAAGCAAAGTGTGTCTGGGGGGCAGGACAGCTGGAGAGGGGGCATGATAGAACACTGCGCAGTGGTTCACTGCGCAGACTTGGGGGGGGGGTAGGGGACAAGACAGAACTATGCTACGCGTTTCCAGTGTGTAGGTGCTGCATGCAGGTCCATTTGAAAACAAAGCCAGCATCTGCCCCAGAGTTCTTCCTGAGACGGGAGAGCAGACAGGAGAGCAGACGGGAGAGGCAGGCAGGGGCCACCTTGCTGCCATGCTGATCCAAAGCAAGGAGCTGAGGTTCCTAGAGCAGGGAACCTGGAGGCAGCTGGGAGGCTCTTCTCTGGGCTGGAGCGCCTTTCCGCTGCCATTACTGACCATCTCCTCCTTGCTTCTCTCTGGTGGTTCACCCAGCCCTGAGCAGTAGCAGATCTTCAGTCTGCAGTCCCAGGGATCTATTCCCCAAATCTTAACTCTGATGAGCCCCAGAAGAGCTGTGCAGATTATGAGGCAGGATATGTGAAATCGGGCCCTGGTGGTAGCTGAAGTGGCCGGCTGGGGCCCGTTCTCACTCCCTGGCCTCATCTCTGGGGGGTGAGGAACGGTCAGCGGTCAGTTGGGAGCGTTCTCCGCAGCACCCTTCGTGGGGCTCCTCTGAGAGAGCACTTGAGAGCACCGAGGGCAGGAGTGGGGGGCAGGGGGACAGGATGCCGTTTAATTTCTTGTTAGTGATAACAGCTGGAGAGCTGTAGCAATTAAGGAGGAAGACTCCCCCGGGATGCCATAGCGCCCCACACCCCCACCAGAGCTGCACACAGCTTCCTCCCTTCCGCCCTTCCCTTCGCCAGTCTCCCCTCTCGGGCCCCAGGAAGCTGTGGACTGCAGTTTGGAGGAAGAGAGGGATGTGAGCGGGTTCCCTCCTGGGACTTTTATGGGGGGGACACAGTACAAACTAAAGAAGGGAAACTGGATCTGGAAGCAGCCTCCCCTTCTCTATCACCAAGCCCCTAGGGTGCTCTGGGCTTCTCTTTGGCACTGGTATTGAGGTCCTTGCCACGAACATGACAAAAAAACTCACACACCAAAAAGCAGAAGGACTGCCATGGGTTCTAGAGTATTCAGTATTCAGGCTCCATAATGAATTCCAGGTCAGTCTGGGCTACAGTGTGAGAATATGTCTCAAAAACAGTGACTGGGCTCCGGGCATGATGGTGCAGTGGATTGAAATACTTGCTCTGTGTGCGTGAGGACCCGAGTCTGGATGCCCAGCACCGATGCAAAACAGGGTGTAGAAGCATGTGTTTGCAAATGCAATGGAAGGTGGGGAGTGGTGGTGCGCATGCACACAGGTACACCTATGTAAGTGGAAACTTACACCTATGTAAGTGGAAACTTACTGGCTCAGGGAAAATGACAGAGGAAGACACCCGACATCACTTTCTTGCCTCTGTGTGTTCGTGCCCAGGGTGCACCAGGAATGGCATCTGCTGGCTACGTGAAAGATGGGAGAGGGAGGAGCTGGGTAGCTGGTACAAGGTTGGAGCTCAGGAACTTGCGAGATGGCGGCAGCAGAGACGGAAGTCGGATGGAGCTGTGCTTGAGATAGAAAGTGAGCTCGCTTCGTCTTACTGTTTCTGTAAGCCGGGTGTGTGCACAAGGCCCAGGCAGGAAGATGCGATGTCCAAGGCCAGCCTGGCTTACATGGTGAAGTCAAGGCCAGCTTGAGCTACGCAGACAGAGCAAGTTGGCCGGGATGCTGTCATCTCTCTCCTCCTCCTCTCCTTTTTCCTCCTCTTTCTTTCCTTCTGTCCTCCATTTTTTCTTTCTTTCTCTTCTCCCTTCTCCCCTCGTCCTATCTTTTTTTTTTTTCCTTTCGAGGAGCAGCTTTTGCTTATTTTATGTATGTGTGTGTTTGTGCACATGCATAGACTATGTGCACCATGTGTGTGCAGTGCCTGTGGGGGCCAGAAGAGGGCATCAGAGCTTCTGGAACTGGGGTTGCCAGTGGTTGCCAGCCACCATGTGGGTGTGGAAACTGAATCCTGGTCTCCTGAAAGAGCATAGGTGCTCTGGACCAGTGAGTTCATAAGCCAGCCCTCTCCTTCTACACAGTCTCACTGGCTGGTCCCAAACTCTTGATGCACCCGCAGCACGTGGCTTACAACTGCCTGTGACTCCAGCTCCAGGGGATACGAATCCAGACACACGTGGCAGCCATTCATTACACACACAGAAATCAAACTACAATTCTTCTGAAAATTAAAGGTGTCTGTGGCTTCTCACGTAGGGTCCATTGGCTTCTGCTTTGAAACAGATGAGTCTAATCTTAGTGCATGTAACTGTTCCGCAGGGTCAGAAGTCTGGCATCCTACGACTGGGCTTTCTGCCCAGGGAGGGTCTCACGAGGCTGGCATCGAGGTGCGGACTGGACATTTTTGTCTGGAGGTTGTATGGGGACACCCACTTCTGTGAACGTCCCTCCCTCCCTCCTGGTCTGGGGATCAGACCCCAGGCTTAGCCCGTGGGAGGCTGCAGCCCCAACCCTCAGCTCATTCTCCTGGGGCAGATGCAGTTCTTTGTGACTGTAGGCCCGAGCTGTTTTCCCTGTGGTTCACATCCAGGGCTGTCTGCCGCTCCAAAAGGCTACACCTCTGCCACGTGCCCTGTCCATCTGGAAACCAACAGGGCACACGGACCCTGTCGACTCCCCACTTCTAACTGACCCCTCCCTTAAGCAGCGAAGACAATGACTTTCCAGGGCATCCATGGAGACAACCCCTTCCAAGCGCTGGGATTAAAGACCAGCCCCACCATTCCTGGTTCTCACTGTTGCTCAGCTGTGCCGTACAGAACAACCTAATCTCAGAACCTATAAAAATTATAGTCCCAAGATAACAAAAATGGGCGCTGCTAGGAGTAGATCTTGGAGGACTATCTTCAAATCTACCTGCCACACTTACAACTAAATGTCAAGTTTCACAGTGGCCCTCTAATAGTTGACTCATTTCCACCCCTCACTACCTCCATTACCTCCTCAGCCATTCAGACCATCTTTGAAAAAGGTTTATTTTTAGTTTTGATTGTGTATATGTGTGTGTCTGTGTCAGGGCGGGTGCACATGTGTGCAGGCTTCTGAGGCCAGAGGAGAGTGTCGGGTCCCCAGAAGCTGGAGTTAAAGTTGCTTTCAAGCTGCCCAGTGTGGGTGCTGGGAACTGCACTCAGGTCCTGGACAGGCTCTTAAACACAGAGCTGTTTGTTTCTAAGGCATCCTTGAGTTTTCTCAAAGCACACAGCATGAAGCTAGGCGTGGTACTCCAGAGGCAGAGGCTGATGGAGCGCTGTGAGTTCGAGGCCAGCCTGGTCTACATAGTGAATTCCAGGCTGGCCAAGGCTACATAGTAAGACCTTGTCTTACACACACACACACACACACACACACACAGAGAGAGAGAAGGGAAGAAAGAAAGAAAGACAGTGCCGGCGAGCACTCCTTGTTTACTCTCTTTAATCTCACTTCTGAAAGAGACCAGAATGGCTAGCTTCTGACCTTCAGGACTCTAGGCTGTGACTTCCCCACCATGCTCTGAGCATGCCCCTCCCCCTTCTACCTACCAATCAAAGCCAAATGAAAGAGAAAGCCTCAAGCTTTGCTTTAGCGGGGTTTCAGGATGAAACGGAAGCTGGTGCAGGTGTTCAAACTGCCTTGTTTTCCTGGAAGTCTTCACTCTATTATTAGAGAATTTGACTACTACCAGTTCAACACAATCATACCAAAACCTAAACCAGATAGGTTCTGAGCTTGCATCAGCGTGCACCGGCTGGGACCGTCTCCAGCCGGTGCTGGAGCTGCTGAGAATCAGCACACGCTCACTGCATTTAGGAATTGACGGATGAGCAAATGGGCGGTCCTCAGAATTTTACCCCCTTAGAAAACTGTCCAAGAAGCTGAGTATGGAGGTGCATACCTTTAATGCCAGCAGGAGGGAGGCAGACCTCTGTGAGTTCGAGGCCAACCTAGCCTGTATAACTAGTTCCAGGCCAGCAGGGGCTACATAATAAGATTCCCTTCTCAAACAAACAGACCAAAACTCTAAAACAGTTCAAGGCTGGTGAGATGGTTTAGTAAACAAACACACCTGACACCAAGCCTGATGATATGACCTGGGCTCCATCCCTGGTCCCACATTGTAGAAGGAAAGAATTGGCTCCACAAGAGGTTATCTGACTTCTGTAAGTGAGAAATGGCACACACACACACACACACACACACACACTTTCTATACATTTTCAGGCTAGCCTTGGCTACTTGAAATACTTCTCAATAAAACTCCTAAAGCACCAGAAACAAAACCCTACCTACTAGCCCTCTACGATACCCTGGGAACTAAACACTGTATGGAAATAACCAAAAGTTATTTAATGCCAAGCCATGTGACTGAGCAAACGGGATAGGTAATAATAGAATTTTTTTTTTTTTTTTTTGGTCTTAAACAAGGTGTGGCACCAAATTGTGAGACTGATTTCCTTGTTTGGTGCACATTAAATCAAGCCACAGTAAGAAGTAAAGTTAAAAACTGTTTTCAGCCAAGTTAATTTTCTTTGGCCTGGACACGTAGGGCTCACTGTTGGGGATTTTTGCCTGTGACTGATGGGTTTTGTCTGTGGTTTGAAGGGAGTCGTGCGCTGCCTACCCCTCAGAACAACGAAGCCGAAGCCGAAGCCGAGGCTGGGTACGGGGAACGGGGAATGGGGAACTGGCGCTGGGGTGGAGGTGGGAGATGGAGTAGAAGGACGGTGAGTTCCAGGCCTGGGTCCTAGGAGCTGGGGTGAAAGGGAGAGAGCGTGACGCTCCTGCAACATTGTCCACGGCTCAAGCCTGTGTGGCGCCCACACTACGTTAGCACGCACTTCACTTTGTATTTATTATCTTTTCATTACGCTTTTATTTATATCGTGCGAGGATGTGCGCCCGTGTGTGTGTGTGGGGGGGGGGGCGTGCTCGCCAGAGTGCGCGCACATAGTTTTCGAGCACATAGCTTTTGAAGGTCGGCCCTCTCTTTTCATCTTGTGGCTCCCAGGGATTGAGGTACCTCACCCCGGGAAGTACGCTATGTGGCGCCCTCAGTCTTTTGGAAACAGGCTCCTGTGGAGCTAGCTATACTCTGTGTAGCCAGAGCTGCCCTTGAACTCCTGATCCTCCCGCCTCAGGGTCCCAGGCGCTGATATGAGTCGTGAGGCACCGAGTTCACCACTGCATGCGCCCCGACAACGCTACTGAGCCACAGAAAGAGGAGTGCAGCGTTAAGCTCAATTCCAGAGTAGTTTGACCCAGAGAGACAAGAAGGAGACAAAGGTGAATGGAGGAGATGGAGAAGGACATGCACGAATATCAGCCAATGAGGGGGGTCACCTCAAAATGAGATTCCTCCATGTGCTGCAGTCCCCAGTTTTCTGAGAGTCTACACTTCACTTTCAGTTAACCTCGTCGCTGTGCCCCAAAGATGCTTCAGGCCGATAGTAGCCTAACACCCTGTCAGCGTACCTACGTCATACCATGTGCTCCATCTCATCACCGAGGCTCTGGGTCCTCACCTCACAATGCCACAGTAAGAAGGGTGGGGGAGAACTCGGCTTCCATTACAGCTCACCGGCATATGATTGTTCTATTTTATTGCTAGCTTTTGGTAATTTCTTACTCTGATTTCTTTTTGCGTACATGCATCTATGTATTCTTGTGTGTATAGGTGCATCTATGTATATGGGTTTGTATGCATGTGAACATGAGCACACGTATGGGTAGAGGTCTTCTTTGAGTGTTGTCTTTCGGAAGCTGATGGTAACTTTGTTCCTTCTATCTTCTATCTTTAAAGCACCATTTTTTTTTTTTTTTGAGACAGGGTTTCTCTGTGTAGCCTTGGCTGTCCTGGACTTTGTAGACCAGGCTGGCCTCGAACTCACAGTGATTTGCTTGCCTCTGCCTCCCTGAGTGCTGGAATTAAAGGTGTGTGCCACCATGCCCAGCTAAGCACCAATTATTTTTAAACTTTATTATTATTATTTTGTGTGTGTATAATGTGTGTGATGTATATGAATGTGTGTGTGTTGTATGTACAGGTGTGCATGTGGATGTCGGGAGCAGGTATTGGTAGTTCTTCCTTGACTATTCCCCTCTTTTATTTTTTTGAGACAGGGTCTCTCACTGAACTTGTAGTTCATTAATTCAGCTAGGGTCCCAGAGGTCCATCTGTGTCTGCACCCCGCCTCCAATCCTGGGGTTATAGAATCTGTCATTATGCTGGCATCTTTAGGTGGGCTCTGGGGGTCTGAACTCTGAGCCATCTCTCCAGTTCCAACCTTGTGTTCTGAGACAGGGTTTTCCACTGGCCAGCCGGCCCCAGGGGTTCTGTCTTCACCTTGCCATCATTGGGATTACAAGCACACATGAGAACAGTCAGTTTTTTTATATGGGTTCTAACCTAACTAGTAATAACTTCGCTGACTGAACTTTCTCCAGCGCACACAGCCTAATTTCCACGCTAAGGTTTGCCACAGACACTTGTAAGCAGGAAGTACCTTGCAGCTCTTGGATTTCAGGGGTACACTGGAGTCTTAGACTGTTTCCTTGGGGGCAAGCGTCACTACTGCTTAAATATCGCTAGCTGACCAATGTCCATTTTGTGACTCAGAAGTTGCTAACTTGTCAATCAATGAAAGGACAGTTAAACTACAGATAGGATCAACAGGAGCATAATTGATTTTTCTGATCATCAGAGGATACTATGTTTTTATTATTTATTATTTTTGCTTTTACGTGTATGAGTGTTTTTCCTGCATGTATGTCTGTGCACCACGTGTCTAATGCCCAAGGAAGCATGAACAAGGTGTTGGGCCCTCTGGAACTGGAGTTATAGATGGTTGTAAGCAAGTCAGGTGGTGATAGGAACTGAATTAGGGTCTTCTGGAAGACCAGCCAGTGGTCTTAACCACTGAGCTATCTCTCCAGTCCTTGGAGTATTTTCCCACAGCCATTTGTTAGAAGTTGTTATGATCCCTGCTAAGGGAAGAACACTTGAGTGGCATTTTCTGGGTCTGCAATGACTGAGGCTTCAGTCACACTGAATAGTGTGATGGGGTTTGGGCCCGGTGCGCTCCAGCTGAAAACATTCAACTGAAGTTCTGATGTCTGCTTGCTTCTTCCAGCACAGAAAGGAATGCCTGGTTTGTCGGTGGTTTGGTTGTTTTTGTTACTGAGCTACCGAGTGCTGGACCTGGGAGCTCACTCCCACCGGGCCAGTGCTGGGCTGCAGCTGGGTGGCTAATTTTATCCAAGCCATGGTGATTAAGAATGCCACTTCTGGAGGCAGAAAAGATCTCTGTCCGTCCCACCTCTGGTGCTTATTCAACCTGTGTGTGACCTTAGGCAAATTACTTTCTCAGTCTTTGGCTTCCAACTGTCTCCTGTCTCCTAGGATTATTGTGATGTTATGTAGCTAATTCCTCTGATCGGACATGCGCCACCCCACAGGACAGCTCCCTACTTAATTAAGCCTCAGGGTGTTCTAAGAAGAGGTGAAACTTTCTATCCTGCCAGGAAGCTTCCTGCAGGAAACAAACAACTAGATAGTCTCCAGAAGTCCCTGAAACTGACCAGCTACATTAGGCTCCTCCCTCCTCAAGCACACATCAGCAGTAAGGGCTGCTAAGAAACATAGTAGACAAGCAAACCTGCCCAGAAGAGTCTCTGACCAGACCAGAGTGACAGGCCAGCTGAGTTGCCTGGAAACAAGCTAGACCAAGCGCGCTACTTGGAAGAGACACTGCCCGGACCTGTTGAGCTGCTTAAGCATTGTTCAGTGAGCTCCGGAGTTCCAGATTTTGTGAGCCTCCTTTGCTGGGGTGGGCTTTGGCAGTACGGCTGTCTTTGAATGATTTCTGCTCCTGTAACCCCTCACCCATAATCCTGTGGGTGACCCCAATAAATCTCATTGGTTCACCTCATTGGAGTTCGGTGGAATCCTCTTTGTTGTTGGTTCCCTACCTGGGGCAAGCAGACATTTGTTCACATCTCCCTAGGAATCCCTTCACCTTTGCTGACTCACTGCTTCTGCCCAGCAGGGGTGCAATTAAAGGCAGCAGTTGGCATGACTATTAGGACCATTTACAGAGCACAGGCTGGAGTGGTGCTCAGCGTGGTACAGTGCTGCCATGGGAGGAGGGCCTCAGTCTCCTCCCCAACCCTGCAAAAAGAATAGCAAAAAGCTTCACCAGCACTGGTGGTGGTGCATTACTAGAATTTCAGCACGTAGGAGGATCGTGAGTTCAAAGTCACACCTGGCTACATGAGACCCTGTCTCAAAGCAAAGCAAGAAACAGAAGGGATTCCCATTCACTCACTCGCCCTGGTTCTGCTCAGACTGACTCTACATGGGGTTGGAGGAGCCCCAGGGTGTCTTCCAAGGTCAGGCAGAAATTTCTGAGGCCCAAGCCAATGCCCTCCTTCCTGTGCCCAAAGGACCCACGAAGAAGGCTTTACCCTTGCATAATCTTCCCCTAGCAAAAGCCCACCCCTCTTTGGACTTTGAGGTCTCCTACAGGCCAGCCTAACTCTATGGTCCATGGACCCTCCAGGAATCTTCTTAGTCCTGACCTATTCTTCATGCTTTTCTGTCCCCAGAGGTCAGTCTAGATGGACAGCTTCCTGCATGGTGTGCCTTCCCAGGGGCCAAGGGCCTGTGCAGAGAACCATCAGCATAGGCCCAGGGGCAAGAAGTCCAGCACTGCTCTCCAGCGCCCTCTAGAGGTTTGGGGTGACAGCCGGGTGAAGCACACAGTATGGGGTTTGCAGAGACTGCCCCAGAAGGCTCCCTAGTTAGGTGATTGCCACACTGAAGCACCTGAATAGGCTGTCCTGTGGGCTCAGGTGCAAGGTGATATCCCCACCTCAGTCAGGGTGAGGCAGGCCAGGTAGCCCTGCCTCACTGGCCTTCCTGTTCCTCTTCCCCTCTCTGTAGACACCTCTCCCAGCCTTTCCAGCCCCACAGTGGGGGTCAAGCTGGCTGTGTGTCGCTAGGGTCTGGCTCACACTGGTGTTATAGCCTCAGCCCCAGCCTCTGCCCTGAGGACTTGGGGAACCTAGTGTGTGGGTTCTTCTCATCTGCCCCACCAGGGAAGATCCTCCGAGTTTCCCACAAACCCTCGCTAAATCTCTTAACAACTTTTTCACTCCACCCCGACCCTCCCCTCAAATTGTTTTCTGCTCTCTGCTCACCTACCCTGAAACATTCCCTCTCTGCTTCAGCTCTGTGTGGAAGGTAGGTGTCCTGCCTAACACTTCTTCCAAAACTGGGCTGGGGAGCTGATGCCTTGCCTTGCCTCCTCCCCTCTTTTCTATGCCCTCACATTTCATCTTGGCTCGGAACGGGCCTGGAAGTGTCTTAGATAAACCTCCTCCTGCTATCGTCCTACAAATCCTGCAGAGAAAATGAATTTGGGAGGTTTCTGCTTATCTAACGCCAGTCCTTGCTGCATTTCCTGCTGTTGAGTGGTGACAACAGACAAACCCAGGCTGTTCTTCAGACGGTTGGTGGAAGGGGCTGTTTTTCTGTCTCCCTGTCCACCTAGATTTGAGCGATCTTTTTCAGCGCCTTTAGCTGTTGTCCTGGGGTATCGTGCCTGGGCAGACTCTGTCTTCTGCAGCTAGCCAATCTGAGTGCCCTAGCGTCTACAGCTTCTCTTCCTGCTTCTTCAGTGTCCCCTCTGGTCCTGTACTGGAACCCTTCTGTCTAGAGACAGCACCGAGGGGCAGCGTGGTGCCAGACTTCCTACCACAGGGTGGGAACAGGGTCTGATTTTTGTTTCCGAGGCAGAGTCTCGTGTAGCTCAGGTGGGCCTCAAAACGCGCTCACTGTGTAGCCAACAAGGACCCTGAACTCCAGATCCTCCTGCCTCTGCCTCCCGAGTGCTGAAATTGTATCCACTCCAGGAGTGCTGGGACTGCAGGCATCCACCACCACACTGGTTCATGCTGTGCTGGTGATTGAGCCCAGGGCTCTGTGCTTGTTGGTCAGGCAGTTTACTAACTGAACTGTGTGGCTGGCCTCAGTGCAGGTGACTTCAGACCCAGACTTTGTCCTTGGGCGGCATCAGTGTGAGGGTTTTAGAAATCCCGCCAGTACCCAAGGATTCTTAAAGTTATGCCCAGGGTAGTACCAAGAGATGACGCTGGTCGCCCTCTCAGCAGCCCCTCTGCGGGATGCAGTGACCCAGGTCCTTTTTCCTGGACTGACTGGCTTTCTGGGAACACTCCTGTCTCTTCCAGGGGCCGTGTCGTGGGCAGTGACACTGGCGGTGAGGTTTGTTTTTGTATATCTATGTGGTTTATTCGTTCTGTGGCCTTCAGGATGGTCAGCTGAGGGACTTTGAGGGACAGAAGATTGATGGGTGGGGGTAAGCTGGGGAGGAGTGGCTCCCTGGACTCCATCAGCAGTGGGCGGCAGGCAGTGTGGCTACCTCTGTCTACTTAGAGCCTCGGGTCGCACCAGGAGGAGGCTGGACACCTCACTCTCTAGAGCTAGCAATGCTGGTCTCCCAGATAAGGAGTGTGGCCTGGACCCTCAATAGCTTTTCACAAGTCCCCTCAGGTCCCAAGAGATCATGAGGATGGGGAGCGGGTTATGAGAACCTTCTCCTCCAAGAGTGCACCCCAACCAGAAATGTGAAGCAGAAGAAAAGTCGCTTCTCAGGAGTCTCTTAGAAACTGAGGCTTGCGACAGACTCAGAACTGATCCAGGAGGATTCTTGGGACAACTGACTGGGCCAAGAAGAGGGAGGGGGGACACTCAGGGAAAGAGAGACGAGGAAGAGAAAGGGAAACCTGGTTATCCTAACTGTCCTTAGTCCTGTCCCTTGGGCTGGGATTTCAACCTGGCCTGGAACCTGACCGTTCACAACTCCAAGCCTCTAGAGGGTGCTGGAGATCAAAAATGGACTTCTTGCCCCAGGGGCATATGCAAAGCGGTTGTGTGAACACACCCCCCATGGGAGGCTCAGGGTTTGGATGGTAGCCTGCTGTTTTGCATGTTGGTCACATTTGCTTAAGTAGGAGTCCTAGCCTGGTCCCTCCAAGAGCTGAGGAGACATGGAAGCAGGTAGAGCTGGACCCAAGGTCAGCCTCTGAGCAGATCATGGTTCATGAGCCTCCTGATAGGCAAAAAGCTGCCTTTGAGCCCCCAGCCCCTTATCCATATGGCTCTCTGACTACCCTTTCCCCTTCCTAGGTCCTCTGGGCTATCCTGCAATCTAGAAACCAAGAAAGTCACGCTTGGCACAGCAGATGCCCCCAGCTCTGTGTGTCCAAGATGCTAAATAGTTTACCTTCTTTCTCAGATTGTGGGGAAGGTGCCCCTCCTCCCCTAAGGAATAAGTGTGCCCTGCCTTGCCTCTTCTGGTGCTTCTGACTGTGTTCTGGAAGGGCATGGGTCCTAGTAGAATGGGTTGGTGTGAAAAGAGACGCAGACAGAACGGACTAGGAGACCTAAAAGGGATGTAGATCATGCCAGCTGTGGCCTCGACAGAGCACTGCTTGGGGTGAGGGGTGACTCTGGGAGGGAGGGAGGAGCCCAGCTACTCGGTCGCTCCAATGCACACTAGGATCCCTGTGCTGGCACTGCCTGGCTCCCTGGCCAGTCAGTCAGCACTTGGGGCCAGAAGTGCCATGTATCCCAAAGGCACCTGGCTCAGTGCTGGGCTCCAGTGAAGTGACCTGGTGGCTTTTGGAAGGTAGGAAGAGAGACCGGAGCTTAGGTTTACCTTCGCTTTGGCTTCAGCCAGTGCTGGGCCTCACTTGGCCCCGATCGGGGTTCTGAAACTTCTCTGGTAATGAGCTTTTTTTTTTTTCATGTGACATTCCAAACGAAACATCAATAAAGAAAAACAGGGGTCTGTGTCTGCCCACGCTCCTCCCTGCCACTACCTCCAAGGACCCCCAAGAGTCTCAGATATCTTTTGATGAATTGCTTCACCCGTTATCTAGTAGGAACAAGGCCAGGAAGGTTCTAGAAGCTAAGGGAGGTGTCCCTGGTCCCCCACCCTCCACCTCCTCTCCCTCCCTGTACTTCCGTGTGTGGGAAAGCTGGCGGGATAGTGGGGTAGCCCCTCTGGGGAGCAATCATTAACTGGCTTTATCTTTGTGAAGTGTTTCTTGGGGTAGGCCAAGGGCTAGGCTTTCACCTACATCCTGGTGGTTCCTGGGGGAAAGGGCCCTTGCTGGCAGAGAACACTGGACGCTGACTCTTTTCCTAACTTCCCTAAAGGATCGCACTGTAGCTTCCTCAGCGACTGTTGGTGACACAGTTGCTTCATGGAAAGGCTAAAGGAGAAACCAAGCTAACACATTCCCCGGTCCCGTCACCTCCTGCGTACATTATGTGACTGTCTCCTTCATTCCTTCTTTTTCTCCCTCCCTAATCCCTCCATCCCTGTCCTCCATCCTTTCCTTTCTTGTTTTGTGGGCTTGTTTTTATTTGGGGGGGGGCAGGGTCTCATGTAACTCAGATTGACCGTGAAAGCAATATATAGGTAGGATGACCTCGAGCTCTATCTAGCTCTTCCTCAACCTCCCAAATTCTGGGATTATAGGCATGCGCTCCCTTCCCTTCTCCCCTTGCCCTCTTCTTTCCTTCCCTTCTTTCACCTGGGTGTAGAATAAATCTATTTCTCTAGCTCTCTCCGTCTCTAGCCAGATCAGTGAAAGGGTTGTACAAGGAAGCGAGTCAGCACAAGAGCAAGAGAAGGGAAGAAAGAAGTGTGCAAGCCCCACTCTAGGCTGGAAACTCAGCATCAAGTCCCCACATCTCTGTACGACCCAGGAAATGGGTACCACTTCCATTTCACAGACAAGGAACCTGAGGCTCACAGCTTGGAAATGGTGAAACCAGGTTTGTACTCAGCCTGCCAAGCTTTTTCCATTACTTGCTGTGGGCTGGGTGTGGGTGTGGCATGCAGCTTTCTCACAACGACGGGTCAAAAAAGTGTCTCCACCAAAGACCAGGGCCAGTTGGGTGTGTGTAGGACTTATTCTTGTTATCCCAGTATTTAAAGAAAACAAACAAACAAACAAACAAACAAACAAACAAAAGGCAAGAGAATTATGAGTTCCAAGCCAGGCTGGACTACACAGTGAGACAAAAAGATAAAGATAAAGCAGAAACAAACTGAAAGGACTAAGTAGGTTATAGAAGGAGTTTCCTGCCTTCTGGGGGCCAAGAGGGGGTATCTCCCCTCCATAAATCAGTGCTGAGACCCGGATGTCACCATTACATTCCTGCTAGATTTCTTTGAGCCAAACATTGCCCTCATCAAGAGCAAAAAGGACACAGGCCACTAGAAGACGTGACATTTGGTATCAAGGAACCGTCTCAGCTGTCACTGTCTCCCCGTGACTCAGAGCTAGGGAATCTTGCCTAGAAGCTGAGGGCCAGCAAGTAAGGCTGATGCATCGATGCCACCAAGGTCACAGAGCCTTCTCAGCTCGCTTAGGAGAACTAGAGAAAGTGTTACCCTACTCTGCGTTCTGGCCTAGCCAAGTGGCTCTGGGCTTGTCCCAGATTGGTGCCCTTGAGACAAGCAATAGGCCGAGCACTCAGTATATGACAGGACCTACCTCTACTGTCTGGTTGCTCTTTTAATCCACTGGGGACATATTCCCCCCTACCCGGGGGCGCAAAGGGAAGGCAGAGTGCAACTCATCCCTGAGGAGTAGCATTGTCTCCTGGGCTCTGTCTGAGTGTTCCCTAAGACAGGTAGGTAGCTGGGTCTACTCTCCAGACCCTGGGCCTACTCAGACCCAGAGGAGGACCTGGAAGGCAGCCTTACAGAAGTCTAGGAAACCCCTTGCCTCTTCTCTACGCCCAGGGAGGAGGGACTTGGCCTATGGGTTGGGATGATATAGGGAGGTGGCATGGAAACTGATGCCCAGACTCTTCTGTGGGCTTACTTCCCTTTTCCATCCCCTTTCTGGCCTCCATCCTCCTAGTGACGGGTTAACTTCTCTGGATGTTGCTTCCTCCAGCCCTCTCATCAACTAGCCACGGCTACCTCTTGTCACCTCCAATCCAAACTAGCAGATCCACAGCAGGCACTGGGCAGGGGTCCTTTTTTTTTTTTTTTTTTTTTTTTTGATTTCTCTTTATTTCTCTAAAGACTTTGCAAAGACTTGGGGAAAGAGGAGGGCCTGGAAGAAAGGAGAGAGGGGGAGAAAGGAAGGGAAGGGAGGAGAGGGAAGGGAAAGCAGGGGAGGGGAGACTGATTCAGAGGCAAGAGATGAGGATTTGCATGAGCCACGACACTTCTTTCTACAGTTAAGCATTCTATTCCTGCAGAAGGAAAGGAAGATTTCCCTCTCTCATAGTGAAACTTTAGAAAAATACATAGTCAACAGTAGGACCCACTGGCTCCCCTCATCAGGAGGGACCCACAGGTCTCCCCATCACCTTCCTGTCTACACCCACACAACCCCAAATTTCCCTGAATACTGAAGGTGTCAGGTCAGGACAGAGTAGAACTGCTGTTATCAATCCTATCACTACTTCCTTTGTCTGGGGCCACCGCAGGCTCCAAGCTGTCATTTCCACTCTTCTCCTACGTTGTCCCTCTCCTCAGGGCCTCAGGAGCTAAGTCCAGACCTACTGGCTGTGGCTGTCTATGCTGGGAGATAGTGGGACCGCCATCTCCTTTCCCTCAGTTGGGACCTCCCATAATTTCTGTCTGTAGAGTGACCTCAGGCCCTTTGTGTTCTCTTGGAGCATAATGAGGGTGGCCCTCTGAGGAGATACTCTGCTCTCATTATCAAATTTGGGGCATGTGTAGCACAACCCAAGCCAGATCTGGCCACTCATTCTCAATAAGCCAATTAGAAGAGCAGAAGAGAACGGCCACATGGGAAAGAGGGACAAAGACCAGTGGACACCCCCCCCCCATGTCTGTCTTGAGGTCCTGAAGTGAGATTAGAGTTGAGAGGTGTGCACATCCAAGCAGTCCTGGTCAAGGTGTGTTCCCACCCACCAGTGACCCATCTTTGGCTAGCCTGACAGGTTGTTAGAAACCTCATCCTTGGAGACAAGATCCTCTCTGACTGGGGCCCTTTGCTGCTCCCAGCATGAGGTGTGGGGAAATTCCCATTTCTCTGAGGTCCACTGCTTCTATAGTCTGATACTCAGACTGACTTTCTACCAGGCCAGATTTTGTTTTAGCACTTCAACTTTGAGGTGGGATATATTCACCCTACAATATATATATAATAAACAGAACATAAGTAGGGGCTAAGGTCACAACACATTTAGTTAGTGTTAGGAAGCCAAGCATAAGAATTACTTTCAGTTGGGTGGTGGTGAATGCCTTTGATAGCTGCACTCGGGAGGCAGAGGCAGGTAGATCTCTGTGAGTTCAAGGCCAGCCTGGTCTACAGAGTGAGTTCCAGGACAGCCAGGGCTACACAGAGAAACCCTGTCGAAGAAGAAGAACAAGAAGAAGAGGAGGAGGAGGAAGAAGAAGGAGAACAGGTTTTTGTTTGTTTTTTCTTCTCGAGACAGGCTATCTCTGTGTAGCTTTGGCTTTATAGACCAGGCTAACCTCGAGCTCACAGAGATCTACCTGCCTGTGCCTCCTCGAGAGGTGAGATTACAGACGTGTACCACCTCGCCTGGCTCTAAGAAGATCAGTTTCTCATAATCTCTTGGCCTTTTGTTACTTTGGGAAGGGCTGACACAAGCCACCCCATCTCACTGGCTTGAGAAAGGGTCTCATCGTGAAGCCGAAGCTGTCCTTGCGCTGTGATCCTCCTGAGGGCGGGAATAACAGGTGAGCGTTCCCATGCCCAGCCTGACTTTATTTCAGTTCTGACAGTTTCCTCCCTGTCCCTGAACAATGTTCTCTGAAGATGTCACGGATTAACTACCAAATGGATTGTTCTCTCCTGTCCCATGATGCCAGCAAAGGACTCATCCTGATTGGTCTGATTTGCATTGGCCAGCATGAGGTTGGCATGGGAAATCTCCATTTCTTTGGGGGCACCTTGCTTAAATTGTCTGCTAGGTTGGGAAAGTATCCCTTCAGGATGTTTTTATTTCTGCCAGGCCCATTATGCTCTTGATGCTCCTGTGCTGCAGTGACCTGGGGAGGGAAGATGAATAAAGGGTGTTCTGGGAAATGAGCCCCATGAAGAACAGAAGTGGATACAGCGCATGACTTTAACACTTGACTTGTCTCTTCCCCCTTTCTTTCCAGACATGCAGGGTTTTTATTTGGTGGCAGCATGGGCATGAGATTTACTAGCCCCACATCAGTGTGCAGAGTGCATCCTTGTGAAGGTTGGTGGTAATGTGCAGCTCGTATGGAATCTAGGAATGACCCCCTCCTCTGACCCAACTTCAGATTGTGTCTCTAAAATACAGGGTGGAGGTGAGCGGCCCATCCCTACCCTGATACGGGTTACTCAAACCCCTTCAGGCCAAGTTGCAGTCTTAGCATGGCTTTAGCGCTTTGGAAAGGGGACTCTGCACCATCGTTGCCCTTGCTCCCTGGGCACAGGCCCCTCCAGGAACCTTCTATGGTGGTATCACACCTTGTTATAGATATCTGGCATGGTGTCTCAGAATAGGAGGAGGCTAGAGTCATGAAGTGATAGGTGGCTAACCCTTCCTCCAAACCCCAGGGCCATTTACTGAGTCTCTCTTTTGTAGGCCCACAGCCTTTCCCAAGACAGCAGAACCATGCTCCTCAACCTCCCTAAGTCTGTAGCCCTTTAATTCATGTTGTGGTGACCCTCAACCATAATTTTCATTGCAACTCCCTAACTGTAATTTTGCTGCTGTTATGAATAGCAATGTAAATATCTGATCTGCAAGAGATCTGATATGTGACCCCACCTCACCCCCCCCAAGGGGGTCATAACCCACAGATTGAAAACCACTGCTGTAGAAGGCAGAGATGAGAAGGATAGAAGAGTAGGTCATTGGGAGCCCTCAGTGTCCAGAGCCCGTGTTATATATACCATGACGACAGACAGGGGCTCTCTGACGAGGTGCTGCATCTGGTGTTCTTGGGATGGTTAGAGGCAGAAAAATTAGACATTTGGTGGCTTTCCTTTCCTATGGCTTCTTAGCAGTGTGGGGCGTGGATAAAATAAGGAACCCAGGGATAGTAAATGTCCCTATGATGAGCGAACCATCCAGGAGGTACACCTCAGGGTATGATGCATAGGATGGGATGGGTTGAGCAGGATCCATTGGGATTGGGATACCCAAGAGCAGCAGAATCCCAAGCCTTGGTATTGTGTGTATAGGGATGGAGATGGCAGGGTAAACTTTTTTTGTTTTGTTTTTTGGCCAACAGGGAGACTATTGGGCTCCCATTCTTAGAGGCCCAGCAGATCTGGGTGAGGGCTGGGACTGCCTGGTCCCTTTCTTCCCACAGGTATCAGAGCCCCCTCTTGTTCCCAGGGGAGCCTGGGAACAGCTGGGCCAAAGCCCAACCAGGAATTTTTCCAGGCTGGTTCCTATATCCAAGGGTGGGTTGGAGGTGGAGGCTTTGGGGAGCTCTTAAGGAAGACATAAGTAGTTGGAGAAGGGGACTTTGTGGAAAGCGAGGGGACAGAGCTGAGTGTGCAAGCATAGAGAAGCAGCCAAGGGTCCCAGAGAGAAAGGGGGGGGGGCACTGACTACATCCCTGAATTCTGTTCAGAAGATGAACGGTGAGCCTGGGCTAGGACTGATACAACCTTGCCTCCACCCCGTTTCTCACAGGGTTGGTGGCAGCTCTGGGCAGCTGCCCTACCTAAGTTCCCGACTGCTGGGGCAGCTTTGCATCACCCTGCCGGCCTGGCTTGCTTCCACCCCATCGGTCCCCTGGCCTCAGTTCCCCGGCGACATCTGGGGATGTGTGTGTGATCAGGAGGAACAGGGGCCTCTGTCTGCCCAGCTGCCTCTCTGTTAGGGCTGCCAGCCCCCACAGTGCATACGTGGGTTTCCGCAGGTCCTCTCCCTGCCGGCCACTGACTAACTCCAGAACTGCTCAGCTTCCCATTCTCAGTACTACAAATTCCGTGCCAAATTCTCTGCAGCGAAGCCTCCCTGGAAACTTCCCAGAGGATCCCATTCGCCCTAGCTCATCAGGGCTCTAGCTCCTGATGTCTGCAGTTAGACAAAGGCTCATATGAGCAAATCCCCCCCCCCGTATATAATTCTGCTTCGGAGGTCCAATACGCAACTGTTTAGGGGGGATGTCCGAAACATGCAACTATTTGGGAGGTCAAAGAATGCCAGGCTCAAGAGTCAACTCTCACCCTCTTCCCAAGACCGGTGCACGTTTGAGCCAGAGTTGGGATGTGCACAATGTAGTCACTAGGGGGCGCTCGGCCATCACGGGGAGATCGTGAACTTGGGCGAGCTGAGTCTGCGTGAGGGAGGACGCGTGTGTCAATGTGAGTGCGTGCGTGCAAGTGTCTGTGTGTAGTGTGTATGTGAGGTGGGGGAGAAGGCCAGGGGTCACTCGGGATTCCAATAAATCTGTATCCCTCTCCCCATATGTTACTGCCAGCTCTCCGCCCTCCCCCTACCTTCTCCAATATTCCCAGGAAAAGAAATTGCTCCCAGACTCTGTCCGCACATAACCTCACTCTCTTGTTTCTCCTGGTTCCCAACACCCTGGGATTCCCAGTGCGTCCCTGGACCCAGACTGAAGGGGTGCACAGAGAGTTTTCAGGATGTGAACCCTGGTGGGGGTTTCGGCTTTCCATTTCGCCGTGGTGGCCTAGGGGATCCTGGAAGGCGGTGCCTAGCCCGGCCTGGCTTCGCCCCCAGGGCGGGTCTGGGGCGGGTCCTTGGGGGGCGGGGCTAAGATCCCTTTTTTTTCCACCGCTGTTAGCGGTGAGAAGCGCAGAGGCTTGGGGCAACCGAGCTGCAGCGAGGCCGCGGTGCTGGGGGCGAGCCGAGCGGCGGCAGCGGAGCTCTGTCGCGAGACGCAGCGGCAAGAGGCAGACTATTCAGCGGACTCACCAGCCAGGGAGTCTCTGCTCTGGGATTTGATATTCAAACCTCTTTTTTTCTTTTTCTTCCTTTCCTTAAGCGGTTTTTAAAAAGTGTATTGTTTTACGCTTTAATTTATATTTTTTTGTTTTTGCTTCGTACTCCCCCCCTCTTAAATCGTGCCAACGGTTTGGAGAGGTTGCGCCTTCACTCCCCCAAATCACTTCGGATTCTGGAAATCAGCAAAGGAAAGAAAGAGGTAGCAAGAGCTCCGGAGAGAAGTCGAGGAAGAGAGACCGGTCAGAGAGAGCGCGCTGGCCAGCGAGCGGAGAGAGGGACAGGGGCAAAGTGACTGACCTGCTTTTGGGGGTGACCGCCAGAGCGCGGCGTGAGCCCTCCCCCTTGGGATCTTGCATCGGACCAGTGGCGCTGACGGACAGACAGACAGACACCGCCCCCAGCCCCAGCGCCCACCTCCTCGCCGGCGGGCTGCCGACCGTGGACGCGGCGGCGAGCCGCGAGCAGGAGCCGAAGCCCGCGCCCGGAGGCGGGGTGGAGGGGGTCGGGGCTCGCGGGATTGCACTGAAACTTTTCGTCCAACTTCTGGGCTCTTCTCGTTCCGGAGCAGCCGTGGTCCGTGCCGGAGGAGGCAAACCGATCGGAGCTGGGAGAAGTGTTAGCTCGGGCCTGGAGAAGCCGGAGCCCGAGAAGAGAGAGGAGGAAGAGGAGGAGAGGGGGCCGCAGTGGGCGCTCGGCTCGCAGGAGCCGGGCTCATGGACGGGTGAGGCGGCCGTGTGCGCAGATAGTGCTCCAGCCGCGCGCGCGCCCCAGGCCCCGACCCGGGCCTCGGTTCCAGGAGGGAGAGGAGCCCGCCAAGGCGCGCAAGAGAGCGGGCTGCCTCGCAGTCCGAGCCGGAGAGGGAGCGCGAGCCGCGCCGGCCCCGGACGGGCCTCCGAAACCATGAACTTTCTGCTCTCTTGGGTGCACTGGACCCTGGCTTTACTGCTGTACCTCCACCATGCCAAGGTAAGCGGTCGTGCCCGACTGCTGTCGCCGGGCCGTGGCGAGCGCCTCTCCGGCTCGGGGGAACGTGCGTGCGTGCGAGCGCGCGCGTGGGGGGCTTCGTGCCCCACGCGGGTCCTTGGGCACCGGGCGCGAGGCGTCCCCCTCTGTCGTCGTACGTGGAGGGGGAGGGGGGTGCGCGCTAGGTGGGAGGGCGCCAGGATCGTCTCGCCGCCCACGCGGGCCCTGCCCACCCACCAGAGTCACCGCACGTACGATCTGGGCCGAGCAGCGGAGGGCGGGAGCCAGAGGAGGAGGCTGAGGGGGCTGGGCTTGCGCCGCGGCTGGCGGCAGAAGTTTGCTCCGGGTCGCGGGTCCCGGGAGTGCTGGAAGTCCGGGCGACGGGGGCGGGAGTCCGGAGCCCAGCGGGCATGCCTTGGGGGTGCTCGGACCTTGGACCGGGGGAGGGCAGAGATCGTGGAGGGGGCAGGGCGCGGGCGACCGAGAGGGTCTTTGCTGTCACTGCCGTTCGGGTCTCTTCGGCCCTTGCAGTGAGTTTGGGAAAACTTTTTTAGGATTGATGGCTGCGGGGACCCTCTCCTACCCTTCCAGCTTGTTGGGCCACCTGCGCCACGCCACCCCCTCCCGTCCCCGCTCGCGTCCCGCGCGGTGCCCGCCCTCCCCCGCCCGGCCGGGCGCGCGCGGCGCAGAGCCGATTACATCAGCCCGGGCCTGGCCGGCCTCGTGTTCCCGGAGCCGCGGCTGCCGGAGCCCGGAGACCCGGGCGACGAGCGGCGCCCCTCCCCCCACCGGCCCTCCGCGAGGAAGGTGACCTCTGGAGGTATCCCCAGCTCTGGGACCCGGAGAAACTCCCATATCCCTTTACGCCCGTTCCCAGCTTCTACCCTTGCCTTGCGCTAGGAAAAATTTCCCGACGCCCCTTCCCCCCCCCCCCCCTTTTCCCCATTTCCTGCTTGATGTGTAGAGAAGCCCTTCCCATCCTTTTATATTTTCCTTTTCTTTGCGAAGACTCATCGGACCCTTCCTGGGCCCCGGGTCTGTCAGGCCTAGGGGCGCTGGGGCCCACCCACCCTCGGGTTCTGCGTGGAAACACTAACCTAAGTTTTGAGTTGCTGAAGGTGTGCTTCCCCAGCAGCTCTAGTGAGCTGTGTTTCAGCTTTTTTTGGGGGGAGGGTGTCAGCGAAGGGTAAACTGACATCACCCACTTTCCCCCTTTTTAGAAAGATGGCTTGATATTTGCTATGGCAGGGGCAGCGTGGAACTAGCTCTTCCCACCCCTTTGGTAGGACCCCCCCTGTCAGTATCAAACCCCATGCCCAGACAGCAGGTGGTTTAACTTCGAACTTGCCCACCCAACTTGCCTATTAAGGGATCCCTTTATGCTCTTCCTCATTAATCCTCAGCTAGAGAGCCTTCTTGGAGAGGAGGCAGAAGGGAGGAGATGGGCAGGGGTCCCTGCCACCATCCGGAACTCCTCAGACCCTGGCACAAAGGCCTTGGTTTTGGGCCTCCATGTGGGGAGGAGAGGCACACTGTGACCTTCAGAGGCCCCCAGAGAAGGGCACCTGGGCAGTCCCTGCCTAGAACCTCCCCATCTGGGAGGGGGTTCAAAGTTTCTGTTCCCTTTCTCCATTGGGGTTTAGATTGAGAACTAAGGGAGAAAGCTGAAGGGGGTATTGAGGGCCTGTGGGTACAGAGCCTACCTGAGGCAGTTGCAATAGGAGGCTATCCCTTGAGGAGGGCCACCTCTGACCTTGGCCCTGATGGCATGGCTGAGAGCCCTGAGTGAAGAAAGAGAAAGAGACAGACCAAGGGTGGGTGGGAAGCCTTCTCAGGGCAGCTGGAGGTCCAGGTTGGTGCAAAGCAGGTGGCTGTGAAGTTAGTGAGAACAGGAGACCCTGGGGAAGGCCTGCTTGCTACTGTCAGGTCCACATTGGTGACCTTCAAGCTTCTGGGGTGGAAGGAAGGAAGGAGCTGGTGGGAATGAAGAGGGTTGGGGGTGGCTCAGGCTCAGGGTGGAGCAAGGGACCCCTTGGTGGCTGGGCAGAACTGAGGGGAGGCTACATTTGAGCAAAGTGCCCTGTCCAGGTGAGAGGCTTGGGGATGTGGTGGGATCCGAGCCTAGCCAGGCTCTAGGCAGACTGGGGTGAGGGGAAACTGTCGCTCTCCCTTCCTTAGGGCCTTCCTCCCAGCGTTGAGCAACCTGTGGGTAGGCTGACTGTTCCTGAGGCCTGGGAAGAGTTTGGGTGGGGGAGGGGAGTTGGTGCCCTTCGGTCCTCTGCACCCCCTCCCTCTTCAACACCAGCTCACCCTGGTATTTGTCATGTCAGCAGGAGAAGGTCACCATGTTGTTTTTCTCGCCCCCATTCCTTCCTTCCTGCCCCAGTCCAAATTTGTCCTCCTATTTGACCTTAATACTTACCCATGGCTTTGGACCAGGGAATCAGGGTTAGTGAGAAAAAAGGAAAGGGCAAGAGCGGGAAGGTGCTAAGGGCCTGGACAGCACAGGATTCTGTTATTGCCCTCCTACCCTGTGAGCTCCCCGGCACCTGGCTGCTCTCCCAGATAATGGGGATGCCCTGGACCTACGGGGACCCCCTTCCTGTTCCCTGCTGGACTCAGGAGCCTTGGAGGAGCTGAGGTTTGTGGGGGAGTGTTGGGAGAGAGGCCAGAGAGGTCTAGGGGTCCCTCGGCCAGGCCTTGCACTCCTGTGGCTGCCCCTGCCAATGCTTTTTACGCTTTGTTTTGTCCTCAGTGGTCTCAGGCGGCACCCACGACAGAAGGAGAGCAGAAAGCCCAAGAAGGTGAGTCCCTGTGCTCTTGGATGAGGTCCTCCTTGTCTGGGGTGGGTGTGTGCAGGGATAAGCCCCATTCTTCCTTTTTAGACCTGGGGGGTGGGGGCCTTGCGCGCAGGACTATGAGGATCAAGATTTGCATGGGTACTGTGTGAGCCTAGCCCTTGTCTTTCTTGGTGTCTTCTGTTCAGCTTCCTGCTAAAAACAGGACTTGTTGCTTTTTTCTAACAGCTTTTCTAGTGAAATTTTATCTGGAAAGGTTGCCGTGAGCACAGACGAGGAAGGCAGTGTTCAGGCTTTCCAGATGTTCAGGGAGGTATCTCTTGTACCCGCTTCTCCCAGGGGAGGATAAATGTTTAGTGCCACTTCCTACTCAGCCAAGGCCCACCCATGGGGGCTGTGACCCTTCCTGTGTGAGCTAGAGATATGAAGCCGGGGGTGGGGAGTGGAGGCTGAATAGCCATCCTAAGTCCTGGGTTTGCATTTCTCTCGAGGGTGGCAGCTTCCACAGACTGCGTTTGGGTGCTGTGAACTTCCCTGTAGGACCAGCAGAGGGCCGGCTGTAGCTTTCAGGTGCCCCGCCCCCTGCCCAACCCCGAGGCCGCCTGCCTTTTGTTCCAGTGTGGTTTGGAGTACCGGGTTCCTCCCATTTCTCTGGGGACGCCCTAGCTCACCCCAGCACTGAGTGTGGCCCCTGCTCCGGCCGGATGCCACTCCCCCAGTGTCCTTCCTCTGTGTAGGGAAGGCCCTGGGGTCTTCCTCCAAGCTAGTTTCCCTGACCCAAATCCAGTGCGGCTGCTAAAGCCAGCCAAGGAAGGCTGGTGATGTCCAGCCGCTTTTGCCTCCTCCCCCAGGAGCCCTTTCTCTGGCCCAGGGCCTGGCTTTCTGCCACTCCCTGGCCCCGGCCACTGACAGGCCCCTACTTCCAAAGTGCTACCCACCCCTTCTGCTTCCTAGTGGGCTCTGTGGTCTGGGAGAGGCAAGACAAATGGTCTTTGTTTGATGGAGAAGAGGTTGTCTGCCATAAATAAGGAAAACCAGGAAAGCCTGATGCTGGAGTGTATGTGTGCACACGCCCCAAGCAGCAGGACAGCTTTCCTTGCGGGCAGGGGCCAGGTCCCCATGGGAACCAGCCAAGGCACTTCGCCTCCTGTGCACCTTGGGGATTCTGAGAAGTTTTTGGAAAGAATTCTCTTCTCAGGTCTTTTTACCTTTAGCTCCCCATTCATTGCTCAGGTCACACTTTCCTGTGTGTGGCTGCTAACTAGCCTGGACCACCTTTTTGTCCCAGCCAAGATGAAGGGTTAGTTAAAAAAAAAAAAACAACTCTGGGTTAGTCATCTTCAATATAGACTTGCCTTGAAAAGAATTTTTCAGATCTGATCTCATGAGCTTTTTTTTTTTTTTTTTTTTTTTGGCTGTGTTTTATATTAACTCTTTGGAGGTAGACAAGAATTCTGTGCTTGTTTGTCCAGATAGAAAAGAGAGCCCTTGAGCTGGGCAGTGGCGTGGCGCTTTACATTATCCTCACTCCTTTTCCTGTCTGACCTCTCTGGCCATCGGTCCACCTTTTCCTCGATGCCTCAGTTTCTCCCCAGCTACCCTATCATATACCTGAGTCCCATCTTCTTTACCTTTCTTGGGAGGGGGGCCCCTTGGTGAAGAGTGAGAGGGAGGTTTGGCTGTGGCCCCAGGTTGGGAGGGAGGGGTGTGTAGTCTCGAGAGCGCGCACTTAAAATGCCCTGGTGACGTTCCAAACGTCACCTGGAATGAGAAAAGCAGAGTTGTTTTCAGGGCTAGCAAAGAAAGACAGAGCTCCACCTTAAGTGTCTTTGGAGGTCAGGCCAACCTGCTGCTGCAGATAGCCAGTGGGAGGCCCAGAGACTGGCAGAGCAGGCCCAAGGTCACAGTAACTGCTAGCAGAGCCTGGGCCCCTGTGGGAGCTTCTGTCCCTTTTCTCACTTCAGGACAGGCTTCTGTGGGGTAGCCTTAGAGGTGTGACCAGAAGTGGCAGGATGAACCACCACTTAATGTCTCAAAGAGGTCCTGTGCTCTTTAGGGCCCGCCCATCGGCCCTGAATTACCCTTTCCTTCTCCCATGTACTTCAGACCCTGCCTGGGAAGTTGTCTCTCCCCTGTCTTCCTCCTGGTCAGGTTCTAGAAATGCTTTGTACGGCCGCGGCAGCTCTTGTTTTTTCCATGATGCAAACAGTTTGCTCTCTTGGGCGGGGTTCTTAGTTCTGGCAGACCTGTGCAGTATGCCTGCCCACTGCCACCTGCTGATTTGTCTTCAGCTAAAGTCTGGGAACTGGCAGGTACCTCCTGAAGCCTCTGTACTGGTGCACGATATAGGTGTTGGAAGGCTTTGACATCACAGCCCGTTCCAACTGCTTCTTATCAGCAGTGTGGTCTTTGGGGACAAATTACTGAGTTTCTCTGAGCCTCTCAGTGTTCATTTATAAAATGGGGGCCCTGGTAGTACTTAGTGGTACCATGGGGAAGAGGGTGTAGATACACAGCTGTCCCTGGTGTCTGGTTTGTGCTTGGTGAGTGGCTGTTGGCCCGGTTGGAGTTACGGCCATAGCTGGAGAGGAAAGTGGGAAGCAAGCATCCCATACTCGGGGCCATCGTCTGGTGTCATAGTTGGTATGAACTTACTGTTACAATGAGGAAGAGAGTTGGATGTGGCAGAACACCTCCCCTGGACCTGTAAACGAGGGAGGAGCTTCAGTTGGATTTTTCAGAAGAACTTACTTGAGGATGAGGAGCGCTCTCACAAAACTCATTGGAGATAGAGGCTGGCCACCTTTTGTGTCCACCAACTGGTTTTCGTGTCATCCCTCACACACAGTGGTGAAGTTCATGGATGTCTACCAGCGAAGCTATTGCCGTCCAATCGAGACCCTGGTGGACATCTTCCAGGAGTACCCTGATGAGATAGAGTATATCTTCAAGCCATCCTGTGTGCCCCTCATGCGGTGTGGGGGTTGCTGCAATGATGAGGCCCTGGAGTGTGTGCCCACCTCAGAGAGCAACATCACCATGCAGGTGGGCACCTATGGCATAGGGGATAGGGGATCCAGGAGGGAAGGGGGCATACAAGGAGGGGCATTAGAAGGTTGTCTGGGCCTCTGCCTGGGAAACTTTTGCTAGGGGGAGCTAAATTGGGGTCAGGGGTGAGGAGATGAGGTCAGGGGTTCTTTTCCACCTTGGGGAAGAAGATGCCCGCCTGGTCTGCTTCCCAGCTGAAGTTCTCTGTGACTTGATCGTCTCCTCTGCCTTGATGACCTTTGCTCCCTAGGCTCGACAGGGGTCTGCTGCCCACACGAGGCTCTTCTCTTTCTTTGGGAGAGCCCAGAGGCTTTCCCCACTTGAGGGTTCTATCTGGGAAGCTGGATGATGCTGGTCTAAGCCAGTCTTGGGGCGCTACCTAGCGATGGGTGGATTTGGGCCCAGACAGGGTGGAGAGGGGGAGGGAGCTCAGCAACAGGGGGTGGGTAGCACTTAGGAAGCTCTTAGGGGTCGAGGTGAAGCTTGGGAGGGGATAAAGGAAGGGAAGGGATGGGATGGTGAGAATCCAGGACCTGAATTCCCAGCCTGGCCAACCCTTGCAGCTATGTCTGCTCTTGAGAAGAGCAGGTGCTCTTTAAGGCCAGCAGGGTTGGGGGAGCTGGGGTGACCCAAGGCTCTTTTCTGTTAGAGCCCTGGTCTCCCTACCTCCACCACCTCTCCCTGCTCAGTAGAACCCCTGGGTGCTGAATGGCAGGAGCCCCGGGGTGTCCCATAGGGGTATGGCTGGCTGGGTCACTAACCTCTGTGCTCTGCTCCCTCCCTCTACAGATCATGCGGATCAAACCTCACCAAAGCCAGCACATAGGAGAGATGAGCTTCCTCCAGCACAGCAGATGCGAGTGCAGGTGAGGGCTCCGAACTCACATAGCACACAGCTCTCGCGGGTGACACTTGTTAGCCCAAAAGCTGAGTCTGTTAACGCTTGTTAGCCCAGGTCCGCCTTGCAACTAACTGTGTGACCTTGGGCGTTTGACCTCAGTGTGTTGTGGTTGGTTCCTCACCTCTAGAAAATGGGCACAGCAATTGGGTGTAGACCCCCCTTCGCCCCCAATACAACATTATGGGGATCGACTTTGCTATTCTGCAAACAGATTAGGATAGCACTGCTAAATCGTAAACGTCGTGTTCAGTTATTCCTGTGTTGTCGGTGTCGTCAACTTAATATCTGTGTCTCTTTTCCCCCTTTCTCTACCCGTTGCAGACCAAAGAAAGATAGAACAAAGCCAGAAAAGTAAGTGAGCACATGTTGAGCACTCCTTTCCAGTCGTCTTTGTTTGGGGCTTTCAGCTTCCTCTCTTGGGTGCTTTCAGTGGGTTGGGGCATTATGTGGGAGGGATATCTGACAGCAGTGGGATGGAGCCAGCTTCAGCCTTCTGGCTCTAGGATGATGAAGAAATCCAACCTGGAGTCTGCTGTTTCTTCCCCTGAGGAAGAAGCTGCTCTCGGGGGCTCAGGTCCCTCCTGGCCAGAGCTTACTGATTCAGTGGATGGTGCCGGGGACACTTGTACCCACAGCAGAGCGAGGGAGAGGGGGTGGGTGCCAGAGGGCAGTTTCTGTGTATCAGAGGATGTGGCCTTGGCCTTGCTCGGCGGTGACTGTGGCCATGCAGGTTTCTTAGGTCCCAGGAGATTTCCTGGTGTGTATATGCCTTCCGTAGGCTTCCTGTTGATTGTTGTGGAAGGTCAGTTCAGGATCGGGGGGGATAGCTGACATGGCTGGGAGAATGGAGCGACTGAGAGAGAGTGCCCTCTTCCCTTTCCCCACACCTTTCTGTCCGCCCTGCCACTTGGGGGATGTGCCTCTCCCTAAGCCCCCAGGTTCTGGGACAACTGTATCTGCCGGAGTGATGGAGCCCTGCGTGGAGAGCTTTCTCCTCCCACGCTTCCAGTGCCTTCTCTCAAGCAGGACAGACCGGCCCCCTCCTCAGGTCCCTTCCTCCCATCTCTCTTTCCCTATGGTAGCCAGGCTGCCTTGTCTTATCTGGGACCTGTCACCCTCCTGGTTCCCTGGAGGGTGGCGGACTTGCAGCCTGTCTCTCTCAGCTGTTCTTTAGATGTCTGTTTTGCCCACAGGGAGAGTGGTAGGGCTCGCCTGAGCTCGGAGGAGAGTGTAGTGGCAGGCTTTGACAGGCTGAAGAGTCTCTGCTGAGTCCCCTGGCCCCCCTAATCACACCCCCAGGCTGTGCTGTTCCTCCTTCCCCCCTGGACCCACCATCAGTATTGGGCTCTGAGGACCCTCAGCCCCCGTCTCACATCCCAGATGACTGCTGGGCAGCTGGTGCCCGTGCCCTGCCCTGGCTTTTATGTCACCTCTCAAGTAACTGCTCCCTCTCACCAGGATATTATGAGGCAGGACCTCCAGAGGGACTCCTGTTCCCACACTTGGAAATGAAGGCAGCACAGTTCTGTCTTCGAAGCGCAGCCCACACTCCTAACCCTTTCCCCTTCAAGCTATCGCCTCCTGACCTTAATGGTCTAACTGTACTTCCTGGCTAAAGAGCTAGCTTGCCCTTATGGCTCTCCGCACCCTGCCTGGACCAGGAGCCAACATGAGCCTAGAAGCTGTGCTTTCCCCAGTCTCTGCTGCCCACTCAAAACCTGCCTGGGGCTGGGGTTGCCACCCTCTGGTGGGCAAAGTGAGGAGGAGGGTGTGTGCTGTCCCGCCCGCCCACCCACGATGAGGTCCTTCCTGGAGACTGCTCCTGGGAGTGGCTAGGGTGGCCTTGGGTCTCCTGCTCTTGCCTCTGTCTTCTTCATTGCTTCCCTCTTCTCTTCCCTCTTGTTCTCTTTCTGTCTGTTTCTGTTTTTATATTTTCCAGAAAATCAGTTCGAGGAAAGGGAAAGGGTCAAAAACGAAAGCGCAAGAAATCCCGGTTTAAGTCCTGGAGCGTGTACGTTGGTGCCGCTGCTGTCTAATTCCTTGGAGCCTTCCTGGCCTCCAGACAATCGCCTGCGGTTCCTCTAACCCCGCCCCCCACTCCCCACCCCTCAGCTCCCCTCTGGCTCTTGCCCTGCCCTCCTGCTGGCCTCAGTCTCTCTCTCTCACTCACTCCACTAATGGCACCAATGGGTAGACTTGGTGGTGGCAATGCTGGCCCAGGGTTGGGTTGGGGTGGGTGGAAGGTGAGTAGGTCTGGAGCAGTCGACTGAGGGAGGGGACTCTGGCTTGGCTGGGCACCGACTTTCTCTCACCCACTGGGCATTGGTGGCGGGGCCATTGTTGGCATGGGTGCTGGCCACTGGGGCCCTCTCACCCAACTGGTTTCCACTGCTCCGTGCTCCTGCACACGTCTGGAGGGTCAGGGTGGTGTGGAAGGCAGATGTGGAATGAGTTAAGGGGTGTGATGGTGGGAAGTGGAGTGTGGTGGGCTGAAGGTGGGGCCTAAATGGGCGAGGCACTGTGTGGCAGCCTCCTCCCATCTCTTGGAACTGCTTTGATACCCGGACTTGAGGCTCCAGGAGGGGAAGCCCTTTCTGCTCCAGTCCGACCGGAGATCACCCATGGAAGTGGCCTCTGGGGCTGTCTCCCTCTGGGTACAGCCTGTGGTGGGCTCCGGAGGCCTAGCCGGTGGACAGTGCCGCTGGACTGGCTTGCCTTCTGCTGGCCCTCTCTGTTGGTGGAGGGTCTGGGCAGGAGCCCTTTTTCAGGGAGAAGGTGCCCTGGTGGTCTCAGGTAAAGAGTCAAGGTGTGTCCTGGGCACAGCAGCAGTTGAGGCCCTGGGGCCCGAGATAGGCCCATGTCTTCATGGGGCACAGCACTGTCCTTAGGCAGCCTTCTCCCTACACTCCGCCCGCCTGTGCCCTCCTCTTCCTGTAGGCGGATGTCCTGCCAGCGCTGCGTCTTTCTGCCACTCTCTCTGTCTTCTGCTAGAGTGCTCGGATCTTTCCAGAATGTGGAAAGGGCCTAGGGGCCGATGAGCTGGGTGGGGGAAGCCGTTGCCGACCTGTTAGGGGGTGTTGCATGGGTTTTTTTTTCTCTCTCTCTCTCTGCTGACGCTCTAGCTTAGATGTCTTTCCTTTTGCCTTTTTGCAGTCACTGTGAGCCTTGCTCAGAGCGGAGAAAGCATTTGTTTGTCCAAGATCCGCAGACGTGTAAATGTTCCTGCAAAAACACAGACTCGCGTTGCAAGGCGAGGCAGCTTGAGTTAAACGAACGTACTTGCAGGTTGGTTTCCAGAGGGCGAGCAAGAGAGTCAGAGAGGGGCATCGCAGACACGGGAGAGAGAGAGAGAGACAGAGAGACAGAGAGGGCATGCTTGTGAGGGGCCAGCTGCTTGCTCAGCTTCTAGCTGCCTGCGTGCGTTACAGCTGCTGCCTTCCTGCTCCCGAGGCTGTGTGGGGCCTCGGGCTCCAGTCTGGCCTGGCAGGCCTGCTCTGAGAGGGCCCTGGTTGCCTGAGTGGGTAGGCTGCTGTGACTTACTGTGTTGGTGTGGACGCAAGCTGTGTGTTGTGTCCTGCAGTCCTGCTGCTTGTGGAGGCTGTTGGTGCTGATGTTGTTAAGTCTATCTTTGGAGCAAACGCTGAAACCTGAAAGCCCTTCTAGAAACGGAATGACGTCTAACAGTGTTCCCTGGCTGCACCTTTGTCGTCTTCCCCTTCCCCCCCGAGAGCCTGCACAACTAGGCCTCTCTCCACTCAGTGTATTTTTCCTGGGCTTGGAGCTTTGTCTCCTGTTGTCCGTGTCCCTTTCAGACTATGGCTTCTTGAAGAACAGGCTGGCTCCCCCAGACCGGGACTCTGTGAGGACAGTCTGTGTCCACCTCAGACTGGGCTTCCTGAAAGTGGGGCTCTGCTGTTGGTTTAGGTTGGGAAACTCTTTCTCTGTACATCTGAGGATAGTAGATAGCTTACCCTGCATTTGTCAGGTGATGATCCCGAACAGCCCACACATTTCAAAATGCTCTCAGTGTGGTTGCAGGAAAGTGCCTGGCATGACTCCGGGCCTGGTTCATAAACCACTGGGGTACCCAGGTGTCTTTACTCCTGTCCTTTGTCCGTGGGGACCAAGCTCCTGAGCGAATATTGTCTGTGACCACAATCAGTGGGGGAGGTCAGAAGTATGAGGGCTGTTGACTGGGTTGTTCCTACCAGTTCATAGCCTCATCCTGAGGATGGGCATCACCAGGGAGGAAAAGCTTTCAAGGGATAGCCCACACAGGACCAGCCCCCCACCCCTCACTCTGTAGAGCAAGGATTCTTTGGTGTGTGCCCCCTCCCCCGCCTGCGTCCTGTGTCTTGTGGGTGCTCAAAAGACACCATCGACCCGGCCTTGGTGGTTGGTGTGGGGTTGTTCCTGGGAAACAGTGAGGGCACACTGAGCGTGTTAGCGATACGCAGTAGGGACTCTTCCAAAGGGGCTCGGTTCCCCGGAGGGTCTTAAGGAAGATGAAGACCTTAGCATTGTAGAGTTTCTGGAGTGAGCTAGAAGCTAATAGAAGTCACCTGACTTCCAGAGACCCCACCCAGTCCACCACTGCCTGGGGCTGGGAAGTGTGGGTTCAAGACTGGATTAGGACCCATGTCCTTAGGCTGTCCTCAGGGCAACCAGCCGTGGGCAGGAGCGTGAGGAGAAGGTCCTTGGAGACGCACCCCAACCCCTGCTTCAATAGGAGGAACAAAGCCACTGAGTTGTCTGTCCTCAGACCAAGTTAGGCATCAAGAGGTAAAAGACAGGTGCCCTCCGCCCCCGTACCTCAGCCTGCAGCTGCCAGGCAGTTCCAGGCGGAAGCTAAGGCTGAGAGAGATGTGAGAGCAGAAATGTTCTTCTGCCTTCTAGCAGCCCCAGGACACTCTACTTGTTCTCCCTGGGGCAGAAACACATCCCCACGGCAGTCCTTTGTCGCTGGCTTAGCTCAAGGTATTTTTGCGTGCCCTGTCTACTCTTCTAAACTTACCCTTAGAGCAAGAACTGAAAATCCTTCTGCAGGGACCCTCTCCCAGCTAACTATATCTAACCCCGTCACCCATGTGTTGTGGAATGTCACATGGGGGCCGTCCTTTGGTAACTGCTCATTTGTTGCTTTGTGAGTATTTCCGTGTCTGTCTTGTCTCCCATTGGTCGCCATCTTTAGAAGGCAGGGATGCGTGTGTCTCTCTCTCTCTCTCTCTCCACTGGGACTCTATCTCACCTGCACCTTTGGGAACTCTGCCCTTGTGGCGTCAGCCTACAGGGACCCATGGGCTCCCAGGCCTAGGAAGGCTGCTTGCCTCATTGCCAGGCTTCCGTGGCCCTAACCCCCTGCCTGTCTTTGCCTTTTTTTTACTTCCTCAGATGTGACAAGCCAAGGCGGTGAGCCAGGCTGCAGGAAGGAGCCTCCCTCAGGGTTTCGGGAACCAGACCTCTCACCAGAAAGACCGACTAGCCATGTCACCACCACACCGTCATTGTCACCATCGACAGAACAGTCCTTCATCCAGAAAGCCTGACATGAAGGAAGAGGAGACTCTTCAAGGAGCACTTTGGGTCCGGAGGGCGAGACTCCGGGCGGAAGCATTCCCGGGCGGGTGACCAAGCATGGTCCCTCGTGGAACTGGATTCGTCATTTTCTTTTACTTGCTGCTAAATCACCAAGCCCGGAAGATTAGGGAGTTTTATTTCTGGGATTCCTGTAGACACACCCACCCACATGCACACACACACACATATATATATATTATATATATAAATAAATATATATGTTTTATATATAAAATATATATATATTCTTTTTTTTAAATTAACTTTGCTAATGTTATTGGTGTCTTCACTGGATGTGTTTGACTGCTGTGGACTTGAGTTGGGAGGAGAATGTCCCTGCTCGGATCCTGACAGGGGAGAGACAATGGGATGAAAGACCCCCAGTGTGGTCTTTCGTCCTTCTTAGAGAGGCCGAAGTCCTTTTGCCTGCCAGGGAACATGCAAGGCCAGGGCACGGGGGCACATTGGCTCACTTCCAGAAACACGACAAACCCATCCCTGGCCCTGAGTCAAGAGGACAGAAAGACGGGTGACAGAGGAAGAGACAAAGATGCTGGTTTCAACCAGGAGGCTGGGGAGCCTCAGGACATGGCATGCGCTGTGGATCCCCACTACGTGCTGCAAGCATACCCTGCCCTCTGGGCACTGCCTGGAAGAATCAGGAACTCGGCCAGCCTTCGGCTCTCTCTTCCTGCTTCTGAGATGCCCAGGAGGCCTCCTACAGGTGTCCTGGTGAAGAGAAGACATGTTGGTGGAGGAAGAGGCCTGGTGATGGTTCCTCCTCCTGGAAACCCCTCCTCCCCACCCCACTTCCTGGGTACAGCTCGGGAGGACCTTGTGTGCTCTTACCGTTGAAACCACTAATTCTGTCCCCAGGAGACTTGGCTGTGTGTGTGTGAGTGGCTAACCCTCCCCCATCCTACCCTTTCCCGAGGCACAGAGCGATGGGGCAGGACCCGCAAGCCCCGCACGGAGGCAGAGAAAAGAGAAAGTGTTTTATATACGGTACTTATTTAATAGCCCTTTTTAATTAGAAATTAAAACAGTTAATTTAATTAAAGAGTAGGGTTTTTTCAGTATTCTTGGTTAATATTTAATTTCAACTATTTATGAGATGTATCTCTCGCTCTCTCTTATTTGTACTGTTTTGTGTGTTTGTGTGTGTGTGTGTGTGTATGAAATCTGTGTTTCCAATCTCTCCCAGATCGGTGACAGTCACTAGCTTGTCCTGAGAAGATATTTAATTTTGCTAACACTCAGCTCTGCCCTTCCCTTGTCCCCACCACACATTCCTTTGAAATAAGGTTTCAATATACATTTACATACTATATATATATATATTTGGCAATTTGTGTTTGTATATAAATATATATATATATGTTTATGTATATATGTGATTCTGATAAAAATAGACATTGCTATTCTGTTTTTTATATGTAAAAACAAAACAAGAAAAAATAGAGAATTCTACATACTAAATCTCTCTCCTTTTTTAATTTTAATATTTGTTATCATTTATTTATTGGTGCTACTGTTTATCCGTAATAATTGTGGGGGAAAAAGATATTAACATCGCGTCTTTGTCTCTAGTGCAGTTTTCCGAGATATTCCGTAGTACATATTTATTTTTAAACAGCAACAAAGAAATACAGATATATCTTAAAAGAAAAAAAAAGCATTTTGTATTAAAGAATTGAATTCTGATCTCAAAGCTCTCTTTGGTCTCTCCTCTGTTGGGTTCTCCTGTCCCACTTTCCCTCTTGCTTTGGGGTCCATGGTATTTGAGGTCTGAGAAAGTGGTCCCCAGGTGTGTAGGATACGGGGTGATCCATCCATTCCTGGCTCAGTATGACGAGTGGGTGCTCTGGGGATGGGGAGAAGGGAGGGGCTCCTTGGCCAAGGCACCTCTGGGGGTGGGGGGCTGTGAACCCAGCGTGCAATTCTGTGTGCTAAGGTGGAAGAGTCCGATGGAATCATTGCTCTAAGTGGGACTCACTGTTTTCCCCTGTGCAAGCCTTTCTGTCCTGTATTTGTGCCAGGCAAGGTGGACCCTGCTTTGATCTTTGGCACAGTGAGCACTGGGCCCAGATCTGCTTCTGGAATTGTACTCCCTCTAATTACAAACAGGGCTGGGTAAACACTGGGCTGGCTGTTACCGTACATCCCAGGGTACTCTGACGCATAGGCTGTGCCGCCAAAAAAGAGCCGTGGAGGGCGACAAAGATTTAGTCCCACAAGAAGGAAAATGTGTGGACCTTGCCAGGGGCTTGTAGCTTGGGCTTGGGAGATCATGGTACAGAAGATTTCTCATGACATGGTCTGCAGACAGAATCTTGAAGGTTGGTTGAAAGGCACGTTGGAGGCGGGAGTTGGGTGGGCATTGAACCCTAGACAGAAGGGTTGAGCAAAGGCCGGGAGGTGGTACTCCGGTAGGTACTCCGCTAGGTACTCCGGTAGGGAGCCGGGGTTGGGGCACAACAGGCCTGTATCAATAAGAGCAGTAGAGGATGCAAATGGGCATCTTGATGCCAGATATTTTTACCAAGGTGCCTGGCGACAGTGGGGGGGAGATGCCCGAGCTTGGTGGGGTGACGCAGGAGAGCAGCAGTGTGGTGATGGCACGCACGTACTTGGGAAGGACTGGAGGCAAGGTCCTGCCTTCTGGAAGCTTCGGCTCGGTGCCCATTGTTTCCCAATCGCTCACCCCGCAGGGGTTGGTGTCTGCAGAAGGCCCAGTGAGGTAGGTGCTCCTGTCAGCCATCCGCCTGGCACTTGGTCTCTCAGATTCTTCACTGGCCACCCTTTGGCTGGTGCTCAAGTGGCAGCCGGAGTCAGCCTGGTAGAGAAGGAGTCAAGCATTATCGCTTCTTGGCTCAAATCCCCGTAGAGAGACTCCATTTTACTTATAATAAAAGGGTCCTGTACCGTCCAGCTGCCCTTGCCTTTCAGTGGCCCATTGGATTCTCACTCATCTTGGGCCTTTGGCTTCCACCATACTGTTCCTCAAATTCTTTCCTCGGGGCCTTTGCACAGGCTGTCCTGCTGCCTGGCACACCCCATCCCTTGAAGTCCTGTTTCCTTTTCAGTGAGGCATCTCTCGACCATGGCACTTAAGACCAAGCCGACTCTGCCTTTGCCCTCCTCCACTTTCTCTACTGTGTGCAGTGTATGTGTGTGTACATGTGTGCACATGTATGGGGGAGGTCAGAGGCTAATGTTGGGTGCTTTCCTCAATAGCTCTCCACCTTTTTTTTTGAGAATGGGTCTCTCACTGAACCCGGAGCTCACTGGTTTGGCTAGACTGGCTGGCCAGCAAGCCCCAGGGGTTTACCTGTGCCCATCTTCCCAGCACTGGAATTACAGCTACATGTCTCTACATGCCTCTGTGCCTGGCTTTTTATGTTCTGGGGACCTAAGCTTGAACTTATGTGGCAAGCATTTTATTTATTGAGCATATCTTTCCTCTTTCTCTTTCTCCTTTTTGAGAAAAGGTCTCACTATGTAGCTCCTGGCTGTTCTGGAACTCACTTTGTAGACCTGGCTGGCCTCAAACTCCCAGAGATCTGCCTGCCTCTGCCTCCCGAGTGCTGGGATTAAGGGCATGCACTGCCGAGCCCAGATCCCAACCTCCTTTCCAGGACTCCTTTTTCTGCTTGCTTCTTGCTTAGCCAACAACAGTGTCAGCCGATAGAAACAGCACCTGGGCCACACATAACTGACTTGTTGATTTGATCTGGTGCTGGGAAATCAAACCCAGAGCTTCATGAGTGCTAGGAATAAGCTACATTCCCATGTTTTAGAAGCCAGATTTAAAAAGTAAACCTGTAAAGTTCATACTCGTATTATTTATCTTATGTGAAAATATCATATAATATCAAATAATGTGAAATGTCATCTAAACATTTAGTCAAAACAAATTATTAGTGAGTATTTTAGGATGTTTTTTGTTTTGTTTTGTTTTGTTTTGTTTTTGAGGCAAAGTCTCACTGTGTAGCTGTAGTCAGGCTGGAACTCAGAATGTAGACCAGGCTAGATTTGAACTCACGGAGATCTGCCTTCCTGCCTCTGCCTCCTGAGTGGTGGGATTAAAGGCCTATGATACCACACTTGGCCCTAGTATGTATTTTTGTTTTATTTTATTTATTTTTAATTAATTGTTATTATTATTATTTTTGCAAGACAAGGTCCCCTCATGTTGCTTTGGCTGTCCTGGAACTCACTATGTAGACCAGGCTGGGCTTGAACAGATGGCTCCATCTGCCTCTGCCTCCCAAGTGCTGGGAGTAAAGGCGTGGGCCACCAAGCCTGGTTGCCCCGGTATGTATTTTGTACTTAATATTAAAATTTATAATGACCACATCTCAAGAGTCTGATATACATACACACTTGGGTTGAGGCTACCATTTTGGACTGTGTAGTTTAAAATTTATTCCTCTCCTCACCTGCCTCTTCACACACACACACACACACACACACACACACACACACACACACACACGCACACACTTTGAATGTGGGGCCTGGAGATGAACAACTTCATCCCAAGAGTGTGGCAGTGGGGATGTCTGTAGAGATGCCAGGAGAGGTGGGTGGATCTGGCTGGCTGGGTAGGGGTCTGGCCAGGGTAGTATGTGCTGGGCGCGGAGGCCCCTTTCCTGACGCCAGCTATTGTCTCCCAGTGATGGAGCTTGTTAACATTGCTTAGCGGAGCGAAGACTGGAGGCCCAGAGAAGGTAAATAATTTGCTTGGGTTTTTACATGGCCAGTAAACAGCCTAGTGAGAATTCAAGCCAGCTTTCTTGACTCCAATTCTAGTGCTCTTCCCGCCCCACCACAGCTGCCCCGGGCTAGGGCAGGACACCAACAAATAAAAGCGAAATCGTCTAGACTGAATACAAACAGGCAGAAGGAAAGTGGGACACGGGGAGGATGTAGCGGTGGCCAAACCCAGGGCCGAAATCCAACTTCCCTATGCATGGTAAGGCTAGGCAAGCAACGTCTCCAGGGGCTAGGGCTCGTCAGTTGAAGATCGGAAACCTAAGCACGCAAGAGGTTGCAACACACGGCCTTGGACAAGAGGAACAGTCTTGAAATAGACCATGAAGAAAACGAGGAGAAAATAAAAATGCTGTCTCCCAATCGTATGGGTTCCACAGAAGACCTGATCAAGACTAAGACCTACCCTACCCTAAACTCTGTCTCTGTGCTCTCTTTTAGTCTAAAAGAGCTCCATCCAGCCACATCCCACAAAACCTTTAGGCTCTAAGGTCTAGGCCAGTGGTTCTCAACCTTCCCGACGCTGTGACCCTTTAACACACTTCCTCATGTTGTGGTGACCCCCAACCATAGAATTATTTTGTCGCTACTTCATAACTGTTCTTTTGCTGCTGTTATGAATCATAACATAAATATCTGTTATGCCAGATGTCTGGTACCAGACCCCAAGGGGGTCTTGACCCACAGGTTGAGAACCACTGGTTTAGAGTCTACCCTTCTCCAGGGAGCACTTCCCCCCCCCACCTCCTGCAAGGTGGGCAGTTGTAGTTGGTCCTTGCACAACCAGGTGATCCTGGGCACCTGTTAGGACTATCACAGTGACATGTCAAGAATTCTTCCTTTCCTTCATGCTGTATCTCCCAACACCAGTCAGTCAACCCTGCCCTTGCAGCCTGCATTGGCTTTTGGGCCTTGCTTTGATAAAGAATATTAACATCAAAAGAAAGATTTCAGCACTTCCAGGACTCAGTTTCAGCAGGCATTGCGTACCATCTGGTTTTACTCTCTTGCGAGGCAGGTACCTTGTGATAAAGGAGATCAACGACCCTGCCAGGAGAGGGGGGAATCCAACTGCTCCTACTACCCCAAGCCCAGGCCTCAGACATGCAAGTGAGGTCACTGTGTTTCTTTAGTCCTTGGGAACCATTCTAGTAAAGCTACCCTCTGCCCAAAAATACAGTGGTGGGCTAAGTATGTGACTTCAGATAGCACAAAGTGTTGCCCACATTTCTAGAATGAGAAGGGTAACAGTTATAGTGATGTCTTTCCGAAAGAACATGGGTCTCACCCACAGACCAAGAATGAGAACAGCCAGGGAGAACAGAACAAGCGAGCTGCAGGAAAAGGTCGTGGACTCTCTCCTACCCATGTTCCAACATTGACCGAACACCAGCCATGTGTACTGTGCCTTGGTAAGCAACAATCGCTCATGCGCTACAGTGGCTTTGGCCTATGCTGGCCTAGCGAGGAAGGCTGGGTGAGGTAACCCTTGGAAGGCACCGCCAGGCTGGCTTCAGTTGCTGGGAGATGGCTCAGCTGCATCCACAGGGCATTATCTGTCAGGATGGGGATTAGGAGCGGCCAGGAGAGGAAACAGTAAATATTTATAATCTGCCTGGACATGGGAAATGCAAGACAAAGAGAGCTTGAGGGAGAATCAACAGTGGAAGTGACAGAAGTGATTCTGAAGGGAAAGAATTAGGACTGAGGGGCCCATCAGGCAAGAGCATTTTTGGGAGCAAGGCTGGGCCTCAGTCTCCCTCCCAAGCATGGAGAAGCTGGATCTGAAGATCTTTCTTTCTTTCTTTCTTTCTTTCTTTCTTTCTTTCTTTCTTTCTTTCTTTCTTTCTTTCTTTCTTTCTTTCTTTCTTCCTTCCTTCCTTCCTTCCTTCCTTTCTTTCTCTTTTTCTTTCTTTCTCTCTTTCTTTCTCTTTCTTTTTCTAATTTAGAAATATTATTTGTTCTCTCATATATTACACCTCGACTGTAGTTTTCTCCTCCTTCCTTTCCTCCCAGCCCCTCCATCCCACCTCCCCTCTTCCCCAGATACTCTTTTCCTCCCTTCAGAAAAGAGCAGGTCTCCCAGGGGGTCTCAACCAAACATGGCATAGCAAGTTACAAGAAGACTAGACAGAAGCCCTCATATCAGGGCTGGACGAGGCAACCCAGTAGGAGGAAAAGAGTCCCAAGCTCAGGCAGAAGAGTCAAAACACCCCCACTCCCACTGTTAGGAGTCCTACAAGAACTCCAAGCCACACAACCATAACACGAGCGCGGAGGACCTAGCTCAGACCCTTACAGGATCCCTGGTTGTCGCTTCAGATCTGAAGATTTTTCAAAGGCTTTGGAGAGTTGGTCTGTTTGTGAGGGGAGGTTCCCTGACTGAAGTGGGGCAAACTCCTTGTCTCCAGGATGCTCCCTGGTCTCACAGAACTGCTTGTCTGAGAGAGGAGAACTGGCTTCCACCAGATACTTCTTTGACCATTAAGATGAAAACCAAAGGTTTGGGGATGTCGGTCAATGCTTAGCCCATTACATTAGCTTCTACGAGGCCCCAGATTTGATCCCCAGGACTGAAAAAAAAAAGGAATAAACAAAATGATACAAATTATATGGGGAAGGCAGAGCAGGTTATATGGGAGTTCAAGGCCAGCCTGGTCTACATAGAGAGTTCCAGGACAGCCAGGGCTTCTTAGAGAGCCCCTGTCTCAATATGAACAAAGAAAGAAAAGAAAAAGAGAAGAGATACAAATTGGTTTGGGGAAGGCACCACCTGGCCTCCCTGAGAATCTCTGCAGGTTCCAGCGCCAGGCGTGCCCTTCTAAAGCCTTCATTCACTCTATCCTTCCTTCTCTCACACATCCACAGTCCCCATGGGGTGCTCTCTGCATTTGTCATGAGCCATACATGGCTCTGATATTTCTCCACACTTCCCCTGAAGGCTCTGCATCTGGCTTCCAAGCAGGGCAGACGCCAGCCCGTGCCCATTTCCTGGGCACGTTCCTTCTAAGGCCTAAGGAACCCCACTCATCATTTCCCCAGGCTTCCTTTAGGCCAGACCCCTGCTTCCCACCTCACCTGTAGCTGGTCAAACTCTCCTGGCCCTGGGTGTCCCCCAAGTGATGGCCTGAGAAGGCCAGCCCATGGGGACCTTCCCTCAGATGCCCTGCTTAGTGCTGCCCAGAGTCTAATTCAGGTCACTGTAGGTCCCACTGAAACTCTTGATTCAGGCTGGAGTCTTGAATGTGCCACTGAATAATTTATTTCCTTGAGCCTTGGTTTCAGGGAATAAATCTAGAAAGTGGACACAATAACACTTAGGCAGTGGAGCCTGAGGGGATGAAGTGGTGGGCACGTGACTGCTGCGGACACTGTCATTACACTATCCTGGTTCCCATGACAATGCTTTTCTTCTGCTCTGAGTACCACTTTGTTACATTTGGGTTGTTTGTTTTTCTCACTTGCTTCCCCAGTCGTAATACTCTCACCGGGCTTGACAGCCATCTTTGCAAGTACGAGAGGGAGCCGAGTCAAGGTGGGGAGCCCAGAATGACAGGAGAGGGAGGGCTGCGTGGATGTGGAGGAAGGGATGGAGTAGGTCCTGCTAACAGGGATGCGGGGCCTAAGCTGGGCTGGTGTGGGTGTGTGTGGAATTATTGAACAAACATAAGAGGCCCATGACACACGCTGGTCTCCTCCCGTCCCAACAGACACTCCATGGGTGTCCACCCTTACGTGTACTGCTAGGCCTGGGAAGCCTCCTTTGTGGCCTAGGTTTACAGCCCTCCCAGGGGTGGACAGTGGAGGCCTGTGGGGTGACTGTTCTGAAGCTTCTCCTATATCTTTCAGGCGCTGGAGGCTAGGACACAGATATGGGGGGGCCCTCAAGATCTGGGCTGGGGAGAAGGCTTTTGCTGGACTTTGGTGGCAGTTATCTCCTAGGAGGGAGCAGGAACATTCTTCTGAGGGAGACGTGAAGTGCATACTCTCCTTCCTCCCTCTCTCCTGGGTTTCCTTTCCTGTCTGTTGGCTGCCCCCATGCCAGGCCTGCTGAGCCCCTGAGGTTGGGCCTGAGGGGAAGGCTTGCCTCCCTCCTACCACAAGACTTCTGGTCATGGATCTTCCACATGAGCACATCCGCAGGAGCTCTCAAGCACACAAGTGTGACAGGGGTCACTGTTCCTAGTCACGGGGTGGCAGCCTGGTTGGGTAAGGACTCCCAGGGGCAGGATGAGGCCCAGCTGGGAGCCAGCTTCTTGGATGAGCCCCCGTGGGGTTGGGGGTGGAGGTGGGGGACTGACCTGGCTGAGGTCCCATGACCCCATTCTGCCTCCTGGGAGTTGCTGACTGCTTGGTAATAAACACCTCATGGCTATTAATAACTCTCTATCTGAAGGGACTGATTGATAACATGGGAGCACTCTGGCCCTGCTCATCTGATTGCTCAAGTTCAAATCCTGGCTGCTATTTCTGGATCCTGAGGTCCCAGATCCCCAACCACAGCCCCAACTTTGTCTTAAGGCAAACATGCCTTTCTGAATCTGCCCTCATCTGTAAAATGGACACCTATTTCTTAGTGTTTTGTGGGCCCAGGACAACATGCTCTTCCTAACACTAGACATAGACCACCTGTTCCCATTCCAGTGATGAAAGCTGCTGCCTAGACAAACATGGCTAGACCCAAGAGGGTGCTTGACATCTGAATAGAGAGTGAGGTAAAGAGAGAATTTGAAAGCCCTCAGTGGTGGCACAGGCCTTTGGTCTCAACACTCAGGAAGCAGAGGCAGGTGGAGCTCTATGAGGTCAAGGCCAGCCTGGTCTACAAAGGGAGATCCAGGACAGTCAAGGCGACACAGAGAAACTCTGTCTTGAAAAATAAAAAGCAAAATGAGAGAGAGAGAGAGGTTTGAAGCTGGACACAGAATTGTTCTGTCTGACCTTGGGAAGTCGGTAGACCTCGCTGGGTCTCATTGTGTCACTCTGTGTAATCAACATGACACTAGCTATCTTCTAAATGTCGGCGTGGATAAATTAGACACAAACATAGGTTCAGGGCCAGGAATGGTGGTGCTTGTCTGTAATGTCAGCCACTCAGGAGGCTGAGGCAAGAGAGTTTCAGCCCAATCTGGGTTTACGTAAAGCATTGGAGGCTAGCCTGGGCTAAATAGCAAGACGCTGTCTCAAAAAAAACAACTCTCCACACCCACACCCACCCCACCCTACAGAAAACCAAACCAAACCAAAGCCCCAAATAGAAAGAAAACAAAATGAAGGCAGGCTTAACAGTATTGGTTGTATAGCTCAGTGGTAGAGCGCTTATCTGGTATGTGTGAAGTCCTGGGCTCTATCCTTGGCACCACAAGAAAGAGGGGTCTCAGTAAATACAGCATCTGTTGAATAGGTGGATGGATAGATAAATGGATGGATAACAAATGAGGGATTGAATACATGAACCTTGGCTGGCTCCTTTAGTCCAGGTCTGCAGAGCAGGGCTGGTTATGCTGTGTCAGCCGTACCCTTGCTCCCGAGGTAGCGGTGCAGCTTTGACTTCGCTCCCTGGAGGCTGAAAGGCCTCAACAGTCTAGATGCTTCGTTCCCTTGCCGGGGAAGAAACGACACAAGGCATAATGGGAGTCATTTTTCTCTTTCCTCTCGGTAAGGAGAGGCCATCGGGGCCTGGGACAGGGAACCCTGCTCTGCAATTGACTCTCTTCCAGGACATGGCTCTCTGCTGTACCCTGAGCCTGGCTTTCTACAGTGCAGCCCTTCTTGGACTGGGGAAGGGGTTTCCTCCTGGCTGTAGCCACCCTGGTCATACCCTAAGCATAGCCTCTTACAGCAGCCACATTAAAACCCAAATTGAAGGGTGCAGGAAGAACAGGGAGAGTCATGGGGAGAGGGGAAGATCAGTTTCAAACTGCAAGCTCTCCAGACCCATGACGGTGGAGATTCCACCACGGGGTCCCAGATGGCAGTGGAATGTTGGCCCTTGGCAGTTGCCCTACAGGAAAATCCCAAGAAGACTGGCCCATCTTGAATGGCCTTGACTGGGAAGCGGCAAAAGCGGCCATTTGCATCCTTAGCCTCACTTATCTGTTCAAAAGCCCCCTGCTGGTGTTATCCATCAGAGAGGCCTTGTTTCCTCCCATTGTAGAGTAGATGGGATGGCTGCTTGACCAGGAAGCATCTAGGATCTCACTATTAATCCTTGGTGGCTGGGACCTGTGGGTTAGTCCCGGAGACCTAAATTCTGGCCCCACCACACCCTGGATCAACATTGAGTAGCTAGAAAGTTCTTCCTCCTACGTGACCTGAGTTCCTTGTACTGTCTCTTGGTTCTACCTGGGCCTCAACGCTCGGTAAGCAGCTGACCCTTCTGGGTCTGAAGAGGGAAGATCCTGGAGGTAGCTTGCCAGATACAGCAAATAAAAACAACGGGTGCCCAGTAAACGTTCATTGTTTGTCTGAAATTCAAGCTCAACTGTGCATCCTGTACTTTGTCTAGCTCCTGGCTCCTGGTGGGAGTGCCTGGGCCTTCTTCTGAGGTAAATTTCTCTGACATTTTGATGCCCTTCAGGTAACCCCTGTTCTGGGTATGGCTTCGATTTCTGCCTGCAGTACAGATCTGAGACCAAGTTGAAACTCAGAGGGCAGTGGCAGGGCCTCTTTAGACTGTGAGCCTTCTTAGACAGAGTCTGTTACCCCTTAGACTAGTGACCCCTTACCTTCTTGGTGTGCGGAGCTTTAGGGAACCCACAGACCAGTGTGCTCCCAACTGGGAAGTATTCTTGAGAAGCTCGTAGGCTCTGGAGACTTCAGGTGAACTACTTCCCTGGAAACCATGCTTCCTGAGCTCTGGCAGAGCCTCCGTCAGCCACCAGCCCTGGGATCTCTGAGAACCCTTATCTGTTCTCTGGGCCACAGTGTCTCTGTTAAATAAAGGCAATATGTCTAGCCCGCTGATCTTGGGGGGGGGGCAATTTCCAAATCATAAACAGTGATCTCTTTGGTGGGTCAGGAAGTTAAGTCAGAAGTTTGTAACCACCACGGGCCCCTCCATCCTGCCTTCGTTTTGTGAGACAGTAGCTTGCTATGTAGCCTAGGCTGCCCTCAAACTCTAGATCCCCCTGCCTCAGCTTTTTGAATGTGGAGATTATAGGCAGGCACCTGATACACTTTTTCCTTAGCCCTGGCTGTCTAATAACTCTCTCTGTAGAACAGGCTGGCCTTGAACTCAGAGAACTGCCTGTTTCTGGCTTCCTAGTCCTAGGATTCAAGGCATGAGCCACTACTCTTGGTTTGTGGTATACCTTTTCTTAAAGGTGAAAGCAAGCTGGGCAGAAGATTCTCTGAGAACCTTGAAATAGTAAGGCTTAGAATTGTTTCTCGAAACCACTGTGGCAGGAGTGTGGACCTGGGTCACATATGGAATGTGTTCTTCACACGGGGTACAGTCAGGTAAAAATCTGGAAGGCACTCTCTTGGGGTCAGGGGTAGCTGAGGTGGGCCTCAGAGTTCTTGTTAACGACCCAGATCCCTGGGTACCGTTCTCTCTGGAGCCTTTCTCTGCCTTTCTAAGATGAGACCATTCTGCTTTGCTCTGTGGGGTCTGTGCCCTCACTCTTCTTGGGTTGGACTTTCATGGGGGAGGGCCTCCAGGGGACAGTCTGCGCTGCTGCAACAGGAGGAGAAGGTTCTAGGCTCCAGGAGCCTGCCTGGCTGCGCCAGTCTGGCTTTACCAGTAATCACACTGGATTGGGAAACCAACACTGAGGCCAAGTGGAGAAATACTCCCTCCCTAGCTTTCCCAACTGCCCTCCACCCTGGGAGGACCAGCGAGCCTTAACCCCTTCCTGAGAAGAGGAGGGGCACAGCCATAAAGCTCCTTCTAAACCTCTGACACCTAAGGCCTCTCTGCCTGTCTTTCTTCTTGGGGAGGGGGGTGTCATCAGGTGTGACCCGCATCGCCTCAGAAGATCTGAAGATGAAAGAGAATCACAATGACAAGGAGCTGGTCAGGACAGCGCCTCAGATAAAGGCAGCTCTGCCTCCCTCCCTGTGGGGCTGTGCGGGGGATGGGGTAGAGCCTGGCTTAGGGAGGACACAGCCTGTCTTCAGAGATTCCTAGTCTGAGGGAGACATAGCTCCATCTTTAGGGAGCCTACATCAAATGATCAAGAAGCCCAGTGGTAGCCACGGAAATTCATCTTCTTGGTCCTTCCCCAAAGGCGGTTGCTCTGGTGGGGCCCTGACGTGGTGGAGCGTCTTCCTGGGCCCTGATCCCTTTACCCTATGCTGCCTGACTGCAGTTAGAGGTGCGGCATGATCCTAGCCTGACTACAGTATGGTGAGGGCAGTGGAAGAGGCAGGGGTGAGGGGGGCGGGGGAGCATGCTCCCAGGCTCCCGACTGTTTTTAGAGGAGTGGTGGTGTCTGGGGGTCGGAGGACATAGGTTCCCATCTTTCCTTCTCCACTTCCATGCTGCTATTACGCTCCTGGGTTTATTGTCCCTGACAGATTACAGGTGTGTAAACACCTTATTAAAATCCCTGCTTAGGGGCGGAGAGAAGGCTTAGTGGGTAAAGGCACTAGCTGCCACTAAGCCTGATGACCTGAGGTGATCCCCACAATCCACATAGAAGCAGAGAAACTGCATAAACGTGGGTGTGCATCTGTGTATGTGTGTGCGTATGCACACACACACATACATTACAGAGTAGGTAAATACTTGTAATTTAATTTTTAAAAAACCATCTCAGTTTAGATTGGGAGCTAGAAATGATCTTAGCAACTTCAGTCACAGGAAATGGAGGCCTAGCGAAGGAGTGTATGTATCTTGTGTGTGTGCGTGTTTGTGTGTGTGTGTGTTCACATGTGGGAAAGGGCTTGTGAAGACTTGGGCTGTAGGATCCCCTAGCACAAAGGTGGTGTGTTTGGCAGGTGCCACAGGGTATGTGGTGGTGGGTTGTGGGTGGGTACATCTGTGCTAGGTCCCTGGATGGGACGTTGTGTGTTCACATGAGTATCGCCTTGACAGATCTGCTATTCCCGTGTTGAACTGTGGGGAAGGGAAAGCCAGGCTTGTACCAGGGACATCAGATTAGTCTTACCCCATTCAGGGCTGAGTCCACTTGGCCCATCCCTCTTGAACCGAGGGTAGAGGGTAATGAGTCACAGATGACTCAGGTGCTGGAGGCCACAGCCACGCGTGGCACGTGACAGCTGAAGGCAGCCAGATCTGTTCCCGGACAGACAGGTGACCCAGGAAGCTGACTTGGAGCCTTTGTTCCTAGAGAACAGGAGGAATTATTTGCAGGCTGGAGTGAGGTGACAAAGAGCAGGAGGGCTTGTCTGTCTGCTGGAGCTCGGATGTACGGCCTAGCTAGGTCATTCCTGCTGAGAGTGGGAAAACGTTCTTCTGACACTTAGGGCTAGGGTCACCATCACGGAAGAGAATTTCCTAGGGCCTCTGGAAGTCAGTATCCTACAATAAACTGCATGTGTGTTGCCCTGTCACATGGCTTCAGGCATGAACTGCAAAGCCTCTCTCTACTGATCGAGTCTAAGGCCTGACCTGGAAGAAGCAGCATCTTGCATATGGTCAACATCCTGGTTTCAATCTCCTGTGTGTCCTGGATGACATCATTTTCTGTTGGGGACCTCAACACCTCAGGGTTCCCTTTCAGCTTCTCTTATGTGGGCTTGAAGGCTGGGCCCAGAGCCTCCATGGTGTCATTTGCCTCCACTGCATGAGCGGAAGTATCAGGATGGTGCTGGGGAGGGCAGCAAGTGCTGGCCCCGCAGGGGTGTGGCCCAGGGTCCCGTCCACCTGCAGCCCATGATGATTACAGGGTGAGACACTAGGACCAGACACTGTAATCTGCTGTTCTCCTCCTTCCAGGCCCGTTGTGACTTCTTTCTGTCCAGCTCACTTTTTTTTTTTTCCTGAGGTTGCTAGGAGAGCAGGGCCGCCCCACTCTGTGGGGTGAAGCTGAAGGCAAAAGGAGAGTTGGGACAAGCAGGAGTATTTGGATGGAGAGGGGCTGAGGGAAGGAAGGGGGTGGGAGGTAGGGTCAGGCCTCAGAAGGCTCTGCCTTACCTGGCAGGCCGAGAAGAGAGAAGCGTGTCCCGACCCTGCGCTCCCAGCCCAGCCCACCCCCAGGCCTCACTGACCTCCTTGGCAGGAATAGCCATCTCCCGTTCCTCTCACTTTCTGCTTGTCACTTCCTGTCATGAGGAATGGTCAGCTTACGTTGGGTCACCTTATGTCTCAAATCCCGGCAATGCCTCTTGGTTCTCCTGAGAGTAAAAGCTAAGTCCTTGTAGTGATGACCTCAAGGCCCCCACACGATCCCTTCCAAGAGCAGCAAGTACATTCTGCAGACACAGCTACCATGCTCCTGCCCCAGGACCTTTGTGCAATCTTTCCCTTGGCCTGGGATGTTCTATGTGTAAATATCTGCAGTACTATTTCCTCATCTTCACGTTTTTGCTCACACATCACCTTATAGTGACGCCGACCCTGGGTACATTCTCTCTGTGTGTGCATGCATGCATGTGTGCAAGTCATAGCATGCATGTATCAGATACATTTAAATTCCACAGCAGGCACTCAGTTTGTCCCGAGTGTAAATGGCCACTGTGCTGATGGCCTTTCTTTTGGACCTGAAGAGGACAGACCTGCAATCTTGGTGACTCAGGAGGCTGAAGCAGGATTGTAAATTCAAGGTCTGCCTGGTTTATATGCTGAGTTCAATGCCAGCTTTAGCCACTTAGTGACAGTCTGTCTAAAAGAGGACTTTAGCAGCTAGTGGTCAGCTCCCACCTAGCATGCACAAGGCCCTGTCTGTTTCCAGTACTAAAGTGTAGGGTGGGGTGGAGAAGGACCAGATGAAGGGCCTGGCTGGAAGGGCTGGAGGAAGGACATGTCAAGAAGACTAGGACTGGAGGTTCCTCTATGGTGTCCTCATTTGCTTTCTGTTGTTTTAACAAACCTTGTGATCAAAAGTGACTTAGGGGAGGGAAGGGCTTATTTCATCTTACGCTTCCAGGTCACAGTCTATCGTCACTGAGCAAGGTCAGGGTGGGGACTATGAGGGAAGCTGCTCGGCATGCTGGCTCTCTGGCTTATTCGTTCTTGTGAGCTCTGGACCGATTGGTGAGGGATGACACCGCCCACCGGGGGCTGTGTTCTCAAGGTGATGCTCCCCAGACACACCCTCAGGCCAACCTGGTCTAGGCAATTCCTCAATGAGCTTCCCTCTTCCTGGGTGACGGGAGGTTGTGTCGATGATAAAAACTAACCTCATAGGTTGCACCCTCACAGGAGGTGAGGCTGGGAGGAGAGGCAGGCTTTGCCCAGTAGGGCCCCTCTGTGGCTGCTGGCAGACAGGTCTGTGTTATCCGTACTTGGAGGTACCCAGCAGAAGCTCACCTGCAGGGCCCAATGACTATGCAGAATGTAGCGCTGGGAAGCAGTTTTGTTCACGACCCCAGCTGGGGCTTTTCTTCCAAGAAAAAAGAAAAAAAAACAACCTCTTTCTTGAGTTGAAAAATAAATGAATAAAAGGGGTTGGGGATTTAGCTCAGTGGTAGAGTGCTTGGCTAGCAAGCATAAGGCCCTGGGTTTGATCCTCAGCTCAAAAAAGAAAAAGAAAACACACACCAAAATCCACTGTTGGGAAGCCACGCAGGTGGGAGCCTAAGGGGATATGGGAACAGGTGCCTCCGGGATCCCATCTCTGACTATGGATTTTTGTGCAAAGGAGAGACTCGACCAGCTGCACACGGGGCAAAACCCAACGGGAAAGCACTGTAGTCATCTCTTCAGTGGTGTGTATGTGCACACATATGTATGAGTGAAGGTCCACATGTGTGTACATGTATGTGGAGGTAAAGGTCAAGACTGGGTGTCTTCCATTGTCACTTTCCATATTACTGTTTCATCATTTTATTTTGATATTTATGTGCATGGGTGTTTCGACTGTATGCATGCCTGTGGGAAAGTTTGGGGTCTCCTGAAACTGGAGTTGTGGACAGTTGTAAGCTGCCATGTGGGTGCTTTCCCCTCAAGGGCAACTTGTCAGAGCTGATGTCCCTTGACCACCTGTGGCTCTCTGGCACCCATCAATGGCACCATCATCTGCATGGTAGTAGAGGATGCAGCTTTCACAGGGAGCACTCCTTTCATGGGGAGTGCTTGAGTCTGTTCTGCTTCAAAAAATAATTCAAAAGCTGGTTCCTGCCAACCAGCTCTCAGGAGGCAGAGGCAAGAGGATCAGAAGTTCAATGCCATCCTCAGTGACATAGCAAGTTTGAGGCCCGCCTCGGCAGCCTCAAACACCCTCTTCCTTAGACAGACAGACAGATAGACAGACCGATGAACAGATGATGGACAGATGATAGGTAGGTAAGTAGGTAGGTAGATAGACAGACAGACAGACTGATGGATAAATGATGGACAGATGATAGGTAGGTAGGTAGATAGATAGATAGATAGATAGATAGATAGATAGATAGATAGATAGAAGGACAGATAGATAGATAGATAGAAGGACAGATAGATAGATAGATAGTTCATGCCTGTCCCTCTCTTGCTACCATCTGTCCATCTGTCCTGGGCTCTGTGGCTTCCGTGCTTCTCCCTGGTTTGGCTGGCCCTTGCTCCTTCCGGCAGCCAGGACAGATTGACAGCATTGGGTTCATTTTAACTTCAGGATAAACTGTCCCTCCCCGAAGATGTCAAGAGGACCTGAACTTGGGATGGTTATCTTTTGGGGCTTTGCGCTGTTGTTTGAGATGTTCTCTTTACATAGTCCAGGCTAGCTTGAAGTTTATGATCCTCAAATCACACACTGGTGCTGACACAGCTCGTTGGGGTGACTGAATAGTTGTTAAACACATGAACGGGTGAAGGAATACTCTTGCTTTCATTGAACTTGCAGAAATGTGTTCCTCTCTCACTCAGCACAGAGCCAGCCTTCACCCGCCTCACGGACTGTCCCCCCCCCCTCCCCCGCTTGCCTCAGCCTACTTGAGGGACCCACTCATTCCCTTGTCCATGACCAGCTCCTGCTTCCTTGAACCAAGCTCCTTCACTTGTGCCTTAGGGACTTTGAACTTGTTATTCTTTTCTTCTGGAACATTCTGCCTCGATACATTTGCATGGATACCTTCTCTCTACTATTTATTTTATTGATTTAATTTACTGACTTTTTTTTTTCGAGACAAGATTTGTTTGTGCATCCCTGGCTGTCCTGGAACTAGCTCTGTAGATCAGGCTGGCCTTGTACTCACAGAGATCTGCCTGCCTCTGCCTCTCAAGTGCTGGGATTACAGGCCGCTGCTGCTACCACGGACTGGCTTTTTTATTTTTATTTATTTTTTTTTTGGTTTTCTGTTCTTTTTAGAATGAGTTAAAAGAGGTTTTCCTTGAGGCCCTTCTTCCTCACAGTATTGCATCACCAGGGGTTGGAGACATGCCTCATTAGTTAAGAGCCCTTGCTGCTTTTCCAAAAGACCTGAGTTCTGTTTTCAGCACCCACATCAGGCAGCCCAGAACTGCCTGCAACTCCAGCTCCAGGAAATCTGATGCCTCTTCCAGACACACAGACACACAGACACACAGACACACAGACACATACACAGAGGTGTGGCGGGGAGAGATTAAATCTTTTTTTTTTTCTTTTTTTAAATGATATCACCAAGTTCTTCTTAGGTCACCCCTCCCTACACTATTTATCTTTAGCAAGACGTGATTTGTTTAAAGATCAGCTTTCTGCGTTTGGGGTTTATGGGAAGCAGGAAGCTTGTCTGGGAGATTGTCTTGACTGTCCCCATGGGTAGCACTTAGGGCTCAATAATTATTGAATGAATGAATGAATGAATGATGAATGAATGCTCCAACTCTGCAATAGCTGAGCTTCTGGAAATTTTGCAGCATCTTACATAATCAGGAGCTTGGTGACACTGTTTGCACTTTTCATTCCAAGGATTTTCAATGCGCTTGGGCAATGCAATCAAAGCTCACTTATCCCCGGTGGCTCCTCCTCTCCCCAGTGAGTCACTGCTGGGATGCAGAGTGGGCCCACGGCACACTCACATGAGACTGCTACCACAGGACAGGCCAACCTGGCTGCTCTTCTGATTATCTCAGTGGCTTTAAGCAAGTCAGCATACCTCAGGCCACTTATAGTTCTCCTCAGAAAAGATAAAGAGGCTTGCACGGATGGTCTCTTGAGATTCTGTTTGACTGTCACAGGCCAGAATGGAGTTCACCAGCTCAGGACACAGCTGTGGCCACAAGCTGAAATGAATGAGAGCGGATAGGGAGGGAAGGGACAGGGCAGCAAAAAGGGCTTTTTTGAGGAGGTTCCAGACACATGAGTCTTTCTTCTAGAGCCTTGGGGATAGGGCTCTGGAGGGTTCTGGGTAAGGCTAGGTTTAGGAAGTTCAGGCTATAATACCCTAGGGGCTGTGACTCTAAGAAGCACAATTTAAAGACTGTGGCAGTTCCAGCTGTCTGGCCCGATGAACACAGAGCCCCTGAGACAGTCTGTGGTCTTGAACGTATTTTGGGGGAAGCTGTCTTTAGTTTTAATCGGGTCCCTAAGGGATCTGTGTCCCCCAACACTGAGGAGCTCATTTGTGGAAAGCTAGGCCTATATAATAATGTGAGTAATCAGAGGGAGAAGATGAGGGTGAGCAGAGAGAGCCCCCAGTTCTCTGCGTTTTCATGTCTCTTGTGGATCTTCGTCTCTCATGACTCGAGTGAGGAGTTGGGTAACCTGCGGAAACCTCTGGTACTTCTGACAGCAAAGGCTGCTTTGCTTCCCGGATGTTACCTCCTTTTCGCAGCTCAGAACAGGTGCTCCACGTTAGACTGACGCCCGAGGCCGCACTGCCTGAGAGCGGCAGGGAGAGAGGAACCAGACTGCTGGCTGAGCAATTTCCAGGGCCTCCCTTTGACGCATCCAGCAGGATGACAGTCCAGCAGGGCTCTTCCTCAGCTCTTCCACAGCACAAGGCTAGTGAGGCAGAGAGAAGAGTGGCTCCTTCCCGAAGGTTGGGCTGACTCGAAAGCAGAGTGCTGGCACAGAGAAGAGAGATGGTGCCTGGGTAGGTCTCAGCTGCTTCCAGGCTTGCTGCATGGGGACACTTGGGTGCTGGTGTGAGGCCTAGGGGGGAGAGGCGTTTCCACAGGGGAAGGCATCCTTTGGGGGTGGGGGTAGTCCCTGAACAATGCAGTATTTATAGCTCTGTCTGTGACTGTAAGGCAGGTGTGTGTTCCCTACTGGACTTTGGGCTTTACTGCAGGCCTCAAGCCTGGGAGACTTTTTGGAATGTGCCCCTTGCCTTCTAGGGCCACCTTTGTCCTCACCTGCTGTTTACCTTCCTTATGGAGTCCCTTTGCTGCCCTCTCCCCCTCCATTCCCTTTTGGCAGACTGAGCTAGTGCCAGGAAATTGTTGGTCAAAGGTGAGGTCACTAAGAGCCTAGAAAAACAACAGGTCACCATTAACCTTGTCAGCCTGCCAGGTGTCTTCTGCTTCACACAGGCTCCTCCCTCTCTCCTCACCCCCAGCACTTCTTCCCGGAGAAGAGATCCTGGCAGATTCAGGGGTGGGGTAAATCCTGTAAGACTGACCATCTTGAGACTTTCCTCACTACAATTTCTGACTTGTGAGGTACGTAGCTCTCGTGCATCATCTCAGACTGAGCGGCCACCTGAGTTTACGTGCTGGCCACCCAGCAAGGCCAAAAGAAAAACAAGAGAAAGATTATGGTCATTTGCCAACATATTCTCAGGGCCTGACTTTCAATAATGTTTGTTTCCTGGGGTGGATGAATGGATGGATGGTAGATAGGTAGATGAGTGGAGGGATGCAGGGGTAGATGGGCAGATGGATGGATGTGTTTATGGATGCATACATGATGGTTCAGTGGATTAGTGGGATGGGTAGGTGATGGTTGGATGAGTAAGTAGTTGTCCATAGATGGGTGTTTGGATTGATGGTTTAGTAAATAGGTAAATGTATGGAAGGCTGGTTGGTTGGTTGGAAGGGTAAATGAGTGGTTATGTGAGTGGGTAGGTGGTTGGATGTATGGATGGCTGGTGGGTTGGTGGACAGATGGGTAAGTGAGTATGTTGGGTAGTGGACTGGATGAGTGGGTGGGTGAATGGATGGATAGATGGGCTGAATTGATGGTTGGATAGGTCGGTAGATGAGTAGATATATGAATGGCTGGAAGTTTGGAAGAATAAATGAATGGTTGGGTAAGTGGATAGATAGGTGGATTGATGGATAGATAGATGAGGGTTTGGGTGTTTGGACAGGTGAATGAGTGGGGATAGATAGATTGATGGTTCGTGGGCCGGTGGATGAGTAAGTAGCTAGATGAATGAATGGATGGGTAGCTGAACAGGTGGAAGTATGGATGGATAAGTGTAGATGGATGGTTAGATGGGTTCGTAGATGGATGGCTGGGACTATGGGTAGGAAGACGGAAGGTTAGGAGAATAAGTAGTTGGGTAGATGGGTAAACTGGTAGATAGTTGGATGGGTTGATGATGGATTGATGTCTAGGTAGATATTTGAATGAGTAAGTAGATGAATAGCACTAATGTCCTGGGTCTATAATTGAGAGCTTATCTCCTCTGGGAATCCCCTTGAGAATACGTGTGCCCTATGGTATATATATTCCCATCTTTGGCTTGTCAACAATCTTTATGTCTTTACTGGTCCTCTCAGATGATTCTAGATGGCTGTGTTCAAACCAAACAGAGACCGAGCCTTCCAATTTTCCACGTCATGCTCCCCAGTACCTGTACACAGATGGAGGGGTCAGGAGGTGGGGTGGAGGGGGGAAGCTTTACTTCCACTACCTCGGCAAACCCCACACACTGTGCCTCAGGCCTGGGATTTTCTTCTGTGCAGACCTGGTCATGGAAAACAGTTGATTCTCATGTGTATTCACTCCAAAGCTGTTCGCTATGTGCCTTCAATGTGTCAGAGTCTGTGCCTGATATAGCTCTGAGGTAGAGGTGGTGTTAAGAATGTTGCCTGCACCACATTGGTCCTAAGCACTGGATCCTGTGGTCAGGACATCAGAGAAGACTTCCCAGAGAGGTAGCGTTCCCTGAAGCCCTTGACAAATCCTTACTTGAACTTCTGTTTGGAGATCTTGAGGCCATCTCAGTGAGCCAAGACCTTCCTGATGACCCATTCATACCCCTTCTCCAAAACTGCTCCCTGGAGTTGTCATAACCACAAACGCTGGCTGACCATGAGAGGCCCTTCCCCTGCAGAAAGATGTGTGGGGCTCAGAGTTGGAGCAAGGCACAGCTGAGGCTCTGTCAGGCCCCTGGAGACCGATGCCCACCCTGCCCTCTCTCATGGATTGCATCCCCGCCATTGTGCTTACTAGTCCAGAGCTACTTTTTGCTGACCCAGCACCCGGGGCTCTGAAACGGGCACTTGGCACAGCTAAGATGTCCCTCCTTGCCAAGGTTCCCCTTTTGCACAGTAACAGGTGGACACTGGAAACATGCCCAGACCGAGAGTGTTGTTAGAGGGAGGCAGAGTGTGAGCATGGGCCAGCCATTGGGCAGAGAGGGTGTCCAGGGAGAGAGCATGGCTCCGGAACCCTGGAGCCACCCCCCCTCCACCTTCACTGGGCTACCCTGTAGAGGCGGTAGGTTGAAGAGGCTAAACCGCTTCCCTTGCCCTAGGGGCGGACTCTGGCCTTCCCCAGCAGGGCTCCCAGGCCTTGTTGCCCCACCAGCCTCAAGGCACAAAGTCCAATGGGGTGATTTTGTCATCTCTTCCCATGGCAGCCTTAAAGGGCCAGCACCTCTCCGAGGGTTAATAATTAATACTTACCGTTGGGTCACCAACAGACCCAGATAGCGGCATGCGTGAAGCTGAGTGGGCGGATGGTTACAAGGTGGCGACGGAACAGTAGCCTGGTCCTGAGGAGAGGCTGGAGGCTTCTTCATCGAAACGCACCCCCTCAGGGCTGCCTCTACCCGGGAGCTCTGCTGCCTGCCCTGAAGCCATGAAGAGGATTCTGTGTCTTTAATGGCAAAGAGCCCAGAGAACCTGTGAGCCCAGAGGGGAGTGTAAAGTCTCTGATGCTGTCCTCAGCTCGGACAGGAAGAGCAATAGGAAGAAAACTCATGCCAGGCTTAGGATGCCCACCATGGCGTGGGTGACTCCCAGGCAAATGAGAAGTGGGGCTATATCTTAGGGCCTGAGGAAAGCAGGCATTGCCATTTAACAGCCCCCCCACACACACCGTTACGAGGTCCCACCTGCCTGTTTCACCACACAGCAGCCCCAGTCCCTCTATCTTCCATCTCTGTTCCCCTAGCTTTGGGTGACCTTTGACCACTGTGATGGGCCCTGTCTCTCGCATGTCCCCAACTGAACTAACTGGTTTGCTTGACCTTTCAGTGATCTCTCAAGATTTACCACATCCATCTCACATCTCCTAGCAGCTCTGAGCTCAGCTGAGCTGGACCTGGATCAGCCCCTGCCCGGATTGCTATGGCTACAGCCCCTCTGAGGTCAGAGCCCTTGCTCTGGCAGGCCTGCCTAGAGAAGGTAAAGGGGCAGACAAAATTACCTAAACAAGAAGGCTGTGTTACCTCCTGGGGAAGCCTGGGCCTCCGTCTCAGGCACTTTTCTGCTTTCTAACCTAGAGAGCTTGTCACAAGTCTGTTTGGGGATTCAAGGCAAAATATTGCTGGAAGCTGGTTGTGGCGGCAAACATCTTTAATTCCAGCAGTGGCAAGGCAGAGGTAGATGGAGCTCTGAGTTCGAGGCCAGCCTGAGTAACATAGCAAGACCCTGTCTCAAAAACACAACAACAGTGCTGCTGGAGAGTCGGCTCAGCAGCTAGGAGCCAACAGCGTTCGCTCGTGTCCTTCTGGCTTCGGAGGCACAGTCTTGATGGGCTTGGAGGGGCAGGTTTTATGGTCCCACTAGACAGATGAAGAATGGATTCTCCAAGTGAGGAAGTTATACCCACAACCAGGCATGATGGTTGAAGCCAGCACTTTCCCAGGCTTTTGTCCGTTGCCTCTGTCTTGTCCCTGCCTCTGTCTTGTCCTTGTCTCCTTTGAGCCTGTCTGGTTTTGGAGTTATAGTTTTCCCTTCACTTAAAAACAGTCTTTTTATTTTTTATTTTTTATTTTTATTGTGGTTAGGTACACACAACAAAATTTGCCAGCACAACCATTTTCAAGTGCATAGTACCAGTGGTAATAAGCGTGTTCATACTGTGTTAACCCTCATCTAGCTCCCATTCTAGAACTTTCCATCTTATAAAACTGAGACTTTTGACATTGAACACGGACTCTCCTCCTGCAGCCCCCGAAACCCTCTACCCTTCTTTCTGACTAGTCTAGCTCCAACCCTGGAAACATTCAAGTTGCCTGTTTATGAGCAGCTTGTATCTGTTAGCATACTGCCCTCAAGGCTGTCCTGACTTGTGGCCTGTGTTGGACAGCCCTTGCTTTCTAAGGCTGAGGAACGTTTCCTCATATGGACATACCACAGTTTGCTTAACCATGCATTCTTCTATGGACACCTGGGCCTAATTTATTTACTTTTCCACAATGAACCCAGGTGAACATATAAATATCTCTCTGAGACCTTGCCTCTAATTCTTTGAGAGACACATAGGCTGGAGATGGATTTTCTAAATTGCACACAGTTCTATCTTTAATAATTTATGGAGCCATCACATTGCTTTCGTGGAGAGCAGAGGGTCTGATTGCACATGCTCACACCTGCCCTTGTTAACTTTGGTTTGGGGCTAACAGCCACTTTCTCATCTCACAAAGGCTTTGGATATACATTTTCCTAATGACTAGAATAGCCAGGACCTTTACATCTTCTTTGGAGGAAGGTCTCTCAAGTCTTTTGCTTGTTTTTGAATCGGGGTGTTTTTGTTTTTGTTGTTTTTTTTCCCCGCTTGTTTGGTTTGTTTGTTTGTTTATTTATTTTTATTTGGCTTTTTGTTCATTTGTTTTCTTTTTTTCTTGTTGAGCTATATGAGTTTTCTCTGAGATGGTTCAGTGGGTGAAAACGTTTGTAAGCCATACCAGCCTGAAGACCCAAGTTCCATCCCTGAAACCTATGTAAAAGTGAGAGGGGAACATCAGCCCTACAAAGTTGCCCTCTGACCTCCACATTCATACCTAAACTCCACATGTTCCATATGACCTTGAATTCCAATCTTTCTGCCTCCAACTCCCAGGTGCTGGGGTCACAGGCATGCACAACCACACCCATTTCCTCTTATCCTTTGGGTTGCCTTTCTTCTTTATTGATGATGATAAAACGTTAGCCAATGAATGGCTCTTTTATTGACTGATTTTTAAAAAAGATTTCTTTATGTATGTATTTTATGTGTATGAGTGCTCTGTCTTCATGAACACCAGAAGAGGGCATCAGCTCTCATTTAACATGGTTGTGAGTCACCATGTGGATGCTGGGAATTGAACTCAGGACCTCTGGAAGAGCAGCCAGTGCTCTTAACCACTGAACCATCTCTTCAGCCCCCGATTGACTTCTCTTTATTTTATGTATATGAATGTTTACCTGCATGTATGTATGTGTATGCCTGGTGACCCTGTAGGCCAGGAAAGGGTGCTGGATCTCCAAGAGCTGGAGTTACAAACAATTGTGAGCTTCCACGTGGGTGCTGGGAATTGAACCTAGGTCTTCTGCAAGAACAGCCAGCTCTGTTAATAGCTAGGCCATCCCTCCAGCTGTCAATTGATATCAGTAAGGTTCCTTTCCCTGGATGTTCAAAACTCTTGGGTCTATGCGGTCTCTAGAGATATCTCTTGCGTGTGACATCTGTGTTCCTGGATGAGGTCACTGACCAGGCAGAGAGCTTCTTGGGCCAAAGACCCAGTCTCACTGATGCTTGTATTCCCAGACCCAGCGAGATGCTCAGTGTGTTTAAAGAACAGTTAATTCAAGCTACAAACTACGTTTGAAGATGGATCATCTAGCTATGGGGAATGGGCATTCAATGGCCAACAGCCATTAGATGGGAGCTTTCCTCCCTGGCCATGCAGCCGTGAGCAGGCTACTTACTCACCCTTTCTATGTTTCCTGGTCTGCCATCTTTGAAATAGGAATGATAATAGTATCTGGCACAGAATGTTGATTTCAAGATCAAATGACTCGTAAAATTCTGAGAACAGGGCTCCGCACATCATAACCACTATGTTGGTGCTGGCTGTTATTGTTATAATTTCATTACCGTGTCAGCTCTTTGGAGACAGGGAACACACTGCTTGTGTCTCTGTCACCCTGGCACCCAGCATAGTGCAGATGCAGGGTCAGCCCTCAGTCAGGACTTGTTGCTTGAATTAAATTATCTCTTGTGGGGTGGGCTGCCCTCCTCACTCCGCCCAGGGCATCACTCCCATCTCAACCCCAGCTGCGTCAATCCTTACTCTGCACACTGCACAGTTGGATCTGCCTCCTCCACTCTGCCCTCCTTCTTTGCGAACTGGCCTCCAGGAAGGCAAAGCGCTGTAGTCAGCTCTCCGCAGAGGCTCCTCTGGCAAGGCCGGCCTGGGCACTGGGCTGACTGTGGCAGTCTGTAACCTCAGGTCTGACCACACCTTTTCCTCATGAATAGTCACCTCTCAAGGGATGGAGCTGGGTGGAGATGACAGGTCAGGAGGTGAGGACAGATACTCTCGCTTTCTTTCTCCTCCATGCTTCCGCCTCACCCCAGAGCTTGAGGTTGATGCCCTCAGGGCTGAGTTACTCCCATTCACAAGCACAGCCATGGCGTCTGCCCTGACAGTGGCCCGCAGCCTGGTTCCCTTCATCCCTGGGGTTCAGAGAGAAGATAAGATGCCAAGGTCCTCAGAGGTTGAAGATGCTCGCTTTGCCTTCCCACAGAGACTAAATAGTTTGGTTTGGTTTGGTTTTTGGAGGACAGCCTCTTATTTGCCCAACTCCACCTCCCCAGAGTTAGGATCCAACCTCAGGCTTGCTGCATGCTAGTCGAGCATTCTACCAACTGAGCTGTGTTCCCAGCCCTTCTGACATGATGCTTGATTGGTTCCATGGCCTTGCCACAGGGCAGAGGACATCTTTGCTCTCTCCTCATGTCCCATGGCAAAGGGAGACTCTTCTGAGGGTTGCCCTACTGTCTTCCAGTCACAGTTACTGCTACCACGGTCAGCTGTATCTCAGGGGTGCCTACGAAGACCCAAGCAGTCAGTTATGCACTCTGTCCAGGCTCAGCGCTTCTGGGTTGCTGGTGTCCCGAGTCTCCTGACGTCACCGTAAGTCCCATGACTTGCCCGGCCTGCTCAGAAAGGACATTGTCCTTGGAGACTTTGGACTTGCTTTGGAGGTAGCAGTGTAGCAGGTGATGACAGGTGGCCATGGACCATGGGAGGCTTGGAGGCCAGCTGGACAGGGGTGGGGGACACCTGCTTGCAGGGCTGGCCTGGGTGTTGGTAGCGTGAGTCACCCCTTTAGTGGTGGGGAGAGAAGGCGGGACACAGACCCAGGCCTGTGTGGGAGTGGAGGAGGCTGAGACTCGTGTCTCACATCCACAGGTCAGTGTCTGACCTGTGTGAGCATCCACTGCAGAATAAGCCAGTGTGGGAGCCAGTGGTTTGGGGGTGTGAGTGGAGGAGTACGGTTTGGGGTGTGAGAGAGTTGTGTACAGTGTGGGAAGAGTGGATACATGTGTGTGTGTGTGTGTGTGTGTGTGTGATGCTTTCTCATGAGTATGTCTGGTTAAACCTGAAGGGGGCTGTCTATGGGAGAGGGTGCGGGGTGCTCCCCAGAGCTGGGGACAGAGTGGGCCCTCATGGGAATGTGGGTGAGTGGCTTGCCTGGAGCCATGTGGGGATGGGTGTTGAGTATGATACTGATCTTGGGCTTGGGGAGCGGGTAGAGGTCAGAGTAGAGAGTGACCACAAAATTACAATGTCCCTTCATCTCTCTTTATTTTAATTTAACCTCAGCCTCTGCCAGGGCTCACGTTGCTGGGTAACTGGGGGGGTGGGGGTAGAATTTGGGAACTCTCTTGCCACCCCAGCTGCTGATTATTATCTGAGTGATGACGTCTAGGGAGGAGAGGAAGGCTGGCCCACTCAGTAACTATATCTCCAGGGGACAAGCACAGGTTATGGGAGTCAGAGGAGGTGTATGTGTGGGGGTGCTCCATACTGGACTGTTGTTGGATTCTCTCTGTGTGTGGGAGAGGTGAGAATTTAGTGTATATATGAATGTATGGGTGTGTGAACCTGTGACCGACCAATTCCTTTTGTTGGTTTTGAGGCACGTCTGTGACAGTGTCGTTGCCTTCTCTCCTATTCCTTAATTTGGGAGAACGGTCTAGAGTCACATTATCAAGACTGTGCAACATTCAGAATATTCTAGAGCTGAGTTTTAGTAACCACGCGGATAAGCACATGCCTAACTTTTTCTCTGTCTGCCTTTATCTCCCAAGTGCTGGGATTCTAGAGCGAACCACCACGTCTGTCTGGTTGCTGCTGTTTTTGTTTTCAGCTTTGATGTGGTGTTTCAAACTGAACCCAGGACCTTGTGAGTGACAGGTAACCACTCACCAACTGAACAATAACCCCTAGACCTCTTTTTTTGTTTCCTTCCTTCTTTTCTTTCTCTCTCTCTCTCTCTCCTTCCTTCCTTCCTTTCTTTGACAGAGTCTCACTGTGTAGTCCAAGTTGCCCTGGGACTCACAGAGATCCTCTTGTCTTGGCCTTTTGAGGCTGGGATTCTAAAGCAAGCACAACTACACCAATTAAAATATGTTATTTCTTATGGTAACAGTCATTCTGATAAATGCTTTTATTTCTACCGTCTGAAAATTGTATTCATTTAATGATTTATTATCTTTATCCCCAACTAGAACATAATTTTTCTTTCCCTCCTTCCCTTCCCCCATGTGTGTATCTGTATGTGTGTATATGCGTATGTATTTGTATGTGTGTATCTGTGTGTATGTGTGTGTATCTGTATGTGTGTATCTGTGTGTGTGTGAATGTGTGTATCTGTATGTGTGTGTATGTGTGTGTATCTGTACCTGTGTATCTGTGTGTATGTGTGTGTATCTGTATGTGTGTATCTGTGTGTGTGTATGTGTGTATCTGTATGTGTGCGTATCTGTACGTGTGTATCTGTGTGTGTGTATGTGTGCGTATCTGTATGTGTGTATCTGTGTGTGTGTATGTGTGCGTATCTGTATGTGTGTATCTGTGTGTGTGTATGTGTGTTACTGACAATGGAAGCCAGGGCCTTGTGCAGGTTGGGCAAGTACTTACTCTGCCAATGAGCCATGTCCCCAGGCATAGGATATAATCTTCATGAGGCCTGGGATCATTCTTTGTTCATTGTTGTATTCTCGGTGTGGGAACAATGCTTGGTATGTAGAAGGGGCTGATGTTTTTTTAAAAATCATTCCCGAGAGAACGGCTCGAAGGATGAGTAGGAACTGACCGTGTCAGGATGGTGAGGACTGTTCCAAGTGGCAGGGACAGTATATACAAAGGTCCTGAGGCAGGAAGGGACAGAGTGCATCCTGACAGGCAGCCGGTGCAGTTGGAGTGCTCTGTGTGTGAATGGCTGAAAAATTATGAAAGAGCTTCAATCAAAGGAGTTAACGGACTTAGATTCATGCCTTTCTAACATGTCTGTTGTTACAGGAGAAGACCAGACTATCTGGTGGGGGTTAGGCACAGTGGAGCCAGGCATGAGGAGGGTCTCAGGGCATTAGGAGAGTCCTGCGGGGATGAGCATCTTCAGTGGCAGGCTGGGCAGAAGTTAAGAGAGGGAGCTGTGGATATGGCTTTGAGATTTCTGGCTGGCTTACTTGGTGTATAGAGTATTATGTCACCATAGTGCAGACCTAAGACAAGTTGACACTGGAGCTGGGCACTTAGCCGACCAACGACATATCTCCAGTCATCCTCACGGCCCTCTGAGGTGGACAGTTCACAAAGAGGAAGCTCCGAGTGGGACTGGATTGGTAAACGTAAGCACGCACGCTCACACGCATGCAGGACCACATACATGCATGCTGCTCAGTCAAGGCTTGTCATTAGGTGGTTAGAAAGAGGTTCATGAGTTAATGCATTCTAAGTCAGCATGCCAGAGAGGAACTTGCACACACGCGCTCACCATAGCCAAGTAATGGCATCATCCCAGCCGCCCCTCAGTGGAGGGGAGGATAAGGAGAAAGTGGGTACTCGCTGTGCACACACAATGGAGTTTTATTCAGCTGTAGCGAGGGCTGAAATCATGTCATTTCAGGAAAAGAAACGGAACTGGAACTCACCGTGCTAAGTGAAATGAGCCAGATCCAGAAAGACAAATATGACAGATTTTCTCTCACAGGCAGAGTCTAGATTTTAAAAATGTGGAAAACTAGAAAAGAATGATTTGGGGAGATGAAGGGAGCCAGCAAGGGGTGCAGGGTAGAAGGTAAAAAAAGGACAACGAGGAGGTATGAACACGATCAGAGCACGATGCACACAATTATGAAAACCTCACATCAGACAGAGGTGGCACACGCCTTTAATCCCAGCACTCGGGAGGCCAGCCAGGGCTGCACAGAGAAACCCTGTCTCGAAAAACCAAATCATCACCACCACCACCACCATCACCACCACCACCACCACCACCACCATCATCATCGTCATCAGGGCCAATGAGTTGGCTCAGTGAGTACAAAGACATTTGCCACCAAGCCTGAAGATGTGAGTTTGATTCTAGGGTGCCAAATATGGAAGGAAATAACTGACCCCTCCGGGCTATCTTCTGACCTCCACACACACCTCCCCTACTAATGAAATGTGATGTAAACCTTGCAATGTTGTTCCAAGGTTTTGTGTAATCCTTACGCACTAATAAAATCCTCTAGGAAAGGACCAGGAAAAAAGTGCAGCCATAGCACAGGTACTCAGTGGTAGAGTTTGTGGCTAGCTTACGCAAGGTCCTGGATTATATCTATAGTGTGACAACGTGGGAAAGGTGTGGCTCATTAAAAGCAAAACCAAAATCTCAACACAATGTAGACTTTTTGTTCTCATTGCCTGCCGCTGGGTATGCTGACACGTGAGATGTGGCTGGGGCCTTCTACGGGACCCGGGACCTTCTGAGCCCTGAATGGTTTTCTTTTTGTTTTGTTTTGCATGAACCAACCAGACACTTTCTGGCTTCACTGAGTTCCAGACCTAGCTCTCTGGAGAAGTAGTCAGAGGAGTCGCCTCAGCGCCTGCCAGCTCACACCTTCCAATCCCTCAATCCCAGGCCTAACTCAATTGTTTCAGTGGTCTGCTGTTGTTAAACTCTTCTCGGAATGCAAGTTGGGTTTTTTGTTTTTGTTTTTTTTGAAGAAGAAAAAATTCTTTCTTTACCAGTCCTATTTTCATTGTTGTTGAACTCCACTATGGCAGTTACAAGCAGGTTGAGGGACACACTTGGAGCAGAAATGGGCAGGGACATTGGAGGGCACCCTGGTGTCCCTGGTTTGGGTCCACATGGAGGTGGGCCTCTATCCAGCGGCTTCAGGGGGGATAAGCCACTTATCAAACTTCAAAGTAGGCAACTATGATAGCTGTCCCCGAGTGACGCCTTGTGGCTCTTCCTTCAGTATTCGCTAATCAATACAGAATGCTTTCAGTGGTGTGGGTACTCAGCATTGATTAAGTCTGAAAAGTCCACTTTGCTCCTTAAGTAGCTAGATCTATTAGTTGATGAGTGAGGCTCAGTTCAGTTCTCTAAAAACTGTCCATCTCCCAAGCTGAGCCCTGGAAAGGGAATAGGTGGGGCTGGAGGAAGGGACCACCAGATATCTTTTCTCCTCCAAGTCTGCTCTTGGCTAAGAGTAGGGGATGGTGTGAGAGACAAGATTTTGCCTTCGAATGACTATTGTTTGTTCATTCGTTTTTGGTGTGTGTGTTGTTCTGCTGCTGTGTTTTGAATCAGGGACCCATGTATCCCAGGATGGTCTTGAACTCACTATGTTCCTAAGGATGACCTTGAACTGCTAATTCTGTTTCTTTCATCTCCCAGGTGTTGAGAATATACCCACCACCATGTCCTGGCTGGAGCGTCTATTAATTTTTAAATTAAATTATGGGTGTTTTACTTGCATGTGTATTTGTGTACCATCACGTGCCTGGCATATGAGCTCTGGAACTGGAGTTTCAAACCATTGTGAACTGCCCTGTGAATGATGGGAATTGAACCTGGGTTCCCAGTCAGCGCTCTTAACTGCTGAGCCATCTCTCCAGCCCTAGAACTTTGATTCTTAAAGATAGTGAAGGTGAGATTCCCAGAAAACTCAACCCAGATGCCAAGAAGGAGGAGCCTCGAGGCCGGAGCTCCCAAGGTGCGTCCCTCTTTCTGAGTATAGGTAGCAAGAGAACATGGCTGCTGTCTTCTCTGTAAGGGGTGTGAGAGGGTGGAGGACAGAGGTGCCCACTGGCCAAGCTGTAGTGACAGGAAAGCTGGAACGCAACTGAGCTTATCTCTTGACTCACAATAGCCAGGGGCACAGAGGGAAGCTATCGGTTTGTCCGCTGAGCCATCGCTTATGGAATAAGTGTCAGGTCTGTGTCTCTAGCCATGCAGATGACTCCAAGATGTGTTTTGAATTTTTTGGAGGTGGTGGGGGGAGATAGTCTCACATCACAGCTCAGGCTGGCTTGAAACTTACTATGTAGCCCTTGGTGGGCTTCAAACTCATGTCAATCCTCCTGCCTCAGACTTTCAGGTGCTGGGACTGCAGCGTGGGCTGCCCTGCTCAGGTCTGAGGTGGTTTGCACGTGACCTCCCGTGATAGGTGGGAACATATTTGGTCTCAAGTAACACAGTGCTCAGCAGACGGCGGCTTGAGCTAAGAAGACATTTGTCAAGTTCAGATAGCAGGAAGTCTGGAGGTGTGTGAGTCAAGCTTTGGTGTAAGGATAGCGTTAGCGGTGTTATCAGAACTCAGGTTGGTTTTTTTTCCCCCTGTTTGGACTGGAGAGATGGCTTAGCAGCGAAGAGCAAGAACTGAGTTCTGAGTTTTATTCCCAGCACCCACACTGAGCAGTTCACAGCTACCTGCAACTACAGTTTCAGGGGACTCAACATCTTCTTCTGGACCCTACGGGGAACCTGCAAACATGTATAGACACCCCTCCCACGGGCGCACAAATATACATGTAATTAAAATAAAAACAAGTCTTTAAAAAAGTTAAGCTGTTTTTTTTTTTCTTTCTGACCTGCCATGTCACCAGTCTGCAGATTGTTGCTTAGCGGTCTCAAGATGGCTGCCATGCTCCTTTCTACAGAGCTACTCAAGGCAGAAAGGGAGAGGGCCAAGGAGAAAGTGGGCTGTGCCATGTATCAGGAAAGAAAAGCATTTCTCAGAAGCCCTTTTGGAAAATGCCTTCACTGTCCGAAATGCCCAAGGAGCCCCGCCCCTCCCCGGCTGGAACCCATTTAGAACAAGATGGGTGAAACCCAAGAGTTGGCTGGGTGTGGTGTTGGATGCTTGTAATCGCAGGGCTTGGGAGAAACAGGAGATTGGGGAGTTCAAGGCCAGCCTCAGAGGTTGGAGTCATTTGCCAGAGCAGAGAGGAGAAAGCTAACGGGAACCTGGGAGGACTCTGGGGTAGAAACGGGAAGTGCTTAGTGTTTAGAAGATTTCTCCTTCCTGAACCTGCATGCATTGTCAGCCAGACAGGTAGGGATTCTGGTGGCACGGAGAAAAGGGCAGGGGACCATAAGGCTGATGTCTGGGCAGCGTGTCTGCTTTGTATGAGGTAAAGGCTAAGGGTAGCCTAGGCCTCAAAGAAAAACGAGGGGAATGGAGTCAGCCTGACCCAGGGTGAGGTTCAGGGAAGGTTTCTTGGAAAAGATGGCCCTCTGCCTCCAAGTGAAGTCCCGAATACTCTTAACAGGACAAGCTGACGGACAGCAGGGCCAAGAACAGAGATACTCTGCCTGGAAACCTGCACAATTAGGTAGTTAGCTAACGTGGGGAAATGGAGAGAGTGAAGGTGGGGTGGTGGCTGAGGGGCAGAGGTGAAGAGGTTGAGAGAAGATGGTTGTGAGACAGGATCTCACAAAGTCCAGGTTGACTTCAAACTCTTAGGCTGGCCTTGAACTCCTGCTTCTCCTGAGCACTAGGATTCCAAACGTTACACCACCACACCCAACCAGTTATTGCGTTTTTTACCTTGGAGTTTTCTAAATGGTGCCAAACATGGAGGGGTGGAGTTCATTGTGCATTTTAAACAGATGGCTTCATGCTGGAGGTGTGATCTGTGAGGGGCGCAGGCAAGAGAGGGAGTCCAGCCAAGAGGTCCTTTCGGTCTCCACATGAGAGCTGCTGAGGCTCCAGGGAAAGCTATTCCAAAGTCAGGCTGCTGCTGTTTCGATGACAAGATAGGCAAGATTCTGAGGCACGGATCTCTGGGAGGGACAGATGTCTCAAGAGGGCTGAGACACTCTAAAAAATGTGCATTCGACTGTGCAACCACACGCAGTATATTTTGTGTCCTGGTGATGAAGAAAGGGAGGAGGTGGCCATGGAAATCCGTGGGTGGCAGAGTTCTTAGCCAGACTCTGTGAAGAAGATTTGAACAGAGACTGCAATAACTGGTGTTACCTCAACCTGACACAATCTAGAGTCACCTGAGAGGAAGAAGTTCAGCTTTAGTGATTGATGGAGGAGGCCCCAGCCCATTGTGGGTGGTGCCATCCTTGGACTGGTGGTCCTGGGTTCTATAAGAAAGCACCCTGAGCAAGCCGTGAGGAGCAAGCCAGTAAGCAGCACTCCTCTGTGGCCCCTGGGTCAGCCCTTGCCTCCAGGTTCCTGCTCTGCTTGAGTTCCTGGCCTGACTTCCTTCAGTGATAAACACTGATATGGAAGTGTAAACCAAATGATCCCTTTCCTCCCCCAAGTTCCTTTGGTCATGGTGTTTTATCACAACAGTAGCAACCGTGATTAAGACAGAGACAGACATGAGATGTTTATGTACAAAGAAAACTCGTGGTCAGGCATCTTGGGGTCCACTTGGTCCCTCTGAGGAGTCTGGGAACAAGCTTGGGAGCACTGGGGAGCTGAAGAAGAACAGATGGGATTCATAATTCTAAAACAAGGAGGCTGGAATGTGCGGTCCTGGGCAAGGACTAGGATAGGAGTGGCTGGGAGCAGACAGGAAGGGAGGGAGGCACTGGAAGCCAGCACACAGTCACTCTGTAGTTGCCAGACCAATTCAGGAACAAGAGCGTTGAGAAACAGGCAATCAATGTCCACAGGACACTGCCCACAAAGTACAAAAGGCATCCTGGGAAGCCGCCCTGTCCTCTTCCCGTCCCTCTCTTCACTCCTCGGAGGCCACTATGCTTTTACTTGTATTTGTTAGCTTTTTGTTTGAGACAGGGTCTTGGATCTGCCTTCCAAGTGCTGGGATTGACACACCTGCCTGAGTATTGGGGGTGGGTTGGGGGAACAATGTCAGGGTCTGGTTACAGAATCCAGGCAAGCCTAGAACTAACGCTCTTCCGGTACAGCCTCCCACACCCCGAGGTGCCGGAATCCCCGGCAAAAGCCGCCATGGCTGGCCTTACTCAACTCCGAGAGAGAAAACCTGGAGCATGTCTTAGGTCTTTCTCGTCTTCTACCGTGTGTCTATGAGGTTCTTAGCTGGAAGCTGGTGTTTTCTGCACCAGCTTTGATGCCCGCCGGGGCACTGTGGCCCAGATGCCTCATCATTTATCCAGTCAGCTCCTCGAAGCTTCTAGCCTGGCTGTCTTCTGCAGACCTTGTATTGATAGGACGATCCCTGTGTGTGTGAGTGTGCATGCGTGTGCATGTGTGTGGGCGTGCACTCATGCGCTTGCGGCAGCCAGACCTGGAAGCTAGACGTCTTCCTCAGCTCTCCTTAGTGTTCTGAGACAGGGTCTTTTCGCTGGACCTGGAGCTCAGTGATTGGCAGGTTGGTTTGCCAGCAAGTTCTGGAAATGCACTGGCCTTTGTGTGCGTGTGAATCTCCAGGGAGACAATCAGTACCCAGAAGACCCTCCACAGAGGCTGTCATGGCCCCAGTGGTACAAGATGCCATGTGCCAGGCCTTGCATGGGACTCCCCAGTGCCCATGTCACCAGCAGGAAGGGTAGAGGTACTTACGACGGAAGATTTGGAGACTCGCTGACCACACCTTGCATTGACAGTGAGGTAACCACCTGACATAACTATGGCAATGACAGGTAGGGTTGTCAGACATCACATCTAGCATGAGGAAAGGATCTGACCTTTGGGGCTCAACATTAGCAAGTCCATACTAGGGAAATGAGGCTCAGCAAGGGGAAGGGGGAGACCCAGCAGGCTTTACGAAGCAAGGAAAGAGGAAGGGCTAGAATTTGGTGTGAATGGGCTCAGGGCACGCTCCATTTTCAGACCATTATCTCCTAGGCAGGAAGGGCCGGAGTTGTCCGTGTGGCTAAAGACAGCGAGACAAGAGGCTGAGGCGCATGACAATGACAGAACCCTTCACACGCATGAAGCCCTAAGTTCTGTCCCCAGCAGATGGTCCTCCAGAGTGAGATGGGAGGCCGAGAAAGGGGAACTGCAGAAGCCTGTGGCCAGCTAGCTGGTCTGGCGTGCATAGTGGTGGACAAGCCGGAAGGTGAGGAGAGACGCTTGAGCTTCTTCTGACTGCCACACGCCTGTCAGCAAGATGGCACGCAGCCTGATGATCTGGATTCGATTTCTGAGGCCTGGTAGAAGGAGAGGCCCTCAAGCTGTCCTCTGACCTCTGCATGCCACGGCTGCCGACCTAGCCAAAAAAACTGTAGTTCTAGGTTCAGGGGGAGATCTTAACCCGAAGAAATAAGGTGGGTGGAGATGGAAGAGGACACCCAATGCCTTCTTAGGCCTAGGAGAGTAGTGTGTGCAAACACACACACACACACACACACACACTAATTTTAAAAATAAAAAAGTTTAAAGCTTGAGAGATTGAGCTGGGTGGTGTACACCTTTCATCCCAGGACTTGGGAGGCAGAGGCAGGTGGATCTCTGTGAGTTCAAGGCCAGCCTGGCCTACAGAGTGAGTTCCAGAACAGCTAGGACTACACAGAGAAACCCTGTCTTAAAAAACAAACAAACAAACAAACAAAAAATCAAACAGAACCAAACAGAAAAACAAAACAAAACACCATCACCACCAAACAAACAAACGATCCTCTAATCTCCAGAACAGCAAAACCTTCTAAGTGATGGGATGGGGCTGATTGAATAGAAGCAGGAAGGAAGTGGACTCCAACTTTTCTTACATTTGTGGATTCTCTCTGCTAGTTTGTTCTTTGTTAGTTTTCCAGGATATTCCTCAGCCAGGTATGCCCTTCACCTTGCTGCCTCAGAAGACCACCTGAATGAAACAAGCCACTTCTGACAGGCAATCAAAGCGTCGAGGTTTACAGTGGTGGGTCACAGCCTCGGGAGGGGGGGCGTTCAGTGTTCCTTGAGCTACCTCCCAGGGCAGAGGGCACAAACTGTCAGCTCCCCATCTCATCACCTCCCCTCCCGTTAGACCCCGCCTCCAAGGGCACCCGGTCTGGTGGCAGGAAGTGGGAAGGGTGCAGCCTTCAAGATAGATTTCCTGTGGCCTTTGCAGTCGGTCTGTCCAACAGACCCAGAATGTGAGCCATGTGCGTGTTAAATGATTCTAGGAACCCCTTAGAAAAGTGAACTCGAGAGCTGAGTGCGTAGCTGTGTTAGAGTGTGTGCTGAGCCTAGATGTGCTCCCAGCCCCACAAAAGGCAAAACTAAACCAACACTGTCCCCCCCCAAAACACAAACAGAGCAATAGAACTTTCTTTTTTTTTCTTAAATGAAACTGATCTAACTCGTGTGTGTGCATTGGGGGGTGGGTAATCTGCATGCAAGTGCAAGCTTAGGTGAGTGCATGGGGACCCAGGAAGGCATTGAGTCCTCTCCATCCCTGCCCCTCTTCCTCCTTCTCCTCACTTCCTCCTGCCCAACTCCTCTTCTTCTAGCTTGTTTGAAACAGGGTCTCACCTGCAAGCTCTTGTTGTCCCAGAACTCACAAATTGGATTAAAGGTGTATGTCCCCATGCCCTCCTTGTCTCTCCCCATCTCATGCCTTTGAGTCAGAGTCTCTCCCTGAACCGGCAGCCGGCTAGTCCCAGTGATCCTCCTGTCTCACTCTCCTCCGTAGGTTTGCAGGCAGGCGTGAGATCATGCCCAGCTTCTCCTGTGGGTGCTGGCCCTCAGGTTCTGCAGCAAGCCCTCTTAACCAGCCATCTCTCCAGCACCAAGTGAACCTAGTTGTCATGTGCTATATGTTTATTTAAACACATAAGAAAAGGGCCATCATTTCGACAGATGGTGAGTATTTGAAACCTGAGAACTCGCAGAGATCACTTTCGTTCCTTCCTTCTCTGACCTCCCACTGGGGTGTGCATTACATCAGGATGCGTCTGCAGCCGGACTGGTGGTGTTAAGGAGTCCCGGCTGTGGATCTGTGTTAGCATCTCTGTCCTGCGCTTACAGGGCCGGAGCTTCCTGTGGGGACACAGTCTGGATGCTGTTGGACCGGGCCACCGGTACCTGCCTGGCTCTGGAAGGGAGACAATGTGCTGTGTATGCACTTCTGGCGGGAGGGTGGCCAAAGCCTGTGCGCACCAGTGTTTCGAAGCTAAATATTAACAAGGCGGTGGGAGCCAGGCCCTCTGGGAGGCCTAGGCTGGCCAGTGGGGAGGGAAGGCGATAAAGCTGTGTACCTTAGATAGGCTTAAACCCGGCCTCCAGAGCTGCAGCGCCCAAGCTGCCAGGGACACATGGGTATGACTTCTGTTCCCAGAACCAAGATGCCTCGCCTTGCCGGGAGATTCTCAGAACCCTCAGACCACAGAAGTACCACCTGGCCTTCGCAGTCTCGCTTCTCCAAGGCTCCTCCTCATGGCCCACACTCTTTCCCTGCACGGCTCCTATCTCCATGTTCTCTTCCCCATGGGCACAGTTCATCCAAACTCAAAACAGATTCCATTCAAATAATTTATTCTAAAAGACAAACAGGCAAAAAACACAAAAAAACCCTTTCCATCAGGGTTGAGAGTTATAGCTCAGGCAGTGCTGATCTGGCGTGCACAGGCCCTGGCTCGTTCTCAAGTACCTCATAAACTGGGCATGGTGGCACACAACCATAATCCTGGTGTTTGGGAGGTAGAGGCGGGAGGATCAGAAGTTCAAGGGGATCCTCGGCCGCATAGTGAGTCGGGGGGCCAGCCTGGGCTCCTTGAGACAAACAAATAAGCAATACCAACCAACCCCCAAAGTAAAGGTTGGTCTCTTCAGCACCTGTGCTGTTGAGCTAGCCCTTTCCTCTTCACCTCACGCAGGCCATGATTGTCGAAGGGTGTGAATGTCAGAAGCTCGCCCCCACACCCAGCATCTATAAACCTGGGCTTTCAACTGGCTGTTTTTCCAACACTCAGAAAGCTCTCTCTGAGAAGGGAAAGTAAGAATGCTGTAGGTATTTGCATAAACAAATACTGCAAAGATGAAGAAACCAAAGTGATGACGTCCACAGTGGCAGGATCGGGGACAGGTTGCTGCTGGGAAGGGAAAATTCTCAGGCCTTATTAACCTTGAGATTGGACCACGCAGATACAGTATCTAGTTTTAAAAACAGGTGAGACAAAATTTCAATTGTTTCTTTCCTTTTCCTGGTATGTGTGATAGTCTCACACATTTTCTCACAGTGTGTGAGCTTCAACATTTTGAGTGATACCCGGAATGTGTGTAGGCTCCGTTTGCCAAACAGATCATCGATTGAAGCAGCAGGAAAAAGTAAGTTCTTTCTAGGCACAGCTTAGGATTGCCCTTTAACTCTTCTATTTATCTCCTGTTTTCCAGTCTGATAAGGAAAACGGATTTCTAGTACTCAGCCCCAGCCTGAAGTAGAGATGGGGCCTGTCCTCCGGAGCCTGAGCGGAGCATGGCTGGTCTTTAGGGACGTTCCCTCTGTTCTCACAGGGTAGTCCTAAGGCTCACTGCTCTGGACCAGATGATGTTAATGGAGGGGTTTCCTGGCATCCTGAAGCACCCACTTCTGCTCTGGCCCTGCCTCTCCTGCCCCAGCCCTGGAAACTCCTTTGCTTCTCAGCCTGCTCAGTGTGCAAACACTTAGGTGTTTCCCTTGAGTGCTGGGGCAGGTCCCTGGAACGTGTGTGTCCTTTGCCTCCAGCCTCTCCGGGAACCAGAGAATGAATGTCTTGAGGCTCTAAGGAAACTTCTCCTTCTGTAGCCTTGCTAATAGCTCACGACATGCTTGGATCCGCCGCGCAGACTTCGGCCTCTATGACATGGGTGAGGTGGGGCCAGTGGGTCAGGGGGTGTAGAATCCTGGGGGCTCCCTGACAGCCTATGCAGTTGAGGGAGTGAGCGTTGGAGCTCTGGGCTGAACTCAAAAGTCTGTTTCATTTTACCTCAGGGATGGTATTCAGGTTGCCTGTCCTAAGATGGGCAGAAGACAGATAGAAGGCCTCTGGTCATTCTTAGAGTTCCTGAGGTCATTGACCCAGGAAGACAAGGTGTGTCTGGGTGGAGCAGGCCAGGGCACAGTATATTGTGTCTCCTTCTGACCAGAGGGCACTGCCCTCGATAGCCCGGAACACTCAGTCATGGGTTCCCTGCTTCGGAGCCAGCAGCCTTCATCCTACCCCTCCCAGCTGGAGGCGCCCTGCTCTGGTGTGGGGGGGTGGCTGGAGATAGGAGCAATGAGAGCCAAGCTGTGGAGGGTTTTCAAGGAGCTGCCATGCAGAGGGTCAATATTTGCTCAGCTCTTGGTCTGGGGCGGCCCATCACTGCCCGTGGTCCCTCACATTCCAACCATCGCGCCCCTATCTCAGGAACGTGTTCCCATCGACTTGGGGAACCACACCTGACCTTGGCAGTGGTCTGTTGTCCTCCCTTCTTCGTTCCCAGGCTGGAAACCGGCCCCAGGGGTGAGAGGAATGCCACAGTCCTGCAGCAGCCAAGGGGGAGGACAGTGGGACCTTGGCGGAGTCCCACGTGGGTTCCCACTGACATCAGAGCTTTAGCTCAGCAAACACTTTCTAGCGCCCAAGAAGATGAAAAAGAAAATGAAAAGGGCTGGCCGTGTAGCCCAGCGGGCAGCGCACTTGCATCTACGAGGCTCTGGGATTCCATCACTAGTGCTGAGTAAAACCTGGCTGACGCTTGTCTGTAAATCCCTACATTGGGGAGGTAGAGGCAGGCGGGTCAGAGGTTCTAGGGTATTGTCAGCTACGTAATGAGTCCGAGGACAGGCTGGGCTACCCCAGTCCTCTCCAGACTCTAGAGTTAACTAAAAAGGTTTATAGACATTAACTACGGGCAATTGCACAAAAAACCCCATCTGAAACATCTTTGCTTTTAGCTTATATGTAGCTCAAAAAGGAACGGCCTGTAGTTTATTTTTAAGGTTGTTTTAAAGTTGTGTGCATGCATGACATATGTGCACATATACATGTGTGTGCACAGGGTGTGTTCTTTTGCATGCACGTGTGTGCATGATGTGTGCTTATTCATGTATGTGTATGCATGATGTGCGTGTGTGTGCATATGTGTGTGTTGCGGCATCAGTTCTCTCTACTTTTACAGGTCAGCCTACATTCCAAGAGTGAACCCAGGGCTGAACAGTGAGCACCTTTACCTGCTGAGCCATCTTAGGGTATGGGAAACGACATACCCAGCACATTTGAGACAGAGGGCACGTGTTCAGTGCTTTGTTTATTTATTGAGACAGGGTCTCACTGTGGAGCGATGGCTGTCCTGGAACTTAGTATGTAGATCAGGCTGGCCTCGAGCTCGCAGAAATCGGTCTGCCTGCCTCTGCCTCCTGATGGCTGGGGTTAAGGGAGTGGACCCCAGGCGTGTCTCCACCAGCTTTGCTTGCTGGAATCGAATCGCTTGCAGTGTGCACCCAGCACTGACATGACCGGAATCACCTGCTTCTTTTTCCCTTTGGAGAGTGACCTATGCTTTGACTAACTCAAAATCTCACTGTGTACGAAGCCCCACCCCTGCCCTTTCCTCGACGGACAGGGCGGTCTCACTTCTTGAGGTTAGCTTAGAAGCAAGACGGGAGTATAAAGGCAGAGATTTAATCCAGTGAGGGCCAGCTGTGCCTTCCCCTTGCCCCCGACAGTGTCCAGAGCCCTTGGCTTCACCCATTACCTCACTTACCTCTTGTTCAAAGGTGGAGAATTTGGCAGGGCAAGTTCATTCCAGGCCTCGTGAGCTTTTTCCACTCCATCTCTCTCCTCCCCCTGCCTATGTCCTTGAGGGAAGGCTTAAAATTTTAATTTCTATTTTTACAAGATTTTTTTTTCTTCACAAAAGCTAATACCCTTCTCATACAAGCTCTGTGCTTGTCTCTTTGCTCCTTTAGAAGTACTTTCTTTTTGGTACAAGAAGAATGTGCCGGTCCTTTTTTACAGCTGCGTAGTATTTCATCACATGGCTGATTCATCATCCATTATTTATTCAACTGCACTTCTGAGTTAGGTAATTTCCTGCTTTAGCTTTGCAAACATTGCCACGCTACATTTCAGATATGCACCATTTATTACACACAAAGTGTACTTGCAGAACCCATTCTTGGGGTCATTACTAAAGGATATATGTGTTGGCAATTTTGACACACTGCCAAATTATTTTTTGCACCAAGATTTTGGCAGTTAAGCCTCCACCAGCAGTTAATGAAAGCGTTTATTTTCCTACAGCCTGGTAGAGGAAACGTGTTAGCATTTTTCCCCCCAACGTGAAAATTTGTCTCTTATTTCTAATTTGGACATGGTTTTGTTTACAGGGTGTCTGGTTGGGTGTGGGGAACCGTGTCAGGAAGAGAAGGGTTCCCAAGGGCTAGGTGGTGGGAACAGGGCTCACACGTGTGGCCTTATTTAACATGGCCCTTGGACAGCTGGTAGCTGAGACGCCACCTTCCACAGGAGCTTTCCACGTTTAGAGGTGAGTGAGTTTCACATTGCCAGGGCTTCAGCTGAGAGGTTCTTCAAGGGTGCCACCTGGACCTTGGGAGTTCATCCCAGGCAGATGATCTCTGAGATCAATGGCCTCCAAACCTCAAAAGCTATGTCATTGGTCTTACTTTTCTTATTATCACTGTGATACATAAATAAATAAATAAATCAAACCTGACAAAAACAACTTAAGAGAAAAGGAGTTTATTCTTCCTCATAGTTCAAGGCAAAGTCCACCATGATACGGTAGTCAAGGCAGCAAGAACTTCAGGGAGCTGGGTACATCACAGCCACAGTCAAGAAGCCAAGAGCAATGAAAGCATATACATGCTAGTGTCCAGCTCGATTTCTTCACGCCATCAGGATTCCCTGCCCAGGGAATGGTCCTACCCACACTTCAGGCTAGTCTTCCCCAAGTCAATTAACACAAGATAATTGTGTTAATTATCTTGAGCCAGGAGCCAGGAGCCCTGTCTCCTAGATTTTGTGTCCCGTAAAGTTGAGACACTGTCCATCACATCCTTTCTTCTAGGCTGGTCCTTGTGGACCAAAAGACTCATTAATAGGAGAGGTACCCATGAATGAATAAAAGCTTAAGCCCTTTGAGCAGGCTGGAAGCGGAGCATCCTGGAGTCTCTTAGGCCCAGAGACCCTACTGAAGGAGGAGAGACCAGTTTCCACGCTATGCCCTTTGTTGCCTGGACTCTTTTTAGAGGCTCGTTCCCCCGAGGAGGAGCTTGAAGCCACAGTACTCTAAACACGTGGGCTGGCTTTTTGGAGGCTCAGGACCCAGTGAGGATGCTCTTATCAACCTACCTGGGTGTTTGAATGCTGGGTCACCCTCCTTCACTCTGTCACAGGCTTTGCAGTTCCTCTTAGTCACTGGGATAGGCTCTGATCTTAGCATCAGGTCAACAGTGTTCTGGGCCAGCCTGGGACCCCAGAGAAACCCAGTCTGAGACACATGAGTTGGCTTGTAAGGATCCATGGGGGGAGAACACGGGCAAGGTGAGAAGCTAGCTTCTCAGCTTCTGACAGTAGACACTTCAGTTGGTGGGCCGTGAGAAGGCTCAGGGGGTGTCTAAGGTTTTGTTACTGTGACAAACAGCAAGACCAAAAGCAGTTTTGGGGGGGAAGGGTTACAGATGTAGTCCATCATGGAGGGAACCTGGGGGCAGGGACTGAACTGGAGGTGGTGGATCTGCTCCCCTCGACTTGCTCAGTCTATTTTTTTATACGATCCAAGACCACATGGCCGGGGGCGGGGGCACTGCTCACAGAGGGCTGGACCCTCTCGTTTGCTAAGAAAATGGCCCATAGATGTGTCTACAGGCCAATCCGGTAAAGATGATGGCTCAGCTGAGATTTCCTCTTCCCAAATATATTTAGGTCTAGTTGATTAAAAAAAAAAAACACCAACTAACCAGCATGGTGGCTTCTTGCCACCAAACCTGATGACCTCTGAGTTTGAGCCCCAAGTCCCACAGGATAGGAGGAGAGAATTGATTTCTTCAAGTGTCCTCCCCACCTCCCCATGGACCATGGCACACAAGTGCCTCCTCCCTGAAACAATAAGTAAAAGATGTTCAAACAAAAACCTGTCCCAGCTGAAGAAGCCTTAGGCAGGATTCACATCGTTTACTGGAGAGCTGGGGAAACTGAGTCATGGAGAAACGACTCACCCGAGGGCCCCCAACTGGTCCCTGGTAGCCAGTCTCCGAGGCCAGCCGCTCTGGGCTGTCTGTCACTGGGGCTCCTCCAGCTGGGTAATGAGGAGGGGCTTGGCTTCCCGCCTTAAAACAAGTGTGCCCCCTCCCCTGCCCAATGTGGCTGACTGAGGCTGCTGCTCCCGCCTTCCCA